>VDFB02168118.1:57064013-57387253 GCA_007258455.2 Sequoia sempervirens
TATCTCTCAAGTCTCTCCCTCTAGCACCCTATCTACATAACTCTCTCTTTTTATCTCCTCTCTCTCTCTCTCCCCCCTCACTCTCTCTCCCCCCTTCTCTCTCTCTCTCACCCTACCTAGCTAAGTCCCTCTCACTCGAACCCCTTCTCTTCCACTCCCTCTCTCTTAGGTATCTCCCCTTCACCCTCCCTCCCTCTCTCTCTCTCTCTCTCTCTCTCTCTCTCTCTCTCTCTCTCTCTCTCTCTCTCTCTCTCTCTCTCTCTCTCTCTCTTTTATCCTTTCCTCTAAAGACATACATACATACAACAATACATACACACTTACATACATACATATTTACATACAATCTTACATATATACAAGCATACATACATATTTACATAAAATCTTAGATACATACACACATACATGTACATATAAGCAGACATACATACATGCATACATATACGTACGTGTTGGTACATACATACATGAGTACATACATACAAGCATGCATACATACATACATACATACATATCATACAAACATACATAAATACAAACATACAATATACATACATACATTCAATAGACTAGCATTTAACACAAATCAAGACATAACACGAGCACACTATAACGTGCTCATGTTATGTCTTGCTAGACATGTCTTGGGAACAAATGTAAAAAACATGTCAAAACTAAGAAATAACGCAAGCACATTATAATGTGCTCACATTATTTCTTGCTTTGGGAAACCCCAAGCCTTAGGCATGGTATTTACTTTGCAATACCAACCCAAATGCTTGGAGTGCCTTCCCAACATCCAAATACATGTTTTTACAAATTCTACAATATTTCACATAATCATGTTTGTGTTAAGCATCAAGTTTGCACATGTTTCAAGTTTGAACAAATTGAACACCTAGGTAATGTTAGGCTCTCTCTTAGCTATCTAACAATGTAATTTTTTTCACATTTTGATAATGTTAAGCCTTTGATCTATAATTTCTTTTTTTTGTGTCTATTTTTTGGCAAAAACCATTGTTTGGCATTTTTTCATTATAAAATTTAACCATTCATCAAAATTTTAAATAAATTACATTTTTAGAAACTAAACTCCATTCTACACATATTAAAAAAATATATTTTCAATTAATTTTCAAAATTTATAGTGGTAGCACAGCCAAAATTCTATTTTTCAAGAAGTGTCCACTTTGAAAATTAGTAAAAAATCAAATATTCATTAAAAAATTATCAAAAAATTTGGGCATAAACTAAATACTGTTAGCTAATTTCTCACCAAAGCGATTTTAAAAATACTAAAAAAAGGTTAACCTTTTGAGGGAGCCACATAAGTTGCTATGTTATGTTTTTTTTAAAAAAACAACACCAATTTTTGTGTTCCCCTCTTTTGAACTCCTTAATCTCTACAATTTAAAAAAAAAATTAGTAGTTTAGAAAGTAGACCCAAAGCACTATGATCCTTTTTTTTCTTGCATCTCAAAATTTTGAGTGTAACCATCCTCAATTTCACATCCAAGGTTAGCAATTCCTAATTCTAGAAAAAAAAAAGTGGCCACTTAAGCCCCCTTTTTGGCCCCCCATCTTTTTGCACTTAAGCATACCCAATCAGATAAGCTATCCCTGAGCTGCCAAATATCCTTCTATCTTTTTCTTCCAAAATGCATAATCTATGCCATCGAATCTAGGGCATTCCAAAGAAACCTTATTCACCATCCCGGATCTACCTCAAGTGGCTAAGATTTTCTCCAAGGAACCTTGTAAACTCTGATACCCATTGTTGAATGAACAAGACAACTGAGAGGGGTTGGATTAGTTGTAGCAAATTAAACCTTCAAAACCCTCAACACTAATCAGATCCACATGCATCCATTAAACCCTTATTCTGTTAATGTGATTAAACATGAAATGCATATAACAAAAACTAAAATTACAACACCATACATCAAGAGATCACAGATTTACATGGAAAACCCAATGAGGGAAAATCCATGATGAGGATTAGCTCACAATATAAGTAATAGAAAATTTGATAAAAGAGGGCTCACTGCCAGAATAGGATGCACTATCTAGAAAGGATCACAGCCAGGGCTCACTACCATAAAAAGAAATACAAAAAGATAGAAGAGAAATGTTACATAGAGAGCATGTTCTCAATCTAAAAAGGAATCCACCACAATTCTCTAACAATCTTGCATCCTTGCATGAGAAACTTCAAGCACCTTCATATCACTACTTTCAAGAGTCCAAACACTTGAAATTTGCACTGCTATGCTCAAATTCGCATCACACACATTACTTGCATCAATCTCACATCTATCTTGCTTCTCTCTTCATTTTTTCTTACATCTCATAATACCACACTTATTTATATCAGCCTCAACCTCAAAAACCTTCTCCAATATTGGCAACTATCCATCACACTTACAAATTAAAAATAGGTTGGCACCTAAACATTCTCGCTGTAGATAGGAATGAAGGATACCTACATAAATCCTTAATTAGGACCCAAATAGATCCAAACACACCTCAAAATAGTTTCACAAGCCTTGCATGTAGTGTTGACACAAGGTCGACAATACCCATGCTCAAGACCATAATCATTAAGTACACACTTCCTTAAATCAATCTGAAACTTCCTAAAAAAAAATTCATTTGAACACGATCTAGAGTAATCCACAAACTACTTGAGATTCATCAAACAATTCATCCAAGCTCGCATTGATCATACAAATACTTCATCTCAAAGCAACTGGTAAACCTTATTTGCACACTGACAAATGAAACTCATTTTGTACTACATTGAATCACGTGAAATCTTGAAATCTAAAAGATACAAACATTATAAGAAAATTCCCAAATCCACACAACCTGAAGCCAAACAATGAAGAAACACAAAGAAAATACATTTCTTCCAGGTCATACAAAACATCATTGAAAAACTGGTTCACACATGGTGAAAATATCTCGCACTATACAACAATCCAGAAACCCAAATTTTGAATATAGCAACGTCTAAAAACCACGAACAATGTGCCAGCTTTACACAAGCACAAGATCAGCACAAAAGAAACGTGGAGCATAATACTAGAGCACATTCTGAACACTTACACAACACAATTTTCTCTGTTTATCAAATTTTCTCAAAAGCACTTGGAAACCAAGTACCATAGACATCATCTTATCTCATTACTTTATTCCAACTCATCTTCAAATAATACACCAAAAATATAGCTCCATGTACTCACAACACTTCCTCAGTATCTCAACTACACATGCACAACCTGCAACAACCTCTTTTTCTCAATTTTCTCAATATCCTCGACATGCAACAACCTTCCTTGAAACATAGTTGACATCAATGACAACACCTTCATACTTGCAAAATAAAAATCTCAAAAATAGTTGCAAAGTGTTCTGAGATAACTTTTTGACAAAAATGACTAAACAGGGGTTTTTGGAGAAGGATTAAAAATACCAAATCCATTCATTCATGACATGTAAAGATTGGATCTGGTAGTTTAAACATAATTCTAACAAAAATAGTGAAGCTTCAAGAAAATCTGGGAAAAGAAAATATTGTGTACCTCTAACAAAACATTGTTTCAAAAGTTATCCTGGGACTCATTCGCCCAGTGGCAAATGGGTCCTTGTTCACCTTTCCAAAATTGATTTTTGGGTTCTTTGCTCCTATGTCTGCACTTCCAAATCCTTCGGGTTTCATAGTCTGGCATTTGAAAATAAATCTAAGATCTGAGTTTCTATGAGATGACAACAAAGGTGACAACAAATGCAACTTTGCAATTTTTCACTTTTGAGGTCTTCAAATTTTCTTCAACCTACAAATCTGCAACACATTAAGAGAGGGGATTTTTTTTAATTTTTGGTGAATGGAGGTTTTCCTTGGTCAAACCCTATTTTGGTAATTAAACCTTGAATTGGAATAATGAAACATGAAGGAATGATGAATGAAAAAATGCAATGTTGTAAATCACCAAACCCTTAATTAAACCTTTAAAGGACTGAAATGTTGATGTTGATCTTGCATGAAATGGCTCCAATGGATGTAGATCTTGATACTTGAATCTTGTTTTGAATCTTTGACTTGAATGCTTGGATTAGATCTTGAAACCTACATCACAATGTTAGCTCCACAAACATACATGATTTCAAACGACTTTGACATGATACTTGAGATCTTGAATGTTGCAAAAAATGATGAAAAAATATGCTCTTGAATGCTCTTGACAATAATATTTCCTCTTGTGAAAGTTCTCTCAATTTGAATCTTGAAATCTAATGTTAATTTGATAAAATAACCTTGTATTCATAAAAATTTATCCTTAATTTTCCAAAATTCAAACATTGCAAGACGACCTTTGAAATTTGAATTAAATAGGATCATAAAAATACCACCAAAAATATATTTAAAAATGGGTTTCAAGTCTTAGGGAGGACCCATGGGCGAATGGGTCCCAAGCCCTAATTCCTAGAACACACATTGATCAATGTGAAGTATTATGTATTGGCATTAATTAATGTCAGGTTTCCCCTTCGAAAAATATAATTTATTAGGCTTGTAGATGAATTAAAGGGCTTGCTAAGGCATAATTAAACTCAATTAATTAAAGGATCCCTAATTAAGGCACTATTAAGTCCAATTTAATTATGAGGGCCCAAGTAAGTGTGAAAATGTAAAGAGATACATTTTACAACACTAAATTAAGGCATTATTAAGTTCATTTTAATTAGGAGGGCCCAAACAAGTGATAAAATGTAAGGGGATCATACATTTTTCTACACTACAAACACATAAATTGGCTCCAAGAATACTAACCCATGTGATGCACACATCCCTAGATCCCTAGGTTCACCACAAATAACATTAAAATATTGCATTATGATATTATGCAAGGTGGATAACACACCTTTTCCTAAAAAAGCGCCTCTTTAAAAGATAGGTTTGGGGGATCTCTTGGACCCCCAAAAGGATCCATATCAAAAACCACCACAAAAGCAAAAGTTAGAAGAAACAACCCAAACCTAATCAAGAAGGTGTGAGAGCCAATTCCACTCCACCATGCCCCAAAACATGGATAAAAATAGAAGAAAAATGTTAAGAAAAAAATCACAGGATAGAAACTTCAACAATGACAACTGAAGGGCAAAGAGAGGCCACCCACGAAGGTTATAGTCTGAAAAAAAATGCAATAAATTTGAGGATGCATCAAAGGAGGGCAGTTGACCAATGTCCAAGCTCTCACATGCGTAGGCATGTAAGAGTCAATTGGATCCTTTCCTCACATGTAGGGCTAGGTTCAAACCTCAACGCCATCCACAACAACATGACTGATTGATTCTTCAGGATCCATCCTATTTAACTCAATCCTTGACCAAAAAAGTAGTATTTTAAAGAGTTAGGTCCATATTATTTAATGAACTAGGCTTAAGTGTTTATCACTTCATAATCCAAACCTAATTCAACCATCCCCCATAAATTTATACTTAATACATCATAACCTCCAATATACCATCAAAAACATGTATGTTATATGATAAAACTTGCATAAAAAAATGCTAAATAATATTAACTAGTTTTCTATCATATATTCAAATACATTTATATTCACAGTATACAATACATATCACCACAATTTCAAGCACATCTAATATTCAAAACAAATGCTACCAACCAAACAAGACAAAAAATAGGAATATTGCATTTTTTCTTTAGTTTGATGAAGAAAAAAATATATTGAATTATGGATAAGTTTGACCCAAAAAAACATTACTTTAAAGAGCTAGGTTCATATTATTCCATGAACCTTTATTAGGTGTTTATCACTTCATAATCCAAACATATTCCAACCATCCCCACAAATTTATACTTAATACATCATAGCCTCCAATATACAATTAAAAAGTATGTTATATGAAAAAAAGTTCATAATAAAATTTATAAATAATTCGATTAAATTTTCATCATATAGCAAAGGAATAAAACCCTTTCCACATTAATCTAAGCTAATCTAATAAGATAGAAACACAAAAACATAAATTAGCCTAGATTAATATATGCTAGTAGTGGGCACAAATATCAAGAATAGTAAACATTAAATACTAATTGCAAAGGTGAATTTGAGGGAAAAGCTACATAGCTCTAAATATGATGATGGTGGATAAATATATATTGTAAATACTAAAATGTACAAAGAGCCTTGTATATAAAGACAAGGATAAGGTGGTAAGACAAAAGTAAGGCATCTCTCCAAGTGAGCTTAAGCTTGTGTGAATAGGTCTAGTAAGTACTAGATAAAAGTAAACTAGGTAGATAATATCTCTTTTCATACTAACATGTGAAAATGGTCAAAGATAGCAAAGTTGAACCATGCAAATATTTCTAAGATAATTGTGCAGATATAAATTCCTTTTAGACACACCAATGTAAGTGTTCATAGCGTACACATTGAATGCGTATGATATTTTCTTGATGTTAAATTAATATAATTAAATGTCTTTAACTACAAGTATCACTTAACTATACGATACATGCTTAGCCAACTCTAGATGATAAAGTAATAGGCAAGAGTTAAACAAAAAACTGAATTAAATTTTTTAATTTTAAGGGTCAAATCCATGGGTGTGAGATTAACACATGCCCATGGAAATGGCATAGGACATGAGAATGTTAAATTAAGGAGGTAATGAATATATAAGATGAATGAATGAATATGTAATAAATACATACTTTGAATGAATAGATATCCATATGAATAAAGTGGACAATGGACAATAATTGTATATATACATATATATGTGTGTGTATGTATATCTATATGTATATATAATTGAATGAGTAAAAATATAAAAAATTAAGCTCACTTTACTTCAGATTGAAAATAACAATAATTATTTAAAATTCCACATTTTTCCACTACCTCTTTTTATATTATATTTTTAAAACTTTATATAATTAATAGAAATAACACAATTTCACCTCAATTAAAATAAAACTCAATAAACATATATGTAAATATTAGTGATGTATGCTTTCTAGTTGGCAAGCATTTCAGACGTAACAGGGATTACCTACCGTTGCATTTCAGTATCACCGTTAGAAACGGTTGTTCAGGGTATCGATTTATACGGTTGTTCAAAGCAAACATGGAGACCAAGGGGATGATAGTTGGAGCTGCCACAGTCTTTCTCTTGGCAATAATAGTTTTTTTGGCTTAGAATGGATATAAGTTATAAGCATAGGCTCCCTCCAGGACCCAGAGCGCTCCTCATAATAGGCCATTGATGGACAAGGAAAAGCCCTTCCATAGAATTCTTGATTCACTCACTAAAGTTTATGGACCCATTATGCACCTCAGATTTGGCAGCCGCTTAGTTTTGATTATTAGTTGTTCAGAGCTAGCCAAAGAATGTTTTACAGTAAATGATTTAGCTTTTCATTCTAGGCCTCCTCTTTCTCAGGCAAAGCATCTGGGTTATAATTTTATGTTTATGGGATGGGCTCCTTATGTTTCCTACTGGAGAAATGCTAGAAAAATATGTGCTCTTGAGCTTCTTTCCTCTAAACAGATCCAAACATACAGACCCAAGAGAATGAGGGAGATCTGTAAGACTCAGACAGAAAGCACAGTCAACATGAGAACTGTTTTGTCCCAGTTGACTCTGAATGTTCTGATGAGCATGATAATAGATGAAGAAATTGGACATCTGATAGAAGAGTATTTTGTGCTCCAAGGGGTTGTCAATATTGGAGATTACATTCCCTGGTTGAAGTGGCTTGATTTGAGAAGCACCGGGAAAACCCACCAAAAGAGAAGGAAGATATGGACTTCATAGATG
The DNA here is from genome assembly GCA_007258455.2 of Sequoia sempervirens. Classification (NCBI taxonomy): domain Eukaryota; kingdom Viridiplantae; phylum Streptophyta; class Pinopsida; order Cupressales; family Cupressaceae; genus Sequoia; species Sequoia sempervirens. Next base: position 57,071,871 of record VDFB02168118.1, read on the forward strand.
TGCTCATCTTGCAGGCTGAGGAGAATGGTGAAGCAATTCCTGACAAAGACACCTTCATCAAAGCCATTGCTGTGGTAAGCTCTCTTGCATGTCATTTCTTACTTTTTAGTATTTTTAATTATTATAATTATATATATATATATATCTGTGTATGATCTAATTAAATATAAACAATTATTGTCATATCATATATAATAATTATGCAACTTCTGATAAAGACATTTTCATCAAAGTTATTGTTGTGGTAAGTTCTTTTGCATTTCACTTCTTACTTTTAGTCTTTTCATTGTGTATATGTATCCATCTATATATGTGTGTATGTTCTAGTTAAATATAGGCAACCATTGTCATTTATGCAAGTTTTGATAGACACCTTCATCAAAGTCATTGTTGTGGCAAGTTCTTTTACATTTTACTTCTTACTTTTTAGTCTTTTCCTTGTGTATATGTATCTGTCTATATATGTGTGTATGTTTTCTAACTAAATATAGACAACTATTGTCATATCATGTATAACAATTATGCAACTTTTGATAAAGACACCTTCATCAAAGTCATTGTTGTGGCAAGTTCTTTTACATTTTACTTCTTACTTTTTAGTATTTTCCTTGTATATATGTATCTGTCTATAATGTGTGTCTGTTTTCTAACTAAATATAGACAACTATTGTCATATCATTTATAACAATTATGCAACTTTTGATAAAGACACCTTCATCAAAGTCATTGTTGTGGTACGTTCTTTTGCATTTTACTTCTTACTGTTTAGTTTTTTCCTTGTGTATATGTATCTATCTATATGTGTGTGTGTGTGTTTTCTAGCTAAATATAGACAACCATTGTCATATCATATATAACAATTAAGCAACTTCTAATAAAGAGACCTTCATCAAAGTCATTGTTGTGGTAAGTTCTTTGGCATTTTACTTGTTACTCTTTAGCCATTTCCTTCTGTATATGTATCTGTCTATATGTGTGTGTGTATTTTTCAACTAAATACAGATAGTCATTGTCATATCATGTATACCAATTATTCAACTTCTGATAAAGAAACCTTCATCAAAGTCATTGTTGTGGTAAGTTCTTTGAAATTTTACTTCTTACTTTTTAGTCTTTTCCTTGTGTATATGTATTTGTCTATATATGTGTGTGTGTTTTCTAACTAAATATAGACAACTAGTGTCATATCATGTATAGCAATTATACAACTTATGATAAAGACACCTTCATGAAAGTCATTGTTGTGATAAGTTCTTTTGAATTTTACTTCTTACTTTTTAGTCTTTTCCTTGTGTATATTTATCTGTCTATATATGTGTGTGTGTTTTCTAGTTAAATAGAGATGACCATTGTCATATCATGTATAATAATCATGCAACTTCTTTATGATAATTTTTTCTTATATTAAATAGTAAGATGATGAATTGGTTAATTTATCTTTAACTTTATTACTGGATGTATTTTTATAAGTTCTTACTTTATTTTAATATTAATTATCATTGTTTCTACAAATTTTTAAATAATATTTTTTTTCATAAAATATGTCTTTTTAAATTATTTTTATGATTAAAAGATTTATGTTATATCTCATTCCTTTTAAAGAAAATAAATTTAAAATGACAAATAATTTTTTAGAGAAATCTATTTTATTGATTCTATATTTGTTAATCTATTTCATGTGGTCAACAATAAACCAAATTCTTTTAATTACTAAGAATATATATTATTTTATTATAATAAAAATTTAAGATTTATAATAGTAATACAAATTTCTTGTTTTTGTTATTTTTATGCTACTAATTTATATTTTTCTTCTAGAATATGTTTAGTGCAGGTTCAGATAGTTCTTCACTTACCTTAGAATGGGCATTGTCATTATTAATGTTGCATCCCAACATAATGAAGATGGCCCAAGAGGAACTTGATTCTAAAATTGGAAAAAGTAGACTAGTAGAAGAGTCGGACATACCACAATTAAACTACTTAGAAGCAATAGTTAAGGAGACACTGTGTCTTTTCCCACTCGGACCTTTACTTGTATCACATGAATCTATTAAATCTTGTGTAATTGGAGGTTTCCATGTTCCAATAGGAACAATATTAATGGTAAATGCATGGGAAATTCATAGAGACCCAATAAATTGGAATCAACCACTAGAATTTATACCAGAGCGTTTCTTCGAAAAAAATATACAAATAGAGAGTGCATAAAAACTTCAGGGAATGAATTTGAGATGTTTCCTTTTGGGGTAGGAAGACGAGGATGTCCTGGTGCCTCTTTGGCAATGTGCTTGGTGCATATAACTCTTGCAAGGTTGTTGCAAAGCTTTGATTGGTTTCTTCCTAATGGTAAAGTCCTTGATGTAAATGAAGGAGTTGGTCTAACAATGCCAAAAGTAGTACCTTTGGAGGTTGTTATTAAAGCTTGTCTTCCCCCTCATTTGTACCCAAATTCTATTGAATATTAAGTTTAAATGTTGAAGCTTTCAATTTATTTGTGGACATCAATATACAAACAAAGGTCCTTTTCTTTCTATTTCTACAACATTTAGCATAATATTCAAAAATCTTAAAATAAAATAAATTAGTGTTGTTTTATTTGTTATTAAGTGTATTAGTGTAACTAATTTGTATTTGAATAATTTAATTAATTTATTACTTGATATTAAATATATATACAATGATTGTTAGCTTATTTAAAAAAAAACATCTTCTATTCATCTTGTAATCAATATTATTAATATTTTTACTATTTATCACATAATAAGTTGGCTCATAATGGCAAGTAGAAATGGGTGAGAATCTCATAATTTGAATTTTTAGCTCATTCTTATGTGTCAAAAGACTAAACCAAGTTATTATTGAGCTCTTTCAAAATGAACCTTAGGGTTGAGATGGTAATTTTGAGGCAAGGAACAAATGTAGGGAAGTACGTACGAATAAAAATATAATTATAATGAATAAATGATAAATATGTGAAAAACAAAATAAATAAGGTGAAATGTATATAAAATAGAAATTAAATCATCGAGTAAACTTAAAACAAAAATAACACTTATTAAGATATTGTTGTATTAAAAACATTACCATCAAAAAAGACATAAAACTAAATTAATAACATAAATTATAACTAATTTCACCATTAAAATATAAAAAAAGTTTGTGTTTCTTTCTATGGGAGAAGCTAATCTCCCAAGACAATGGACATGTCTTAGACATGATAAAATAAGATATCATCCCCCATACGACGGTATAATTGTGAGATAAGACTAATGGATGGACACTAAAGGATGTTTAGGTGTTTGTCATTTGGAGTGACGTCACCTGTCTCATCGCCAGAAAAATTTGGTAGCACAGGTGGGTTTTAAAAGTCCTAATTTGGAATGAACAAAAAGCCCAAAACGTTGCCATTATTGACATTCACATTTTGGAGGTTGTTGGGGAGCCTAGATGGGAGTTGTAAGCATTTGGAGGCTGAAGCAAAGTGACCACTCCCCTTACCAAAATGTATTTGACAGGTGCACGCAGCTAGCTAGCCGGTATGTATATTTACCAGAAATATGTCATTTTTCCATTCTTCCTAGGGACTATGAAAAATTGAATAGGTATTCATTGCGAAAATGGGTTTTCATTTATTGGTTTCCAAGGGTTTACATTTGGATTAAGGGTTTTCATTTGAAATGCATAGTTGTTTATGTGCTCTTGTGTTGAAGGTTTTTCAATTTCAAATGTCATTTTGATGTTCTCACAACACATAATGTTTTGAGGAAGCTGAATGAAATAATTGACAACCCATTGTGGAAATACTTGACTGAAATATTTTTTGCAATTGAAATAGTAGTGGAATAACATGTAAAGAAACCACATAAACCCCATAACGTCACCATTTTCAACATTCTCATTTTGAAGGTTGATGGCCCATAACATTTCCATTTTTGACATTCTCATTTTGAAGATTGTTGGTGAGCTCAAAAGGGAGTTGTAGGGGTTTGGAGGCCAAAGCAGAGCGACCATTCTCCCTACCAAAATGCATTTAGGAGGCGTAGGCAACTAGCTAGCAGGTATGTATATCTACCATAAATATATGTCATTTTTCTAGTCTTCCTAGGGACTGTGAAGAATTGAATGGGTATTCATTATGAAAATGGGTTTTCATTGATAGGTTTCCAAGGTTTTTCATTTGGCTTAAAGGTTTTCATTGGAAATGCAAAGTTGTAAATATGTGATTTTTTGTTGAGCATTTTTTTAATTTTTCCATTTTAACTTTCTCACCACATAGAACTTTTTCAGGAAGCCAAATGAAATAACATATAACCCATTGTGGAAATAAGATTGAAATGTATTTTTTGTAACTAAAATAGCAGTGGAATAATGTGTAGAGAAACCACATAAATCCCATAACGTCATCATTTTCAACATTCTCATTTTGAAGGTTGTTGGTCTACAACATTTCCATTTTTGACATTCTCATTTTGAAGGTTGTTGGTGAGCTTGAAAGGGAGTTGTAGGGGTTCAAAGGTCAAAGTAGAGCGACCATTCTCCCTACCAAAATGCATGTGAGAGGCATGGAAAGCTAACTAGTAGGTATATATATCTACCAAAAATATATGCCATTTTGCCATTCTGCCTAGGGACTATGAAGAATTGAATGAGTATTCATTATGAAAATGGATTTTCATTGATAGATTTCCAAGGGTTTTCATTTGGCTTTAGTGTGTAGTGGGTTTTACAATATTGTGTGGGTTGGAGGTTTCATAAATCATGTACTCACCTCCCATTGTGTTTCAACTTACAATCATATTGTGTATCTATATTTGGATCATATGAAGAAATTGAAAAGAAATTTTTACTCTACGTAAGACTTGTTAGAAATTTTGAAGGTTCCTTTTATTACATTCATACTATCTAAATAACAAAATATTTGTAAGACATTCATAATATTTTGTAAAATTGTAGGTTGCAAAACATAAGGTGTTATGAAACCTACAACACACATTATGTTCTAAAACCCTTTACAAGTAATAACCCAATTGGTTAGTCACCCTCATCTCAATTTGGTCTGTTTTGTGAATGTCTTGAGAACCTTTTGTGAATTAAATAGTAAGAATGTAATGAAATTGGAAAACACTGGGAATTATGAAACCTGTAACTCACATAGTATTGTAAAACCCTCTACATGTAACAACCCAATTGTTTAGTCACCTCTCAGCTCAATCTGGTTAGTTTTATGTAACCCCCACCTACAACTCCTCCCTGTGCTCTCCACCACTTAGCTTTGAACATATAAAATGAAATAAATGGAAAACCACATTGTTTTTTCCAATTTGCAATTATATTTTGCATTTATTTTTAATCATATGAAGAAATTGAAATATGAAACTTGCAACCCACATATTGTAGTAAGACCCTCTCCATGTAAAAATTGAATTGGATAGAGTTTTGGATGTATTGAGTACTTTTATGTCACTTTGTAGCTACTTTTTTCTCAGCTTTGAGAGTTTCTTTATGATTAGAGAGTACAAATGTTTATTTGAACATGTTCTTTACAAAACTTTTCTACCTTTTTAGATAATATTTTCATGTCTCTACTCAATTGAATCTCTTTTTCTACACTTACATTTGAAATTTCTTTTTCCTTATCATCTATTCCTACTTGTATTCATTCCATGGAATTCTTATGTTCAAGAATTTTTGAACTCATGTGGTCAACTACACTTATAGCATCATCTCTCACTTTCTTTGCCTACACAAATTCATGTGTAATGCAAAGCCTCTTGATTTTATCCACTTTTGCATTGACATTTTCCCATTCCACATACTGCACACACGCCTTCCTCAACTTCTCACTAGCAAGAACAATCTCTTCAATCAATACATTATCTATCTCATTCACTTTGGCATACTTCTTTTCAAGTGTTTTTACAACTATTTCCTTTTTCATGTCATACATTTTAACTTATTTGAGAATAGGGGTGAATAACCAAATGAGTTGTTATGTGTAGAGGGTTTTACAACTGTGTTTGGGTTGCAGGTTTTATAACACCCAATACAAACCTGCAATTTTAGAAGATATTATTAATGTAATTTTAAAACCTCTTGTTATTTACACAGTAGGAGTGTAATTAAAGTAACCTTCAATATTTACCATTCATGTAATTTAAAATTTTATAATTTGTGCAACAACACGCTTCAATTTTGATATTTCAATATTCCAGATAGGATTATTATTGATAAGTTGAACATTTAGGAATTGAGCCTCGAGGTGTGTGATATCAGGGCATTCAACTTTTGAATGCCCTTAGATTCTTACAAACACTCATTTTCTAATCCCTCAACAACATTAATTAATCTCCTTTTCTTTTTATGATAAAATCTTCTTATCTTTTAATTCTTCTTCTAAGTGGTTAATTGTAGTCTTCTATTATTTTTCTTCAGTTTCAATGGTTCCAACTAGTGCTTTTATATGTAGAAGTTGGCCATCCATGCATTTTTCCTCATCCCCGCTACTCTTGTTAACACCCCCTAGTATTCATTTTCATGATCTTCTAACTTCTTTTTCATATCTTTTACTTTAAGCTTTTGAGCAATTGCTCCCTTATCATTCCTTAGAACAACACCATTCATTTCTTGGATAGAGTTTGCAATATCTTCGATAATTTTATGTATCTTTGCAGCAACTTTTTTCTCAGCTTTGAGAGTGTCTTTTATATTAGAGAATGCAAATTTTTCTTTTTAATAAGTTGTTTACAAAACCTTTCTACCTTTTCACATAGGACTTTCATGTCTCCAACCAACTGATTCTCTTTTCTACAATGGCATCTCATATTTCCTCCATTTCATCCATTTATGATTCTATGTGTTTCGTGTAATTTTTATCTTCAAGAATTTTTGAACTCACTTGTTCAAATCCACCTATAGCATCATCTCTCACTTTCTTTGCCTACATAAATTCTTGTGCAATACAAAAACTCTTCAGTTAATCTACTTATGCATTGCCATTTTCCCATTACACATACTGCACATGCACCTTCCTTGGCTCCTCAAGAGCACGAAGGATCTCTTCATTCAATATATTATCTATCTCACTCATTCTTCTATGCTTATTATCAAGTGTTTTTAGAGAAGATTCCTTTTTCATTCCATGCATTCTAGTACCTACTACCTCTGGTTATGCATTTCCATTTTCCCAGTGTACATATTGCACATTCTCCTTTGTCAACTTCTTAAAAGCAGGAACAATCTCTTCAATCAATATGTTATCTATTGTGCATGTTTTGCACACATGCCCCGCTGAAGGCAGGGACCCCCTCTTTTCGCTCCCGACAGGATGCTTTGCTCCCATGTACAAGTCATCAAAAAATGGGTCAAAATGTACCAGTTCCAAATTGGTCATGTGCCTTTAAATGATGAAATTCCCCTAACCAAATTCACCTACCTGAATTTCACTAAGTCTTTTGCCTTCGCGGAAGTGCCCCTGTGGGTTTCCCTTCACCCGTTTCCTCAACATCCTCTAGGCCTCACAGACCCATAGTTGTGGGTTGCCTCATGTGGGTTGTCGCTCATGTTTCGCCACTGAGTGGTGATTAACACCCAACTTTCGCCTGCATGGCGGGATCCACAGTTTCTTCGTCTAAGCCTTGACCAGGTATCCAAACGAGTGTGGGTTCCTACATCTCACCTAACCTGGGTCCACCATACAAAGAAATCAATGCATGCCATTAGTGAAAATTTGCCAATAAACATTGCTCCATGCCCTTAATTTTACCTAGGGCATTCAAATATGGGAGAAACAAAGTCCCCCCTTCCTTTTTCCACCTTTTTCCTTGTCCATGTTGACTTAGTCTAGGCTAATAGCTTGATTCACTTTTTCCTTCATTTTTTGACTTTAGGGACAAGTTGCCTATGGATTTGGGATGTTTTTGTGATGCCTAAGTGAACTGCCAAGGTTTCGTTAGGTTTCGAGAAGTTGCATAAATTTCCTTGCGGGTCGTCATCCCTCCGTGGCCATGGGAACTTTCCTTGCAGGCCGTCATCCCTTTGTGGCCATGGGAACTTTCCTTGCAGGGTACCGTCCCTTTGTGGCCATTTGGGAACTTTCCTTGCAAGCTGCCATCCCTCCATGGTTGTGGGAACTTTCCTTGTGGGTTGTCCCTTCGTGGTCGTTTGGGAACTTTCCATGCAGGTCATCGTCCCTCTGTGGTCGTGGGAAATTTTCTTACAGGAAGTCATCCCTCCATGGCTGTTTGGGTACTTTCCTTGGGGGTCATCATGTGCTCATTGTCATTTCAAAAAGGCGGCAACCCTTCGGCTTCCCCCTTCCAAATCTCTGCATTTTCGGAATGGGTGCAAACTTCAAGTTTCATCATCTAGGGACTATCTAATGAATGTCTTCACATGCCTAAAGGGGTTTGCATCAAATTTTCCATGGGTTTAGACATCGCGGAAATTTCCTTGCAGGTCATCATCCCTCCATGGCCATTTGGGAACTTCCCTTGCAAGTCGTCGTCTCTTCGTGGCCATGGGAACTTTCCTTGTGGGTCGCCGTCCCTCCATGGCCATTTGGGAAATTTCCTTGCAAATCATCATCCCTCCATGGCTGTTTGGGAACTTCCCTTGTGGGTCGTCATCCCTCCGTGGCCATGGAAACTTTCCTTATGGGTCGTCATCCCTCCATGGCCATGGGAACTTTCCTTGCAGGTCATTGTCCCTCTGTGGCAATTTGGGAACTTTCCTTGTGGGTTGTTGTCCCTCTGTCACCATCCATGGGAAGTTTACTTATGGGGCACCATCCCTTCATCGTCGTTCATGGTAACTTTCCTTGTAGGTCATCATCCCTCCGTCGCCATTCATGGGAACTTTCCTTGTGGGCAGCCATCCCTTTGTCATCGTCTGTGGGAACTTTCCTTGCGGGTCACCGTCCCTCCATCGCCATCCATGGGAACTTTCCTTGCAAGTCGTCATCTGTGGGAACTTTCCTTACAGGCCATCGTCCCTCCATCGTCATCTGTCATCCACCCGTCGTCTATCGCCCATCGTCCTTCCACCCTGTGGTTCTTGCATCCTTAAGCCCGCATTAATGCTTATGGTCCAAATGAGCTCCAAATATGAATATTATGATCTTTTAATGATGCATGGGTGGATTTAAAAAGGAGTTTGTAGGATTTGACTAATGTTTGCCTTGATTTACGTATGAAAACACTTATGGCACTTCATGTATGCAGGATTTAAGAAACTTACCACAGGTCCGTCGAGGAGACCCATTGAGAAAGTTGAACAAGGAAAAGTGCATTGCTCCGATCATCATTCGTTTTATGCTCGCCTCTTCCCCTAGCAACCATCAATAGAGCTGGCATTAGAAGAAGGCCTATGTCAAGGAAGTCAGTGACAAATCTATAAAGGGTGCCCTTGAAGGTGGTGGGAGGGAGTGGCTGTTTCCATCGTGATCCATCAGGAGTTGTCTCATTAGATCATCTGATCCATTTAATAATGATGCAAATAGGGTGTACTTGTTGATTGAGTGATGTTGCGAACACATCAAGTAAGAAGGCAACTTTTGAATAGTTTCAGCTACAACAAAAGGGTAATTAGCTAGAAGACAAAATTGCTACAATGACTGGCCACTACAAGACAAAATAGGGAAAAGACAAAAGATGTATTTTAAATTGTTGAATATTGTGGGGTAGGTGAAGCCCCAGTGCAATCAAATCTAAGCCACACAATGTAATTCAATCCTAGCCATTCATTTGGGCTTTGGAAAACTATAAATAGGGGGCTTGCCCCTCATTTGTAAATGGTTGGAGGGTTGGTGTAAATGCATTCTGCAACAATAAAAGATAGCATTGTATGATTTTATGGATGTTCTCTTTGTGTTTGCTCATCTTTCATGCACAGTTCTACTTCCATGTTATTTTTAGCTTGTAGTTTCTCGAATGGTTGTTATAATGGTGTTGTTATATTATTTGATGAGTTTTCAGCCCATACTTTTGGTACTTGTTGATGACAAGCTACTATGCAAAGTTAGCCTAGGCTTCTTTATGTCATTGCTACAACCTAGTTCAATTGCATGTTCATGATGTGTATGTGTAATCTGAAAATCAACAGACCTTAGAAGATTGCACTGGTTTTGTGTAGCTGTAGGTTTCTCTTGGTCAAGCAAAACTCAGTTTAGGAAGCTTGTCTATTGTAGCAACCACCATTTTTACTATTCATTCATAGCTTAGGATTAGAACAACTTTCTTAATCCTTCTCCTTTTTCTATTTCTTTTAGTCCTTAGTTAGAGTAGGGTCCAAAGCATCACTATGAAGCTAAATCAGATGAACTTGATGAGTTTCAGCTTGTTGTTTTGAGTGGACAACCATTGTTCATTCACTTCCAGTGCTTTGAAACTGCAATTGCAAACCTTACTTCCCACGCTTTGTAACTCATTCGTAAGTCCAACTTGTGACTCCAAAAGATCACATAAATCAACTAAGATATTTCAAGTATTGTCAAGAATTGACATTAGAGACCTTGGGATAGTGTTCTACAATCCAATTGTGGAAGATTGTCTTTCAAGAGAGGTGATGCACCTATGCATTACCTATGTTGAGAAGTGCATAAAAAACACATCAACATTATCTATCTCATTCACTTTGGTCTACCTATTTTCAAGTGTTTTTAGAGAAGATTCAGTTTTCATCACATACTTTCTAGTACATGAATCTTCCTCAACTTCTCAATAGCAAGGAGAATCTCTTCAGAAAATACACTATTTTATTTATCTCATTCAATGTGGTCTGCATAAATTTTGAAGGTTAACTCAATTACATTCTTATTGTGTACACAAAAAAATTTCTTCATTATGTTCATACTATTCTTAAATAATTGAATATTAGAAAACACTATATGTCTAATCAAATTGAGCTAAGGGGTGATAAACCAATTGGGTTATTAATGTGTTAATCAAAAAAGGTTTTTATTGTACATTCATGCAAGTTGCAAAACACTCGGTGTTATTAAACATGGAACCAACATACTCTTGTAAAACCCTCTACATGTAACAACTCATTTGGTTTGTCACCCCTTAGCTCAATTTGGTTAGTTTTATGTATCCCCCACCTGCAACTCCTCCCTGTGATTTTCACCCTTTAGGTTCAAGCATGTAGAATGAAATAAATCATAACATAGTGTTTTCCAACCTGCAATTATTTTGTGCATTATCATATTTAAACACATGTTCATGAAAAATAATACTTATTATAATTTAGAATGCATGTCTTACTCACATCAACCTACAATGCTTGTGGGTGCAAAAAATTCAAAGAAAGGAATAGCTTCTCGTGCAAGCCACCGGGCTAGCAATTTTTATGGTGAGACTCTTACTCACAATGCAGGAAACACAATCTGTTGGCACCATTAACTCATCACTTTTGTCATTGTAATGTTTTCACTCGTCTGTTAGTTTCGTCAATTTTATCCCCCATATTGGTGGGCCCAAAACTACATCATCCCATCATGTTTTTGATTAGGTAAGTAGGGATTTTCAAAGGGCCTTGATCTCTTTTACATCATGAAATATTTAGCAATAAGTACAATGAGACATGGAAAAACACCAAGACAAGATAGCAACAATAAACTGCACATGAAGCCAATGAAATAGAAAAATTAGGACAAGCTACAACGCTAGCAGAACAAGCCAACATGTGAAAACAAAGCTACAAAATAGTAGGAAAAAAAAGCAATCACCCCAAGGGTGAAAATACTAGACAATCCTCAAACCTTTACAAGTAGGAATAAATGGGTCCAAAACCAAATTATCCATCAAAAAAATCCTCATAGCCAGTAAAACAGGCCTATAGGGACCTAAACCTCTAAAATTCTTCAAATCAGGCTTCACAACTAGCATAACAGGCCAATAGGCCACCCTCCTTGTTGCCAAAATAGAAATCTATGAAAACAACCACCCCAAGGGTGGGTCATAAAAACCATACTTCAAACCCTTACCAATAGGATTTAGTAGGTCTTGAAACCCAAACAACCAGGAAACAACTAATCCCATCAAGACTTCTTGAGAGAACCTAGGCTAAGAGAACAACCAACATAATAGGCCTATAGGCCACCCATCAGGCTGTTAAAGCAACAACCCTTGACAACATCCACCCCAAGAGTGGCATAAAGCAACACCTTCCAAACAACAACACCTTTAAAACAATAGCTCCTATAAAAACTCTTGACCATCACAGTAAGGGAGTCAATGAGCACAACAAAACACAAAGGAGCAACAAGCAGCTTGAAGCACCACATTTCCCATCACATCAACTCAATCTCCACCTCAATAAGAGAGAGCTCCCCTCTATAAGAGAGGATGGAATGAGAATTAAAACTACAAGAGCCAACAATCTCCTACACTAACAGGCCCCACCTCAAAAGGAACTAGTAGAAAGAAAAGGGAAAACCCACTACAACTATAGTAACCATCTCCACCTCAATAGGAGAGGGCTTCACTTCAGTAGGAGCAATCTTCACCTCCATAAGAGACTCTAACTATAGAATCTAGTAGGAAACCCACACTCTGGTAGAATGAAAACACACCTCATCCCAAGGTAACATGAGCATCTGGTACCAAAAGAAAGCAGTATGAAGCAGCTCAACTAGTAGAAAATATTGAGCAAAAGCACCCTCCAAAGGGAAATCATACCTCAAAAACAACAAAACCGTCAAGATGGACTTTGAATGAAGCCCCAGTAGAACTATAATGTACAAAATTAGGGAATACACAACACCCTTAGCAATCAACACCAATGAAAATGATACACTTCCCCCATCCAACAACATACTAATAGATAGGAGAAAAAAGAACTCTCCTAGAGAGGACTTCAACAAGAGACTAGATCCCAACCATAAGAGTTTCCATAGGGGGATCAACCATGCCCTCATTCCCTTGACAGAAAAGGCCACCACCAAGCCACAACCACTGGAAAAATAGCTCCAGGTCAGTCATCGACATGGGAGGCATAAAATACCTCCAAAAAGTAGAGCAAACCCAAGGCAACAAGTCATGAGCATCAAAAGCTAAAGAACGCAAAACAGTATGTGAGCACACCCCACACAAACCAAAGAGGGAACCGCTCTGAGAAAAAGTGAGGAAAAGGTAGCATAAGCCAATGCCTCAAACCTCTCCACCCAATGTATGCCATAGCAAGCACAACACCCGAAGATAAAAACTCTCCCCCACAAGAAGGAAGTAGCTATAAAAATCCCAAACTCCATCGCTAAAACCTCACAAACCAAGAGTCCATCAACACAACAAGCAGCCCATAAATGTAGGGTCCACTCAGCACCACCCCCTCCCCAAGATAGGGAGAAACTACATTAAAAAAACACCCCCAACAGCACCAAGGTCAACCCCAAATGTAGGAAGAGAAGCAAAGAACGCCTTATTCCAGCAAGCCACACCCACAAAGACCCGACCAACCCACAAAACAACTAAATCGTCATCATCATCAACAAATTCCTCATTTCCATCCATTAAGGAATTCAAATTTCCTTGCCTATTTTTCTTCCTGCTCGCTCATCGTGTCATTATTTTTTGTCATTTCCATCCACCGAGGAATTCAAACTTGCTTGCCTATTTGTTTTCCCTCTCACTCGTCATTTCATTATTTTTGTCATCCCATCATGTTATGTATGTTTCTATGTATGTTTTTATGCATTTTTGTATATTATCATGCCTATGACATGCATTATTATAGGGAGAATAACTATTTATGTTTGGTCAATCAAGGTGATCACCAAGGTTTTCATTAACTTCTTCACCTTTATTCTTGCTTAACCGATACACACCATGGTGTGTAACCAATGTGTTGCAATAATCTGTATTTTTTTAGTCATTTGTGCAAGTAATGGTTCAGTTTACAATATCATTGAGCAATGGTTATGATATCAATATTGATCATTTAGGTGTTCATTAAGAGACATAGGATATAAATAGAAGTTTGATAGTGGTGCATGGTATCCTTCTTGTCTATCTTCTTTTCCCTTATTGATTATTTCAAGGTATGGCATTTGTTATATGCTTTTACTGATGCACTATATGAGTCTAAGTACATTGACAATGATTCTCTATTCTACTTAGCCTGTAAAATTTTTTTTTTTCATAATATTGGCCATGGTCTATGATTTGTGTGTATGATGATGCATGTTATCTTCAGCCAATGCATGAAAGTATAGTGAATTGACCATAATAGACATCTTCCATTTGGATTGTGCAATATTATTAAACTTCTTGCCATAATGTGACACTTGTATCTTTTTGGAATTTTGGAGACTGTAATTGAACTAAAAAATAAATGATAAATAAATCATTACTATAGAAAATTTGGCATTTTTAGATATCAATTTGTGCATTTGGAAAGGATTGGTATACAAAATTACATGTGGCAATACACAATGTATTTTTTGAAAATTTAATTATCTTTGTTACGTACGAGGACAATGTGTTTTTTTATTGTATTGGTAGTAAAGGGAAAAAGCTAATCTCCCGATAAAATGGCATGTCTTAGACATGATAACATAATGCCCCATCTCCCATACAATGACATCATTATAAAATAAGACAAAAAGATGGGCAATGGCAGATGTTTAGATGCATTTTGTTAGTGAGTGTCATCACTTGTCCCCATATGCTAAAAAAAGTGTTTAAATATGTTTTTTAGAGGCATGATAAGATATAAAAAACATATTTAAACACATTTTTTTGGCGTATGGGGATAGGTGATGACACTCACTAACAACACACATCTAAATATCTATCAGTGTCCATTTGTTAGTCTTATTTTGTAATGATTCCATTGTATGGGGAATGGGGCATTACGTTATCATGTCTAAGACATGTCATTTTTTCAAGAGATTAGTTTTTTCCCTTTACTACCAATACAAGAAAAAATAGGAAAAAACATGCCAAGAGAGATGAAGTTTTCATATATTTGAATGAACGTTCAATTCTTTATAGTTCTAATGGAATGGAAAAATGGAAAGTATAATTGTTGAAATATATTACAAGTGTTAGTGATAGGTTAAATTGGAAATTAAATTCCCATTATACAGTTTAATATGTTTGTTTATTGTTTGTACAAGGTGGCATGTTGCAGTCAGCACAACATATAATCCAATATTGGTGAAATTTGGAATAAAATGAATTCTCTATAGCACTAAATGTCTTTAATTTTCCAATTTAATCTATTGCTAACACTCATCTTCCTTCCAGGTGGTTGATATAGGTGAGGAAACAAAATTGAATAAAACAAGGGCAGGTGGATTGAGAAGGACACTTCGGGAGACATGAAGCTTCTGTACTAAATACAGGTGATTCTCGATGTCATAGCTTGAATTGCAAGTGTACTAAATTGTTAAATTTTCAAAATTTATTTTTTATTTAGAAGTTTCAAATTTTTTTATAGATGAGATGCTTATTGTGGGGAACACAAACAATTTACAGTTTAATTTAAATAAAATAAAAGTTACATTATTGTGTGCCTATTATATCCCAAAATTTTATGTGAAGGATGTTTCCTCCAAGTGAAGTGTGAGTGTTACATGGGAAATCCTCAAAACAATGAATGACGATACTACATCATTTTAATTATCCCCCTCAGAATTGATTTGTGTTGATTTTAGGAATGATTTCTCTAACACTACATCGGTATGATTTATCTCCCAAAATAGAATAGGAACCTTTGGATCCTTGGTAATTTGATAACCTATATTTGCAAAAGAACATAATATTTATGTAGTACCCCTCCATTTTTCTTATGTTTTCTGACAGTATGTTTCATTTTGATAGACCCTAATACCTTGTTTTGATGTATTTGATCGTTGATTGTAGAGTGATGGTGGATTTATTTTATGATGTGATGATACAATGTTTGGTGGTGATTATTTCTGACATGCTTTATGTTAGCATAGATGTTTACTTGAGATGTTATTGCTATATATGCTTATGGTAGATTAATTGATATTTATTTTGTTAGTTCGATGTGATATTGTATTGGCGAGGAGAACAGAGTTGCATCATTCGCTTGCGAGTGCCCTATGATTTCCACAATTTTCTCCTCATGGTGTGTTTGAATCATGGATTATATATATGTATGTTATATGTTTGATTGCAGGATTGCAGGTACATGGCACCGACTCCACCTGGTTTCATAGTTATGAGTGTGTTCAGACTCAATGGTAATGTTGATTGGGAGATAGTAACAAGGTTTTTTCTAGTCTAGCCTCAAACCTAGTCACAATATGTCGTCAATTTAGGTCTGGTATATTTGGTTGTCACGGCTTTGTTTGTCTTGTTATTTGATATGCAAGGTTTATTTTGTGAATTTAATGTTAGATCAATGTTCTTTATAATTTAGTGCTTATTTAATTAATTTTAAGTATTGTAGATAAAAGCTTCATATTTTATTAATTAATTAAATTAGTTTATTTGTAAAATAATTTAATCATTGTGATTAAAGTTATTTTATTAAATAAATTAATTAATTGATTAAAGTTTCTATTATTGAGTGAATAGATTAAATATTGTTTAAATGTTTTTGTGTGAATGAGAATTTTAAAATTGTTTAAAAAAAAAAATGAAATTAGTTTTTGAAAATTTAAATTCTATAAAATAAAATAAATTCTTGATAATTGTTAGAAGAAAATATTCATGAGTTTGTTAAAAGATATTTTCTTGTTTTTCCATGTGTGTTAGTTGAATTAAATGAAAATTCTTGTTGAGGATTTTCTCAGAGAGAATATTGCCAGAATTGGAAAAGGCAAGAAAGCACTTCATGGAAAAGAAAAGGAACAAAGTATTGCTGGAAAAATTGTGATTCTTATTTTGGGGTTTTGATTTTAAAATTTTGGAAGAAGATCTCGTGAGTATTTTTCTGGTACAATAATTTGCATTCTTTTGAAAGTGGAGATTTGAAAAGGGCTTTGGAAGTTGCACGTAGTAGGCAAAGCTTTTCCTCAACTATCAAATTCTTCAAGCTACAAGAAAACAGGTTCTTTGTTGTTTAATTAGTTGTATTGTGCTTTGAAAATATTTTTTGTTTAAAGATTTAATTTTGTAGAATAAATGATTGCCTATAGAAGAATATTTGATTGAAACTTTTGTTCTTCTCGGTAAAATATTTTTGTAGAAAATTTGTTACCTTTCTATGTAAAATTTTGAAACAAAGCTTTATAGTAAAATTAGAGAGCAACACAGAAGGTTATTGTTAAACAATAGAATATTCTCAAGAGGAAACAAAAGAAAATCTCTGTAGATTTGTAAATGAAACTCATTGATTAATTAGAGGAAACATAAACCTCTGTGATGACTGTAGAAAAGAATTTGAGAATTTAGTTTTGAGTGAAATTATTTTGTTATGGAAATTGAAAACCCAAAATTGAAAACCTCTGCATTATTTGATCAAATCTTTCTGTAGAAAATTCTTATTTAAAATTTGCTCTTCTTGAGCAATCTGTTTGATTTATTATATATATATATTTAAAAATATATATACATATATATGTATATATATGCATAGTTATATAACTTATACATTTGAAATCATGTATATTTCTCAAATAAATTTTATTAAAAATGAGTTTCTAGAGGAATCACCGTACAGGGGAAATTCATGCTTGAAATAAAAAAAACAGAATTAAATCTGTCAAACGAATGAGGGAAATCGTAGTTTTATTTAAATGTTTAAATAGTATAAAATATATATTATTTTTTTAGGAGAAGTATGCAAGGGAGGGGGCGCAGGGGCTACCCCCACAGCCGCCCATGAAGGGCAACGACTGTGGAGGCAACCGGCGCTACCCACATAGGTGGCGCTTGCCCTGCCAACACAGCTGCGACCCATATGGGCTAGCAGTGAAAACAACGAATAAACCCTCAATGTAAATATATTTGGCTTAAAGATTTTAAATCTTGATTTTTATTTTATTACGAATTTAATTTCATACGAATTTTGTTAATATGGATTTTATAAATAAGAATATAATATATATATATATATTTGTTGGAAAATTTTATGTTTAATTTTAGCATACTGAAAGTTGTGTATATACATTTTAAATATATATTCTTTTAATAGAAGAATGAAATGAATTGTTTTTAAAATAAAATTTTATGAAGAGAAAGATGATAATTATTTAATTATTATTAGGAAATTGTAGTAAACAATCAGATTCTAAAACATTATTTGTTTGTAAATGAAATTGTATTAAGATAGAATATTTTGGTCCAAATAGTATCATTATTGTCTTGAGATGGCAAATGGATTTAGGAAATCTTAGTGATAGTTAAATAATTGTATGAATTGCATTTAAAGTTGAGTATTCTTTTGACCATGATTGTAGGGACAAATTGGGGTTAATTGTGAATATAAGTCTTCTAGATGTAATTTCTTGAAAGGGAGTTTTTTTTTTTTTTTGTTATGGTTCCATATTTTGAACAAACTAGGGTAGTGCACATAGTTTTATTTGGATTAGACACCTAGTTTTATGAACAGGTTGTGATGTCTATTGTTATATTTTTGTTTAATTTGATGTTAGTTTATGTGAACCTTGTCTACCCTTAGTTAGTGGACTTAGTTTCCTTGTGTTATTATTAGGGGAGTGGCTCTTTATGAGGGCCGACACACAAAGTGGTGCTTGGGTAACTCATGTAGAGTTAGTTAATTATTGAAAACTAAATCAACACATTAGGTAGTCTAAAACCTTTAACTAGATTAATTAAGCCTCACTCATAGACTCAAGGGCTAGTTTAGACTTGGGGATGAGTCGAGAAGGCCTGGAATGGAAAAATTGATATCTAGTCATTATGAAAGATATTTGATTCCACAATAGATTGCATGTGGGGCCGGGTTTCGTAAGAGGCTACCAGGGTAACCCAAGATGGGGGCCAGAACCTAGGAAGATTTGCATGGGTAACCTATGCAACATTGTGATGACACTCCACCTATAATAATAGTATCCTTGTGAACTTTGTGTATTTGATCATTCAGTTATGGAAGCAATGTGACCATTAAGTTAAGTTGGTATTTGTAAAGTTTTGTCTTAGGGTTCATCTGTGTCTAAAGTTTGTAGGTTATGTCTAGGGAACCTTTTTACTATCTCCTAGCATTGGGGGTGGGCCTATGGGTACCACATGGTTGGGTGGAACATGCATCTTACTCCGTTGGGTCCCCAGTTCATGTTTGTGGCGACGAGTACTTCATGGATGGAGAGCTCGTATGTGAAAATGTACTTTCTTATTTGTATTAGTGGAAACTTTATTCATGTATCACTCAATTATAATCGGGGGAAAAATTTTGTAACATATAAATTGTACACTTTTATATGACCTACCTCATTTGGAAATGAGTATTGTAAATGTTATTATTATTGCAATGTAAGAAAGAATCATATTTGTTCTTTATATCTTTAATGACGTAATTAAATTGTTAATGAATGTATGCTCTTAATTTTATGAGAATTAAACACATGCTATGTTAATTACTATTGTCATCTATGGGATTTACATGTAGTGTTTCATCTGTATCTTAGGGAATGTTTGCATTAGTGAAGTTAATGTTTACACTTTTAAAAAAAAAATTATTACACTTTCGTAGTCAATGCAACATTCTTTAGGTTACGAAACGGGGCATTACAATTTATCATTTTACATTAGAGTATTTCTCCATTTAAATTATGTACCTTTGTTCAATTTTGAAGCATCTTTGCATAGCTGGGTTTCATAAGGTTGTGATTAAAGAACATTGTTATTGTAATTATTTTTACTTAGTATAATATACCATACAAAATGCCAAGGAAGGGCCATAATAACACACAAATGGCCATTAGGCTTCCCAAGTTTTATATTGGAATTGTTGTTATGTATTCCTTGTTTCCCATGTTGGAGCTTTAGAAACACAATGTGTTGTCAATTGTATAAACTCTTATGCCTATTGAATGCACAAGACAACTAAGAGGGGGGTGAATCAGTTCATTAAAATATGAAAACCCTCATTAACATTTAGATCTGCAATAGTTCTTAAACCCTTAACAACATTAAACCCTTATCATGCATTAGAAAAATGTAAACATGAGAAATAGTAATGAAAAAAAATCCAAACACATGAGAATGCCATCTTTACATGGAAAACCCAAGAAGGGAAAAATCATAGTGAGGATTAGCGCACAATATAAAGTAATTACGACAATTAATACAATAGGCTCAATGTCAAAGGGCTCACTACCAATGGCTCACTGCCAGATTAGAAATAAGAAGAAATAAGATTATTACAATGGGAAATCTATCTCAGAGCAATAGAAAAGTTCCACCATTGCTTCACCAAAATGTTCACACTCTCTCTGAAGAATGTAGACACTTTCTTCTCACTACTTCTAGTATTCTTAGGCATTAAATCTCACACAACATTTCACACTTTCACACTTCACATCTCAAAATTTCACATTACACACTTCTCTTATATTTCCTCCATCAGATCATCACACATATATACCATCTTCAACATTGAAAGAAATCTACAAGGTTAACTATGCACCATGAACATGAAAATTCAAATTAAGTCGGCACCAAAACATTCTTGTGGTGGAAAAGAATGAATGTGTACCACATCACACCTTAACTCACACTTAAATCCACACATACAAACCACACCACACTTTCACAAACACCGAAGAATATCCGCAATTAGTTTAAACATCCAAGGTCAATCAAACCTATGTTAACACCATCAAACAATTAAGTACATGCTTCCTTTGATCCAAAGATGACTCATGGACCACACACATCACTTTAACAAAATATGGAATATTCCATCAACACCCTGAAATACAACAAATCCTTCACAACATCATACACCAGAAGATCATATTCATTCTGCACAACCAACTAACCTTCCTCACACTGCAACACCGGAATCCAACCTTGTGGAGCACCAAAACACAAACCAATTAGACTAAAGATAGATACTATAAATATAAGCACACTTCCAAATCCACAAAACTAGAAACCAAACTACGGAAAAAATATGAAGCAAAACCATTTCTCCCAGACAACACTACTTTCACAGTTTACACACTGGTGAACACATCTTTCTCTGAACAATGATCTAGAACCTGAAACTCTAGATATAACACCTATAAAAACCTCTAAGAAACATATCTAAACCACACAAGCATATATTTATCCATGAACAAATGCTGAGAAAAACACTAAACACCACTCTATTACACTGAACACTCTTCACCACACTATTTCTTCTTTTATTCAAATTTTCTCAAAAGCACTTGGAAACCAAGCACCAAATACACAAACTCAACATCTAGAACACCTTCTCAGCATCTCAAACACACAAGAGGTTGAACATCACCAATACATGCTTATCAAAGTAACACTAGAGATTAACATTAGTGACACTACTAAGGATAACATAATGCAACCAATCAAAGCATCTCCATAAGTTGACATCAATGATGACAAAAAATTCCAAAAATATCCCCATTTTTCATTGATGGCAACATACACATGGAAAAACCATCAACAACAAAGACAAGAACAGCTCTGATCACCAACTCATATACTACACCAGAGTGCAAACTTCTCCCCCTTACATAGGCATCTAATTTTCAATACTTTCACAAGAATTCTCTCCTCCCTACTTCATATGGATTTATAATCAACTCTCTCTCTCTTCCCCTTTGACATCAATGACAAAGAGCAACACATATATTCTATTTTTTGCTTCCCTTTGACATCAACAACACCTATAAGGAACAACTACTCTGCAACTTTTGCATTCACTTTGACAAGGCTTCAAAGGATAACACCATAACACAATGACATCACTTACTCCCCTTGATTTCAATAACCAGAAATACTACTACCTACTACCCTTGAGAGGTAGCCACCAACATCAATCCAAGAAAAGGAATGAATCTTTAGATCCACTAGAATGATGTATATTCTTATGCATCTAGTTGAAATAAAGACAGGAAATAACCCCCAAATTCTCCTGAAGATACTCAAAAGTATCATTAGGAAGAGCCTTCATGAATATATCTACAACTTAATCCTTAGTAGGCACATACTCCTGTTAAAAGGTGCAAGATAGCTAAGAGGGGGGGTGAATCAGTTGTCACCAAATTCAAACTTAAAACTCAAAACACTTATCAACTTCACAACCACACAATTCTTTTATTAAGCATGAACATGCAATGCAGATAACATAAAAAAATCAACACAATGAACACCATATTTTACGTGGAAAACCCAATGAGGGAAAAAACATGATGAGTATTAACTCACAATATAAAGTAATAGCAAATTGAATACAAGAGGCTCACCGCCTAGAAACAAAGGCTCACTACCTACAAAAAGAACTCACTTTCCAATAGGGAGGCTCATTGCCAACAAATAAAAAATATTACAGTAAAGATCCACCACAACATATTACACACATCCAGAACCCTTATTAGAAGAATTGAAGACATTGTCAGCTCACTTCTTTCACAAATCTAACACATTAAAGTATTATTTCCTCAATTCACTTTCCCACAACTTTGTTCTTCAAACGTGTGGCTTACTTGATTGATTCATTCAAAACATATCAACTTGTATTTATACCCTCTTCAACCTTGGAAAATTTCTCGAAGGTCGGCTACATAAGCTTCATTTCATAAATTCAAATTAGGTCGGCAACTCAACATTCCCGCGGTGGAAAGGAATGGGAGTGGACCACACCAATACTTAACTATGACCCAAAACAATGTCTTGGATCAACCACATGCTTCCTTAATTAAATATTTTAATCCTTCATATGAAGTGTAAACACTAGGTTGGCCAAACCTAATGAAAACACAAATGAACATTGAAGTACATGCTTTCCAATAAGAAGATAACATGTGGATGACGTAACATGCTTCATTACACACAAGAAAACATCTCAGATACCTTCAGATGCATACATAGCAAGTGCAAAAACCTTCAAACACAAAACACCTTCCAACAATCCAACCAGAGTGTACAGATACACACAAAATCTCTGGAACTCACCTTCCAAAGCACCAAACCATGAAAACATTCAATAGAACACAACGACCACCATTACAAGACATATTCCAGATCCACAAGACATGAAGCAAATCCGTGGAGGACTGCATAGCATAAACATTTCTCCCATTCCATAGATAAATAAATTTTTCAAACCAATTCACACACCGGTGAACACAAATTTCACACTCTGTCAAACCAGAAGCTAAAAATAACCAGGATATGTCACCAACAAATTCCCAAAAACAACCCTTCATATTTGCAAAATCATAGGATCAACATAGAAGAATCACGAAGCACATACCAAAGCACATTCTGAACACATACATAACTCTGACTTCACTCTTTATTAATTTTCTCAAAAGTACTTGGTAACCCATCTTTTCAACACATTTGCAACATCATAATAATAGTTCCATGTACTCACAACATCTCAACTATACATGTACAATTTGCAACATCCTATACTATTTTGACATCAATTAGCATTAATTACAACAACACCAAACTTGCTCATACTTGCAACAACTCCAACTTCACCTCATTCTCTACAACCTTTTCCCTCAAGAAGTGATACCAGATTGAAATATAATTTTTCCTTGAATGCATTTCTAGATTCTTTGAAATATTGATAGCACTTGTATTATCACATAAGATAGAAATAGGTTCATCATATACCACTTTGATATCCTTCAAAGTCTGCTTCATCCACAACACCTGCATACAACATGATGTTGCAACAATGTATTTTACCTTTGTAGTAGATAATGATATTGAATCCTACTTGTTTCTTAGCCAAGACACCAATCTGCTTCCAAGAAAGAAAGCACCACCACTTTTACTCTTTTTGTCATCCACACAACCTACCCAATCTACATCTGTGTAAGCACTTAGAGATAAATCAATATCCTTGGGATACCAAAAACCATGTTTTGGGATGATCTTTAGATATTTGAATATCATCTTTACTATTGTCACATGTGTCTCTTTGGGGTCTTCTTGAAATCTAGCCACAAGACAAACTACATGCATGATATCAGGTCTAGTAGTAGTTAGATATAGCAGTCCTCCAATCATTGATGTGTACTTGTTCTGATCATCCTTAGGAGATTCTTAATTCTTACTTAAATGCAACCAGTAACCATGGGAGTACATACTAGTTTAGAGTCTTCCATCCCAAACTTCTTCAACATTTCCTTGACATACTTTTACTATGATATGAATATCCCTTTCTTTTTCTAATTGATTTGAAGTCCAAGGAATAAAATCATCTCCGCAAACATAGACATCTCAAACTCTTTATGCATCTCTTCTACAAATCTCTTATGTATTTCTTCATTACCTCCAAATATTATATCATCAACATACACAACCACAATCAAGAGTTGATCTTTTTCAACTTTGAAATAAAGATTACTATCTATGGTACCTTTATTGAATCCTTGCAGCAAAAAGTACCTATCCAATCTTACATACCAAGCTCTGGGAGATTGCTAGAGTCCATATAATTCCTTCTTCAATCTTATGACCATATCATGATTATCTAATAACTAAAGGCCTTTTGGTTGTTCAATATAAGCCTCTTCTTCCAACTCACCATTCAAGAATATATTCACGTCCATCTAATATACTTTGAAATCTTTATTTGTTGCAAAATCCAAAAACATCCTAATATCTTCCACTCTTTCCATTGGAGAAAATGTCTCCTCAAAATATATTCCTTATACTTGTGAGTAGCCTTTACACATAAGTCTTGCCTTTTTTTCTTACCATTTCTCCTCTCTCATTCAACTTGTTCCAGAATACCCTCTTAGTTCCAATCACATTCTTGTTTGTTGGTCTTGAGACAAGTACCCAAAGTCTAACACACCTCTACTCTTATCACCAATGATCTAATCTTCTGAATGATTCTTCTGAACATACTTATGGGTCTTAGGGATGTTTACCAGAGCTCCTTCCTCTTCAACCTACACTTCTATTTCCTTACCATCATTCTTCTCTTCTTCTCTACAAGAGGAAACATCTAATTCATATCCATCTATCATCACTAAAATTTTGTGTAAGTCTTCATCAACTTTGACACTTTCACTTTCAATAATCTTTTTCAGCCTCTTGTACCAATAAGCCTTGCTTCTTGTAGAATATCCAAGGAAGATTCCTTCATTATATCTTACATCAAACTTTCCTACGTTTTCTTCATCTCTTCTAATATAAAATTTTCTTCCAAATACTTTGAAATATTTCATAGTAGGGGTTCTTCCATACCACAACTCATAGGAAGTATTTGAACTATTTGTCCTTTCTTGTGCTCTATTAAGTATATATATTGTAGTATGAATTGCTTCTCTCTAGTAGACATCTGGTAGATTTGCTTCCTTCATAATTATCCTTGCTCCTTCTTGAATAGTATTATTCTTCTTTTCCACAACTCCATTCTACTAAGGATTCCTTGGAGTTGATAAATGCCTCTTTATTCCATGATCTTCACAAAAAGTGTTAAATTCATTGGAGGTGAACTCTCTGCCTCTATCAAATCTTAAACATTTGATTTTCATATTCATTTTTGTATAGGAGTGAATTTTCATCCCTCTCACAAATTTCCATTTTACATCCTCCACCTTAGAAAAATAAAATCCAACTAAGTAATTATACATCACTTGTCTGTGATTCATCCACTTGGTGATTATTTTTAGTGTGGGTGGGGGAATTTTTATTAGAATGCACACATGACACATGGACGTCTGTGTGGTGCTCTATTGTCCTAACAGGATTCCTACCTCTAGAATTTGTAGAGGTGTTATGTTCTCCATTGGAAATGAAATGTAACACCCTTATGCCTTCCTACCGACCTTTGAATGGCTCCTTCCTTACCTTTTTGTCTTCAAATGGCTATCTTTCTTATTCAATCCATCTTCTTCATGTTTCTATAGGCTTGCTTGATCTTGCTTCACAATTCTCATTCCATAATTTTGCTACTTGTTGCACTATTGGCATCACAACTCCAACATCACAATATCTACAACTTGGTGGCTAGTGAGGCTACTTTCAAATTGTTGAAGTTGTGTTGACTCTACCATTGTTGTGGGCTTGCATTCCTCTCTCATTTTCCTTCAGTGCCTTTGGTCAAGGGTGGTAACACTTTTGTTCACTTTGTTGTTGGATTTGAGTAGCTTAGTGTCTTTAGTAGTATTCAGTTTCATTCCTATTCCAACATTATTTCCTTTATCATATTTCTATCTCTCGATCTATCTGGTTGTTCATGGAGGTGGAAACACCAAAGTGGGGGTTTCACTAGGATAAACCCCTATACAGCCACAACATTTTTTCTCTTGTTTGTATGTAGGTACACGTTTGTGTGGAGCTTGTTGGCGAGCTGGACTCCTCATGAGTTAATCATCATCATCTTCATCCTTGTCATATTCTATATCATCTTTCTAGTTGTTTTAGTTATTTTATTAGTTATCATCTTAGTTAGTACTTTAAAGTTCCTTTTCTAAGTTGTTAGTAGGTTTTTGTATCTTTCATTGTCCTTTTGCACTTTTTGGTCGTATGGATGCTAGTTCCCAAGTGAGATGCCAACGTGTTGCATTTTCATCCCTAATCTGTACTGTTGTCCTTTGGTAAAGAACTATTTGAGGTACAATTCAGATTCTAGAAGCTTTCTCATTTAGCCCCAACAAAAATCTCATTGTAGTAGAGTGACAAAAGCACTTGAGAGTGCTCTTCATTCTCTATCCTCGAGATAAAACACCTACATAGTTGAGGTAGATTAGGCAAGCCTTTTGCTCTCAGCTCTCTGTGACCTAGAGCCTTGGTGTGGTTGGTCCCCCTCCTTTACATTTTGGTGAACCCGACATGAAGTATTTTGGTTCCATTTAGCAGTGTTGGAATACCCTTTCCTCATATCCTAGGAGTGTTGTGGGTGTGTGTTACGAGGTGCTTATCTTTACAACCCAACCTATGACCCCTAGTGGCATAACTAGAATTTTTCATAAGAATTATGGAATAAAACCTTAAGTGGGTCACCGTCTAGTTGTGAAACCCTTGGGGGCTCTGTGAAAGTTTTGTCTATAATATGTATTGGCCTCCTGTTTACATCTACCCATCTAATTTGGGTAACCTACGAGTGGATCCCTTGACATAACCTTCACCTCATAGGACTTGTTGATAAATTACAATGGAGAACCATCTCTTACATCCTTGCATGAATAAAAAAAAACACCATAACAAGTGTCCTCATTGACTCTACGTGTTGGGTGAATGTCATCACTGAGGATATTATGTTGATTAATTTCTTACGCAAAGATGGGTATGACAAATCTAGGAGCATTATTCATACACACGATGTGCTTTTTGTACCTCCCATCGGTTGCATCACCTTGTTAGTCTTAGTTGGACCTAGATTTGTAAATGCACTTTTTGACATTATCCTAGAGTTTGAGCTCTTTAGAGTTAAAATAGGTATCCCCTAGTTGGTTGCTATGAATGTAGTTCCCTCGGTAGTTCATAAGTGCCTAATTTTTTTCCATGAGGGTTCAATACATGTAGTCCACAACATTGATTATAAACTATCAATTACACATTGGGCCTACTCGCTAGATCACTTTTGGCCTGCACTTGTTGGTTTTCTTCCTCCTAGGATGAACCTCCTATACCAAAGTTATGTAAAGTAAAAGATTGGGGGCATAGTGCCTAAGGTTAGATACCCTCCTCCCTATGCCATTTCACATAGGGATTTTCTCAACGTGGGTAGTGAGTCCATCTTGGCTTGAAAAAGGGAATAGGAGAAGTGTACCCAACACTCTTCTTCTTCTTCTTCTTCGTCTTCTTTTGTTTCCCCACCTATCGCTTCCTCTCATCCTACTACAACACTATCAATTTCTTCTCCTAGGTGTTTGCTTGAGAATTCACTGGTGGCCGATTCGCAAAATCCCAAGTGTCTAGCATTCGAACTTCTCATCTTACCCATGGTGCCTTAGCCCATTTGGTATGGTAAGGGGAAGGCTCCCCATGGGGAGTCCTCTATGTCTTAGCCTCTATGGGCTCCTACTACTCTTTCCTTTAAGGTAGTGAATGGGAAGAGGCTCATTGCTAAGGTGTTAGAGTTGGCTCCCCCCATCGTTGTTCCATCATCCTCTCAACCTCTCCCTCTTGTTCTTGTCTAGAAGTCCCTCCCTCAACAAAAAATGAATGCAATGGATACCCCTATGGTCTAACAAGAGTCTCTCATTCCGTCTTTGCCTTCGTGGCCTCTTACTACTCCTTCCTTTAAGGCAGTGAGTGGGAAGAGGCCCACCACTGAGGCGTTAGAGCTAGATCCTCCCACTATTGTTCCATCATCCTCTCAACCTCTCCCTCTTGTTCCTGTCTAGGATTCCCTCCCTCCACCATAAATGGCTATGATGGATACTCTGATGGTTGAACAGGAGTCTCTTTTTCCATCTCATCCTCCAGCCTCTAGCTCTGGGACTCACAAAATTTGCCTTGTGTGTGAATGTAAGTGTCAGATAAATTCTCTAGCCACTGAGTAGGCTACCCTACAAAAGATAGAGGAGGATCTAGTAGTTCCTGCTTTGACACCTCCTACTAGGTCCTCCTCTCTTGTCCTCTTTGTTTTAGTTCCTTCAACTTTGTTCCTGATTTCGGCTCCCTCTATGAGCGTAAACGATCCTCATCTGAAGAGGGTGCAAGTATTTATTTCTCCTTTGGTTGAGCTACCCTTTTTGATGTCCCTTCTGGACATCCCATCATTTTAAAAATCCATGGACATGCCAAATACCTCGGTGGTGTCTATCATAGTTTTCTCCACTTCCTTTGTGCCTTTTGCTTTGTCTGTGGGGATCTCACATCCTCCAATGAAGTGGAAGATGGAGGAGAAACTCGCTAGTAATGGGGTTCAAAAGGAGGGCTCACCTTCTTCAAAATTTGGTTATGCATTGGCTTGTGTCATCCTAGTGACAGAGGAAGCCTTGACGTCCCTGGTGTTCATAACTAATCCTAAGTCTTTTAGTGAGCCTAGCAGTGGATCTTGAGTACCACCTTCATTTCCTATTGAGTTAACACATGGAACTCATGTGAAGTTCATGTTTAATTTTGTGGATGAGGTCTCGACCCTATCAATGATCTTGGTGAAGTCGTTGACATTCACGCCACAAGAACTTAGTGAAGAAGACCTCAAGGGGCCTTCTTCCTTAGCTCTTTTTGCAAGAGGTTTAGAGAGTCCCCCCCTTGATATTCTACCCTTGCAGAATCATCCTCCCTCCCCATACAATGATCTAGATTGGGAGAACGACAACCTCTTGGTTGATGAGGACTAGGGGACACCTCTCATTTATCTATAGATTAGATTGTGTGTGTATTGTGTTCCCACGTGCTTGCGTTATGTGTTCCTAGATGAACCTTGTCACCCTTATAGGAGCTTGGATATAGGAGTGTTTTTATGTCATAAAAATTCCTCTATTTTTCACATCATTCTTCCTCTATTGTGTATTAATTTTTGACAATTGGGGACAATGCAAAGTGTTGGGGGCATCTAGGCTTCCCTTCCATGTTGACCCAATTTTTTATTTTTATTTTGTCTTCACATGCCTTTCTTTATATGGTTTGATATAGTAGGGGGTTGATGACAATTCATTTATATACTATTATATCTATTTATCTATATTTATGAGCAGCTCCAACCTTGAAATATCAAACTTCCCCGATGTCCCTTGTTCATGATGTTATTGTCTTTTCTTTCTTTGAACTTATCTTTTTTTCTTGCTTTATGATGTTGTGGTGCTCATGTGTTGTCCCTCACGTGTGCGACAACATTACCATGATTACATCTCGTTATGTTCTGTAGGCCACAAAATCACCTTTTCATTCTTGCTTCTCTCTCCTTAGGATGTCATGCCTTTCTTTTCAGAATGCACCATCCTAAAGGGGGGTTATCATGTCATTTTGATTTTCATAAAATGCATTTGATGGCCAATGAATCTTTTCTTGAAAATCCTTCCAAAATATTTTTTCAAATATCACATTCCTCACCAAGGACCCATAGAAAAATATTTTTCCTTCATCATGGGCTCACAAAGAAAGAAGTTGAAAAAAATTCCTCCAAGAAGGGAGCACCTTCTCCTACATGTGAAGTTTTGACCTTCCTCTTGTGGGGTGACCTTATTCCTTTCAAATTCCTTGATGAATTGAACATCTTTCAAAAGGATTCCTTGATGTTGAATTGATTTGCAAAAAATACTCTGGTACTTTCAAAATGTGCATCCCTTGAGTGGACCCCTTTGAAAGCTCTTCCTTCAAATTTTGATTGTATGCATGAATTTTTGCTTGTCTTCCTATGTGGTTTCTTTGTGTTTTCTAACATGCTTTTATCTATGAATTAACATGGTGCTTTACAGGTGCACCTTTGAAGCTTCTTTCCAATCTGACTCTATGGAGTCCCTCACATTAGGCTTCCTTTAGGTGAAGTACCTGGAGGCACCTTCTTTGTAGGTTTGAGGACCTATGGAGTGCTTACATCCTACAAGATCTATCCATCATTGGTTTGTGGGCCTGTAGTTCACTTTGTTTGAACCTCCTCACGAGAGAGTACCTATGGAGTTATTTGTCTGCCTTGCACTTTTGAGTTTTCCAGATTGTGGCCTGCTTCCTCAATGATTTAGGTATACGTTTCTTAACTCTTTCAATCTACTTTACTAAACACTCATTGACACTCATGTTCGCTAAAGTGGGGACAAAATGTATAGGAGTGAATTTGCATCCCTCTCACAAATTCCCCTTTTACATCCTTCACCTTAGAAAAATCAAATATGGCTAAGTAATTTTGCATCACATATTTGTGATCCATCCACTTGGCGCTTATTTTTAGTGTCAGTGTGGGAATTTCTATTCGGGATGTGCACATGGTGTGCGGACATCTATGTGGTGCATTATTGTCCTACCAAGATTCCTACCTCTAGAATTCACAAAGGCGTTACGTTCTCCATTGGCAATGAAATGTAATGCCCCTACACCTTCCTGCCAACATTTGAATGGCTCCTTCCCTCCCTTTTCATTTTCAAATGTCTATCTTTCTTATTTAATCCACTTTGTTCACATTTCTATAGGCTTGCTTGATCTTGCTTCACAATTCTCATTCCATACTTTCACTACTTTTTGCACTATTGTCATCACAACATCCCACATATTTTACCACAAAATCTGCAACTTGGTGACTAGTGAGGCTGCTTTTGATGTTGTTGTGGTTGAGTCGACTCTACCATTGTTTTTGGCCTGCCTTCCTCTCTCATTGGCCTTGAGTGCCTTTGGTCAAGGGTGGTAATGCTTTTATTCACTTTGTTGTATTTGAGTAGCTTAGTGTCTTTAGTATTATTCAGTTTCATTTTTATTCCAACATTATTTCCTTTATCATATTTCTATCTCTCGATCTATCTGGTTGTCTATGGAGGTGGAAACACCAAAGCAGGGGTTTGATGGCAGCAAACTCCTATACATCCCCAAAAAATTCCCTCTATTGGCTATGGGTAGGTATGCATTCGTGTGGATCTTGCTAGCGAGTTGGACTCCTCATGAGTTAATCTTCATCACCTTCACCATTGTCATCTTCTATGTCATCTTTCTAGTTGTTTTAGTTATTCTATTAGTTATCATCTTATTTAGTACTTTAAATTTCCTTAGCTAAGTTGTTAGTAAGTTTGTGTACCTTTCACTGTACTTTTGCACATTTTGGTTGTATGGACACCAACGCCCAAGTGAGACACAAGCATGTTGCACTATCATCCCTAACCTGCACTATTATCCTCTATCAGAGAGTTGTCTGAGGTACAATTTGGGTTCCAGAAGCCTGCTCGTTTATCCCATCAAAACTCTTAGGTTAGTAGAGTGACTAAAGCACTTGAGAGTGCTTTTCATTCTATATTCTCAACCTAAAACACCTTCACGCTTGAGGTAGATTAGGGCAGCCTTCCACTCCCGGCTCTTTGTGACCTGGAACCTTGGTGTGGTTGGTCCCCCTCCTCTACAATTCCATTCTCAACCATAGCTTTGAATGCATTAAGATTATCAAAAGATTCTAAATTTTCTTTGAGAAAAGTAAGCCAAGTCATTCTATAATAATTATTAATTAATTAAATTAAATACCTATTACCTTGAAAACTCCAAAGGACCAGTAGTATATTGTTCATTGACTTTGAAACTCTTTCTAGCTTTCCTCCCAATTTGGCATTCCTTACAAACAACATTGATAGGCTTTATAATCTTTGGCAGATCTCTCATAGTGAAATGATCCTCTCTAGGCTATCAAAATTGATGTGGCATGTTCTTCTATGCCATAGCCAAATTTCATTAATCTAAGTCATAAAGCATTGACCCATTGCACCCTTAAGTTGATAAACATTTATATCTATCATTTTTCCTACTACAACCATAGTTCTAGAGACTTTTCTATTGTCACAACCATTATCCTGAAACACAAGATTATATCCTTTGCTACACATTTTTCCTACACTCAATAGGTTATGTTGTAAACCCTTAACATAAAGAGCATCATTTGTATTATGCTTTCCATCAAAACTGATTGAACCTTTTCCACACATCTTAGTAGATGTATCATCACCCGACTTAACAAGACCTCCTTTAAATTTCTCAAGTTTAACAAACTTACTCTTATCACCAATCATGTGATTTGAGCATCCACTATCAATGATTTAGTTGTTCTTCTCCTCTCTAGCATGAAAAGTAGCCACTATTGCTCCTCCAATGTTATGATCTACTTCCAGAGAACTTTCCTTCATACATCTCTCAAAGTTAGTAGAATTAGTTCCAACATTTAGAACCATCAACAAGCATTCATCATCTTCATCATCTAGATAATCAGACTCATCATTAGATATATTGGCATCTTCTTTAACATAATAACTTCTCCTAATGGATTTACCTTTATTCTCCTTAGGTCTATCTTTTGAAGCTTTGATAGGACATCTTGAAGCATAATGACCAGTCTTTCCACAATTAAAATATTTAAAGGTAACTTACCTCTATATTTTCTAGTGCCCTTTTTTCAAATTCCTCACAAAGTTTTCTTCTAACTCATCAAATTCATTTGGATCTGATTCCTCATTCTTCTTTACTTTTCCAACTTTAAAATAAGTCTCATTTTTTATATCACTTGGACCAAACTCTCTTAATTCAAAATTATTTAATGCATAAAACAATTGATCTCTAGAATAATTATTCAAATTATGAACTTCCTCTATACCAGAAACTTTATCGCTATAAGATTTAGTAAGAGTTCTTAGTACATTCTTTACTACCTCATCTTGATCTAGATTTCCATCAAGACCTCTAATGGAATTGAAAAAATCGTCCACTCTATACATGTAGCTTGTAATATCTTCATCTTCTATTATCCTTAGGTTTTCAAACTTGATCTTGAGATTTTGCATCTTTGCTTGCTTGACCTTATCATCTCCTTCATAGATAATTTTCAGTTTTTTCCATATTTCACTAGCATTTTTAAGACTTATAAATTTCACAAGTTTTGAATCAGAAAGATCACTCAAAAGAGCATACCTTTCTTTACCATTTTTCTCATATGCCTTGATTTCATCATTAGTACTCAGACCATTTGTAGGCATTATATATCTAGTTTCAATAGAATTCTAAAATCCAAATCCAAGAGAAATAAGAAAACCTTCCATACTGGCTTTCCAAAATGCATAATTAGATCCATCAAACAAAGGATCCTCCTTGTGCACCATCTCAAATCTACCTCAAGTGGTTAAACTTTCTTCTAAGGAACCTTGCTTTCTGATGCCAATTTTTGAATACACAAGACAACTAGGGGGGGTGAATCATTTTTTCATTAAAACATCAAAACCCTCATTAACAATCAAATCTACATTAGTCCTTGAACCCTTAACAACCATTAAAACCTTATCATGCATCAAAAAAATGTAAACATGAGAAAAAGTAATGCAAACTTCTCCAAACACGAGAATACTAGATTTACGTGGAAAACCAAAGAAGAGGAAAACCATCACAGTATAAATTAATTGCAACACTGAATAAAATAGGCTCACTACCGGAGGGCTCACTTCCCACAAGAAAAGAAGGGCCCACTACCAATGGCTTATTTCAAAATTAGAAAGAAGAAAGAATATTGTTACAATGAGAAATCCATCTTAGAGAAATAGAAAGGTTCCACCGCTGGTTCACCAAAACATTCACAAATTATTTATACAATGTAGACACCTTCTGCTCACTACTTCTAATAGTCTTAGGCATTAAATCTCAAACTGCATTTCACACTTTTACACTTCACCTTACACACTTCTCTTATATTTCCTCCATCAAATCATCACACATATATATCATCTTCAACCTTGAAAGAAATCTACAAGGTTGGCTATGCATCTCAAATATGCAAATTCAAATTAGGTCGGCACCAAAAAATTCCCGTAGTGGAAAATAATGAAGGAAAACCACATCACACCTTAACTTAGACCTAAATCCACACATACACACCATGCTGTACTTTTAAAAACACTAAATCATATCCACAATTAGTGTAAACACCCAAGTTTGGTCGAACCTATGTTAACACCATAAAATAATTAAGTACATGCTTCCTTTGATCCAAAAATGACTCATAGACCACACACATCACTTTAACACAATCTATAATATTCCATCAACACCCTAAAATCCAACAAATCCTTCATAACATCATACACCAAAATAATATATTCATTCTACACAACCAACTAACCTTCCACACACTGCAACACTTGAATCCAACCTTGTGGAGTACCAAAACACAAGCCACTTAGATTGAAGATAGATACTAGTAATATAAGCACACTTCTAGATCTACAATAGCAGAAACCAAATTGCAAAGAAATGTGGAGCAAAACCATTTCTCCCAAACAACATTGCTTTCACAATTCACACACTGGTGAACACAACTTTCTCTTAACAACAATCCATAACTTGAAACTATGAATATCACACCTCTAAACACCTCTAAGTAACATATCTAAACCACACAAGCAGATATTCAGCCATGAAGAAATGTAGAGCAAAACACTAAACACCACTATGTTACACTAAACACTCTTCACCACACTATTTCCTCTTTTATTCAAATTTTCTCAAAAGCACTTGGAAAATAAGCACCAAAAGCACAAACTTGAGATGTAGATCACCTTCTCAGCATCTCAATCACATAAGAGGTTGAAAATCACCAACTCATTCTTATAAAAGTAACACTAGAGGTCGACATCAGTGATACTACTAATGAAAACATAATGCAACCAATCAAAGCATCTCCATTGGTTAACATCAATGTAAAACCAAAGATCTATTGACATCAATGACAACACAAACTTCCAACAATTTGGTTCTCTTCCTACATTATGAAGTGTGTACTATGAAGTACACTATGTATTGATGGTTAATAGAGTTTGCATTTAATGAGAAATGTGCTATTTGATAAAATAGAACCCCATCTATATATTTATATATCCACATTTCATGACAAAGCTTGGGTATAAGTAAATTCAGGCTTCAAAACACATTGTTTTTCCCAACCTGCACTACACAACGTTCATCACTATCAATAAGTTTATTCATTATTTCCAATCATGGAAATAGATTGGTGTTCTTTCTATTTTTAATCCACACCTAGATATACGGCCTTAAAAACAACAAGGGCTTGGGTACATTGCGATGTGGAAGTTGAAAAACATAGTGTGTTATAAAGAATGCAAGTTTTTATATGACATAAGCTATGCAAGTTTAACTATCTACTTTGAAGCTTGGTTTATGCTATTAAGTGCAGTCGACAAATGACAATGTGTTTTCAAAGTTTGTATCTATGTGAGGAAATTCATAGCTGAAAATGCAACAACCAAATTGGTTAGTCACCCATGAGCTCAATTTGGATAGTTTTCCTCATTTGCAATAGTTTTGTATTGAACATTAAAATCGCAAAATTAAAAACCCTCTACAAAGAAGCACATAATCATCTCTACATATCAAATGAAAACCCCTTTTGTAAGGAAAACCCTTGGAAGCCATCAATGAATACCCTTTTTTGCAATGAATATCCGTTCAATTCTTCAAAGTCCCTAAGAAAAATGGAAAAATGGCATATATTTTTGGTAGATATACATATCTTCTAGCTAGCTTCCCACACTTGTCACATGTGTTTTGATAGGGAGAGTGGTTTCTCTACTTTTTCCTTCAAGCGCTTGCAACTTCCTTTTGAGGTCCCCAACAACCTCCAAAATGTGAGTTCCAAAAGTGGCAATGTTTTGGGCTTTTTGTGCATTCCCAATTATGATTTTTAAAACATTATGATGGTTATGATGCATCTAACATTTTTTTTCTAGGGAGAATAGCTTTTTCTACTAGGTGGAAGCTAATCTCCCTACAAAATATATAAAATCAAGCTATTATCCCTAAAAGAATGTATGTCTTGGACATGATAACATAATAAAACATGTCTTATCCCTAAAAATTGGCAATATGTTATCATGTGTAAGCCATGTATTTTTCTAGGGAGATCACCTTCTATAATTGGACGTGGCTTTTCTCCCTAGAAGAATGTATGTCAGAGACATCACAACATACAAAAATGTATTAAAAAATACAAAAAAACATACACCACATGATGGGACAACGTACTGTGGGGCCTCCCAAGATGGGGGATAAAAGTGATGAATTTGGTAGATGGGAGGAAATGTGACGGTAATGAAAGCAAGGAGATAACAACGTTGTCAGGTCATTTTTCCAGCCTTTTCCACTCATGATGTTGTGACAGGAGGTTGACCATAAAACTAACCGGCTTGGTGGCTTATGTAAGAAGCTATCCTTTTCTTTGATTTTTGTGCACTTGTGGGCATAGGAAGTGGACTGACGTGAGTAAGAATTATGTTCTAAATTGTAGTAAGTATTTTTTTTCAAGAAGATTTGTTCAAATATGATATTGCACAAAATAATTGGAGGATGGAAAACACTCTATGTTGTGATTTTTTTCATTTTGCAAGTTGAAAGCTAAAGCTTTGAAAGCACGGGGTGGAGTTGTTGATGAGGGATATATAAAAATATCCAAATTCACCTGAGGGGTGAGTAACCAATTGGGTTGTTACTTGTAAAGTGTTTTAAAAAAGTATTTGGTTTGTTGGTTTCATAACACCTAATTTTTTCCAACCTGCAATTACAGATAGATAGTATGAATGTAATGAAAAAAAATTGGTTACTTACACATAAAGAACCTAATTGGTTGGTCACACCTTAGGTGAATTTGGATACTTATATGTATCCCCCACTAGCAATTATATTGCTAGAAGGAATTTATTGAAAAGATTTTGTTTTGTAGATAGTAAGAATGTAATGACGTTCACCTTGAAAATATATAACAACTATTAGTCACAGTATAAATTGGATTTCAATTTCTTCATATGATTAAAACAAAAAATGCATAAAATAATTGTAGATTGGAAAACACTATGAGAGTTGTCGGTTGTTTCATTTTGCATGTTTAAATCTAAGGGTTGAGAGCATAGGGAGGACTTGTAGGTGGAGTATACATAAAACTAACCAAATTGAGCTGAGGGTTGACTAACCAATTGGTTTGTTATGTGGAGAGGGATTTACAACATTATGTGGGTTGCAAGTTTCTTAACACCTAATGTATTCTAATTTCATTACATTCTTATTATCTACAAAGAAAAGGGTTCTCAAGACAATCACAAATTGAGGTGAGGGGTGACTAACCAATTGGGTTGTTACTTGTAAAGGGTTTTAGAATAGTATGTAGGTTTTAGGTTTTATAACCCCCAATGTTTTCCATCCTGGAATTTTACAAAAAAATATGAATTTCTTGAATATATTTTGTTATTTAGACATTACAAATGTAATGAAAGGAACTTTCAAAATTTGCCACAATTTTTAGTTACGATAAAACTTGCAATTCAGTATCTTCATGTGATTGAAAATAAATACATAAAATAATTGTAGGTTGGAAAACACAATGGGTTGTAAGTTATTTCATTCTATAGGTGGGGGATACATAATTCAAACCAAGTTGAGATGAGGGGTGACTAACCAATTGGGTTGTTACATGTATAGGTTTTTACAACACTATGTGGGTTGTAGCTTTCATAACACCATCTCTTTTCCAAATTGCAATTTTTTTGATAGTATGAATGTATTGAAAAGATTTTTTATTTAGACAAAATGAATGTAATGAAAGGAACCTTAAAAATTTATCATAAGTCTTATGTAGAATAAAAATTGTGATTCGATTTCATCTTATGATTAAAAAAGGATATGCTTTCTTACAACAAACGGTGTATAAATTTTGGAACTTTAACTGTTCGTAATACTTGGAACTTTTTTACATTTTACAACCAACTAGGGATGCATACTTTAAAACATAAAGTTCTTCATATAGTGACAAATGTTATTGAGGTGGCTGACACACCTAACAGGGTGTGTAGTGGCACATCTCATTTGGGATGATCATGTTCAATAGATGTGGTGGTAAGATCTACTAATTACAAGATGCATTCAAATGTTTAATTTTAATCTCTGACAAATAGTTATGATTTTGAATAGAAAGTGGGAATGTTTTAATCAGCGGGCAGGAAAGGTTGTACAGAGGATGTCCCCTCATTTTAGGAGAGCATTGAACACTAAGGCAACAATGTGTTCAGTAATTGATTGTGAAATTCCAATTACTCTTTCCTTCCAATTCATCAATCAGAAAGCTTTACAATTTCATTTACAAAATTTCATTTCTATTACGAATATGCTGATTTTGATAGTATATCATTCCTCCGATTCTGGTTGATAATTGGGGAGACAATCACACTCTTTTCATAATCCATGGCACAGAGGAAGAGTATGTATAGGACAACCCTAAGGATGAGGAGGGTGTGAATGAAGCATGGGTTAATGTGGAGGATAGGAAGGTAGATATAATAACTAAATTATTGCATCATTTGGTTGTGTGTATATGTTGCACATTCAATTTATTTCAATATCAAATATAGTAAGGTATTTTTTTTTTTGAATTTGTTGTTCAGGTTATTGTTGAATACAGAAAAGAAGTGGAGAAGGGAAGACATGTATATTACTATATATATGGTACATGTACAACAAATTTTTGGGATTGGAGAGTGTTCAACATGCATAGGATATTGGATCACCACCTTCCTCTTCTCATGCCATAAAAGCATGGTTGAAGTGCATAAGGGGGCAACCAAAATGTCCACCTCTTCCCCCTAAAAGATTAGAAATTTATTGTCAAAAGAAGGTGGATAATATGGATTACCGATTGAAGCTATGGTATAATATCCAACACAAGTGTGTTATTTAGTAAAGAACGCTATCATCTACATCCTTTGGAAGCAAAGAAGGAGGTGACAACCGAAATGAAATTATACAACAGTGAGGAGAGGAAGGAGGAAAGTGTTGATGCGGATGTTAGTCGCACACCAATAGGTAGATAAATTCTCATAGAGACACCATGGGAACCTATCTTTCTTGAAAGAATCCATGAGGAAAACCTAAATAAAATGCTAACTCAGCTTGATCTCAAGGCTCATTTATGGTAGGTCTTGATGCACTAGGTTCGCTTAGGGTTCGTTGTGATAATGTTGTTAAACACGAGGGGTAAATGGTCCTTAAGTCATTGGTTGGTATCATAGAGATATGAACATAATCACAGTCTGGTCATTCAATAACTTTACGAAATCAACAAATTTGCAATAATATTTCATGAAATTAAATAAATTGCATTCATTCAAGTAGATTTAGCATTAAGCATTCAACAATTTCATGGAATACAAAGATTTGTAATAAAAATCCATGCATTTATCACCTTTTTGGAACACTTTTTGAAATATAAACATCTATTGTAAAATAAAGCATAAGAAATTACTGAAAAGTAAAATTTCTCCCAGGTATTATCCACACATTCTTTAAGAAATAACCAAGCCAGAGAAAATTATTCTATATGTCGCCAAATTGCTTCACAACTAGGCATAAAATGATGCAAGAGTTTAAAGAAAAGGGGGATTATTTTCCACTAGATAGTGTCCATATGCACCCTTAAACGGTGCATCACATAGTCTTGTCCAATAGGAATAAATAATCGGCTACATAAGATTTCATTTCAGGAAATAGCTTTGAAATTGGCTATGATATTAGTTAACTTCTAATGAAACATAAATTTTTTAATCTAAAATAAAACAGAAAATAAGAAAAAGAAAAAACTTCAAAAAATTTTGGTTCTTCGACATCTACAAATTCTGAACATAAAAAATAAAATAAAGCAATAAACGAACTTTTATAGAAACAAGGCCTCAAAGAGTTTAAACGTAGTCCAATTAAAGAGGATTAGAAAAAAAATTAAAATGTAGCATATGGCAGGTGACAGTTGTCATCAGAACTTTCTAGGAAAATTCAAAGATACTTTGACTTCTTTATCAACAACAATCTTCAACTTTAGGCTCTAGTTCACAAGTACTTTGGATAATATTGTCGACACTTTTCAAAACCTTTGGAATCATCCGCCTTTATCAAATCTGGAAATAAACTTGCAAAATTCACTTCAAAACTTTATCTATGCACAAAACCTCCGGCTTCCAGTATCTGACTATCTATTCTTCTTCATTAAACTCTGGTTTCAAAGACTCATCTTCACCTTTCCTTTGGTGGTATTCTCAGAAAGAAATCAACACTTGATGCATAAATTCCTTTGGAACTCCTTGAATCACTTTCCAACTATATTTATGCCTAGCATAATCTTCTAATATTTGAATGATGTTTTCATTTATCTGCATCATTTTTGTCTCATATTTAGTTATATCATTCCTACACTTTATGATTTCATCTATAACCTCTCAACTTAATGAGTGAACAAGATCCTTATTCACCTTTTCAATCCATTGGTTGAAAGCTTTTACCTCTTTATCATTCTATCCTAAAGTTCGAGGATCATAACTTTGTTGAGCTAGCATTTCAACGAAGCTCTCATCTCTATCAATCAACTTCTTGCATCTCTTAGTGACCTTTTCAAATCCTTCTATACATTGCAGTAAAGTGTCACTTTCCCAATTCAATTATTTTCTCCACTTCTCAAATACTAGAACTTCTTGTTACGTGGTTACCTTTCATTCACCAACTCGCAGATATCCATCTGAAGAAGAGATTTTAGCTTTTGCCTCTCTGCATTAGTTTGTTCTTAGCAAAATTGACATTCTCCTTCAAGTCTTTTGGACTTGTCACACCAACAGTATGCTTCCTTATGCTTCCCAATTGCATCCATTATTAGCTCTTCTCCCTGCCTTACCAAGTACTCCATCCATTCTTCAAATATGCCTACCTTATGGTGAAGCATTGTAATGGCATCTACTTGCTCCTTAGACATGAGTACCTGATTCTGGGTCAATTCAGTTTGCGTTTGACCAGCTTGGGCTAGTTGTAAGGAAAGAAAAGGTGTAGAAACACTTTCCTAATGCTAATTCTAAGAAGATAATGCAGACATATGGTTCAATTCAAATTACAATTCATTAAAGATGCACATTAGCAAAAAATAGATCAGAACAAATTTAACACAAACATAGAATGGACACCAGTTTTAACATGGGAAAACCCTTTTGGGAGAAAAACCCACCACACCAAGCAAAAACAATTTGTATTAGAGTGAACAAAGTCCACATACAGAGTTACAACTTTTTTCTCTTAGATGTCTATTCACACTCTCAATATAGGCAACATTACAATTCCTGATCAATCTCATTCTCTCTCATCATACTCACAACTCAACTCAAAACACTATTACAATGCATTACACATTATAACATATTCCTCCTAAGATAAATCAAATTCATCTACAACACCAAACCCATGCAAGAAACATACCAATTCAGTTCCTATTCATAACAATAAACAAATTGTCACTCAGTA
Source organism: Sequoia sempervirens (assembly GCA_007258455.2). Classification (NCBI taxonomy): domain Eukaryota; kingdom Viridiplantae; phylum Streptophyta; class Pinopsida; order Cupressales; family Cupressaceae; genus Sequoia; species Sequoia sempervirens. The sequence goes on from VDFB02168118.1 coordinate 57,113,918, forward strand.
GTTACCATATTGGGTCATCGATGAGACAACCACAAACCTCTCGCCAATCTGTTCGAGTCTCGCCGACATCCATGTTCCAAGTCTACCAACTCATTGATGAGAGGTTTCAGCTTTTCCCACCGATACACATGTGTCTCATTGATGTAGCTCTTACCACCATATGGACCCCACTTTCATTTTACCTTCATAAGTTATCAGCTTATGAGCTCATTGAAGAGACATTGTCCAAAGTCACAATGAACACCCGAAGTCACATCAACAAGAATTTTCAAGTCTTCTATCGGTATGTCGAAGAGAAATTTCACAAAGTCTCAATGAAGCATCCAGGTCTCTCTGATACAAATCCATCGAGATATCAAGGATACATTTTCCAATGTCTCGGCGACAGTCCAACCTCCTGCCGACAAGCAACTCCATTGAAGTTTTGGAGTTTCAGACTGACACCTTAGAAACTCCCACTGAAGTGAGCTACTCTTGCCGAAAAACTAATCACAACTCCACAACAAGAGATATCAATCTATCGAGGAGACAATGAACAAGGTCTTTCCAATAGAGCCACTCTTGTCGATAAGGAAAACTGCCACACACTACGAACTTTTGGACCATCGTGGAGACATCAGGTGAGGTCTCACCAACCATGCAATGTCTACCAATGAAGAACCATCGGATCATTGTTGGGACAAAGAACAAGGTCCCAACGATAGAGCATAGCCTAGCTGATCAAGGAGATAGGAGAACATAATGCTACAACATCAAGCTAGTAAGTTGAGACACATTTCCAACATGCTCCCACTTGACAAAGACTTATTGGCTTCTCCCAAGACTTGAGATTACTGAAAGTGATAGGCCCCAAGGCCCATCGAGTTGGCACACCACCTAAACTTTTATATGCTCACTGGTTTCATTAATGCATTTGCAACATTTTCCAGAGTATCCACTTTTTCAAGATTGGCCTTTCCATCATCCACCATATCCAATACAAAATGATACTGCACATCAATATGTTTTGTCCTAACATGGAAATCTGGATTTTTCACCAAAAAATAGCACTCTGATTGTCACAACAAATGGTAATTTTCCATGCATTGAACCCAATATCATAACACAAATGTCTAAGCCAAATGGCTTCTTTGCATGCGTTTGTTGCTTCCATATACTCTGCCTCTGTAGTAGATAAAGCAACTATAGCCTGTCGCTTTCTCATCCAACTAACTGCACCACCAAATAACATGAAGATGTATCCACTAGTGGATCTCCTGTTGTCAATGTCCCCTACCCAATTAGAATCCACATAAGCTTGAATGGTGATGGATCTTTGTGACCCAATTGAGTTACCATGATAGCACAAAGCGTACTGAGAGGTATCTTTTAAATATCTAAAAACTCTTTTCAAGCATCCCAGTGTGGTCTACCTAGATTTTCCATAAAATGGCTAAGAACTCCCACTACTTGGGAAACGTCTGGCCTTGTACAAACTATTGCATATATTAAACTTCCAACTGCACTTACATAAGGCACTTTGGTCATGTCCATCTCAGTAGGAGATTTTGGACAATCTTCAACAGATAGCTTTGTTCCTTGCAACATTGGAACAACTAGTTGCTTGCAATCAGTCATACCAAATATCTCCAGGACAGTATTGATATAATTACTCTAGCTGAGCCAAATCTCTCTACTTCCTCTATCCCTTTTTATTTCCATCCCCAGCATATACCTTGTTGCGCCTAGATCTTTCATTTCAAACTTTGCTGACAATTGAGATTTTAGATAAGAAATCATAGTCTTACTATTTCCTATGAACAACATGTCAACATACAGGGCAATAATAAGAACTCAATCATTTCTAGTTTTGAAGTACACACAATGATTAGATTTCAATCCTACAAATCCCAATGATAACAAAAATGTTTCAAACTTTTGTACCACATTCTAGGTGATTGTTTTAAACCATACAAAGATCTCCATGAAGAAATGTTGTCTTCACATCCATCTGTTCAATCTCTAAGTCATACCTTGTTGCCATTGACAAAAGAAATCCGATAGATGCTAGCTTAGCTATAGGAGAAAATATTTTTCCATAATCAATTCCCTCTACCTCGGAATAGCCTTTCGCAACCAACCTAGCTTTATACTTTTCAACATTGCCATCCAAACTGATTTTCTCCTTGAATAACCATTTACAGCCAACAAGCTTTCTACCTTTAGGTAAAGGCACCAAATCCCAGGTTGCATTCTTTTTTAATGGCGTCATTTCCTCATTCATGGCTTCCAACTAAGAATTTGAATCAGACATTTCAATTGCCTCTTTCATAGTCCTAGGATCATTAGTGCTTATAATCAAAGCATAGGCATAATTTACATCCAACATGGAAAAAACATACCTTCCAGGTTGCCTCCTTTCACATGTAGACCTTCTCAAAGGTTGAGGCTAAGGTTGTGGTTATTCTTCTTCAGAACTCTCAGAGCTATTGGAAATCTCCTCAGTTTCAAGTATACTTCATATTTCCTCCTTATCTAGAGTTTGAGGAATTTCAACTACTTTTTCTTTCTTTTCTTCTTATTTCATCTCTCACTATAGATCCAGTAAAGAAGGTTTCAGCTCACGAAACATTACACTTTTGTTGTATACAACCTTTTCAATCACAAGATTCCAAAGCTTGTATCCTTCACATCTATGTCATAGCCAATGAAGATACATTTGTCAGCCTTGTTTTCCAACTTAGATCTTTTCTCATTCGACACATAAACATATACTTCACAGCCAAAGACTCTTACATGTCTTAAATAGGGCTTCTTACCAGACCAAGCTTCCATAGGAATTTTATCAACAAGTGTCAAAGAGGGAGATTGATTTATTAAATAACATGTTGTAGCCACAACCTCAGCCCAAAAATTTTGCTCCAGACTAGCATTTCTCAATATACTTCTTGCCCTTTCCATTAGTGTCTTGTTTAACCTTTCAGTAACTCCATTTTGATGTGGAGTGTAAGGTGTTTTTTATGCCTTTTTATTCCATTGTATTTACAATACCTTTTGAAATCTATAGAAAAAAACTCACTACCATTTTTTGTCCTCAAGAATTTAATTTTTCTTCCAGTTTGATTTTCAACCAAGTTTTTAAACTCTTTAAACCGACTGAACACTTTTGACTTACTTTTTAGAAAATACACAAATTCCCTTCTCGAATAGTCATCAATAAAGGAAACATAATATCTTGATCTCGATAATGAAGGAACATTTACTAAACCAAAAACATCAGAGTGAATATAATCCAAAACATCGGAATATCTATGAGGACTAGAATAAAACAAAACACGATGTTGGTTTCCATATATACAATGTTCACAAAAATAAATCTCAAAGTTACAATAATCAATCCCTTCAACCAGGTTTTTATTTTTCAAAGCTTTTAAACCTTTATGACCAATGTGGCCAAGCCTTTGATGCCAGAGCATGGTCTTTTCTGCTGGGAGTTTCACCTCCAAAGTGTTTACACCCAGAGGAACTTTGTTCTCCTTCTCTACACGAGCAACCTTTTTTGACTTTACAAAGACACTATTGCATTGAACAATATGTGTGTCTAGCTTGTATAGAGTACCAATTCGAGCACCCTAGCCAACACCATCGAGCCTCTAGTCATCTTACAGCCACCATTCGAGAATGAAACTTGCATGCTGACACCATTCAACTTACTAACATAAAGAAAATTTTGAGCCAGACATGTTATGTGCATTACACCATCAATTCCTTTGATTCTTTTGTTAGGAAATTGAATTCTGACTCTTCCACGACCAACAATTTTAAGAGATAAGTCACTTGCCAGATACACCTTTCCACCAACATACTTTTCATACTTCATAAACCAATCTTTGTGAGATGTCATGTGGAAATATGCACATGAGTCAATTAGCCAAACATCGTCTAATGCCTAAGTTTCCAAGGCTGCAATGAAGGCATTTGCATTTCTTTGAGAAGAATCATTATCCAAAGAATTGTTTTTCTTCTTATTTTTCTTCTCTTTGCAATCCTTATGGACATAACTAGGCTGCCTAGAATTCCAAAATTTCACCTTGGACTTCTTGCCAGGAGACTGTGATCTCCCTTCAAACATAGATTTAGAATTCTTGTCTTTCTTCTTTCCTTTCTTCTTTGATCTTCCTCGAACAAGAAGAGCCTCCTTTTCCATCTCAAAAGATTTCCTTCGCATCTCTTCTAATAGTAATGAAGCAACCACATCTTCCATCTTGAAAGTGATTGTCGTACTCCCTATAGCCATCATTAAATGATCCCATGAGTCAAGAAAAGAACATAACAAAAGCATATAATGATCCTTATCATCTATCTTCACACCTATCTATGTTAACTAAGAAATGAGCATATTGAATGTATTTAGATGACCACCCACAAATGCCCCTTCCTCCATTTTCAAAGAGTACAACTTCTTCCTCAAGAATAACTTATTCACCAAGGACTTTCCCTGATAAATGTCACCGAGTTTCTTCCACAAAGAATATGTAGACTTCTCTTCATGAACATTTAGGAGAATAAAGTCTACTAAGTAGAGTCTTATCAATCCTTTAGATTTTCTATCTATGAGGTCTCAATATTCTTACTTCATGCCTGAAGGTCTAGTTCTAGACACAACAATTCAGAGATCTCTATCTACCAATAGGTCTTCCATTTTGAGTTTCCATAACTCAAAATTTCCACCATTAAACTTTTCAATTTCAATTTTCCCTAATGTGCTTTCCATCTTAATCTGCAATCAAGATTACTAAATTCCTTTACAAGACTCCTACTTTTCATAATTGGCACACAAAATCCATCCAACCCACAAGGATAACACAAATTCCCATGCTCTGATACCACTTGTAAGGAAATTAGAGGTGCAGAAACACTTTCCTAATGTTAATTCTAAGAAGAGAATGTAGTCATATGGTTCAATTTTTAAGTATAGTTCATTAAAGATGCACATTAGCATAAAAAAAATTAGAACGAATTTAACACAAACACAAAATGGACACTAGTTTTGATGTGGGAAAACCCTTTCAAGAGAAAAACCCACCACACCAAGCAAAAACACTTTGTATTATAGTGAACAAAGTCCACATACAGAGTTATATTTTGTTGCTCTCAGATGTCTATTCACACTCTCAATACATGCAACATTATAATTCCTGATCAATCTCATTCTCTCTCATCAAACTCACAACTCAACTCAAAACACTATTAAAATGCATTACACATTATAACATATTCCACCTAAGATAATTCCAATTTATCTGCAACACCAGACCCATGCAAGAAACATACCAATTCAGTTCCAATTCGTAACATTAGACAAACTGGCACTCAACACTTACCATATTGAGCCATCAATGAGACAACCACAAACCTCTCACCAATCTATTCGAGTCTTGTCGACGTCCACTTTACCGTTCCAAGTCTATTGGCTCATCAATGAGAGATTTCAGCTTTTCCCATCGATACACAAGTGTCTCATCAATGTAGGTCTTACCACCATGTGGACCCCACTTTCATTTTACCTTCATAAGCTATTAGCTTATCAGCTCATCAAAGAGACATTGTCCAAAGTCACAATGAACACCCAAAGTCACATCGACAAGAAATTTCAAGTATTCTATCGACATGTCAAAGAGACATTTCACAAAGTCTTAGCGAAGCATCAAGGTCTCTCTGATACGAAGCCATTGGGATATTGAGGAGACATTGTCCAATGTCTCAGTGATAGTGTAAATTCCTGCGAACAAGAAACTCCATTGGAGTTTCATAGTTTCGAACAAACACCTTAAATACTCCCACCGAAGTGAGCTACTCCCACTGACAAAGTAAACATGACACCACAATAAGAGATATCGATCAATCAGGGATACAATGAACAAGGTCTCCCCAATAGAGCCAACTCCTATTGATAAGGAAAACTGCCACACACTACAAAATTTTAGACCATCGTGGAGACATCAGGTGAGGCCTCACTGACCATGCAATGTCTTGTTGATTAAGAACTATCAAATCATCATTTAGACAAAGAAAAAGGTCTCAAGAATAGAGCACAGTCTGGCTAATCAAGGATGTTGGTGTAATTATATGTCTTGTACCTTATCCTAGGTCATGATTACACCTTAGTTAAGTTTACTTAGGGACCACATAGGAGGTTGTTGGAGATTTTCCACTTTTGGTGGACTTGACATGTCATTACCACATCACTTCCACCTTTTGTGGACACATCATGTGATTATCTCTCCACCTTTTGTGGGTGATCCACCTTTTGTGGTGATTATCACATTATCTCTTTCCCACTTTAGGTGGAGTGATAACTTTTCATAGTTGTCTCATGTCATACACTTGTCATAATCTTATGCCCTTCTATGTTCTCACCTTGGCTATATAACCAAGGGGTCTCCTATGTACTATTTGCTCATTACATTCTATTCTATTGACAGAATACAGTTTATTCTTGTCACTTGTTTCTCTCTCTCTCTTATGCTTGTGCTTTCTATTAGGCCTCTAGATCTTGGGTGGCTACCTTCATAGCCAATTCTTACATGGTATCAGAGCTGCTGGAGTGCCTTTGGTTAGTCATTTGGAGAGATCTTGGTGCATTTGAAGAATGGTGTATTTTCAGATCTAGGGAGCATCATGTTCCAGGAGCATCCTATGCCAAATCTAAGCCCACCATTGCGTTTGGGAGGCTGTTTTCAGTCAAGATTACCTTTCGTTTCATCCAAATCGGATATTGGGAGCTCCAGATCTGAAAATTTCACCAATTTGGGTATTTTTCTCAATTTTCTAAATTTTTCTATAGTTTTGGAAAAATATTTTCTGAGAAAAATTCCAGTATTCTGCAAAAAAATTGAATTTTTTTGAAAATTTTTTTATTAAATTTTCAAATTTTTAGCAAAAATTTGTTGAAAAATAAAAAAAATCAAAAATCAAAATATATTTGCAGTTTTTTTATTTGTAAAAAGTTTATAAAAAATCAAAAATAAAAAAATTGTATTTTGTTTTTTTTATAAATCAAAATAAATAAAAAATTGTAAGTACCCTACGCAGGCAGGGTACCACAGACAGTACCTGCCTGTACAGGTACCAGGTCGTCCCGCAGCCGCCACGTGGCAGATTCTACCCAGTCACCGCGGGCCCCATATTCCACGCACCGGCGAACAGTTCTCTGGTCGGCTCTCCTCACAGGCGGCCAACAATCAGAAACTCCAGCATTCATTTCAAACTCCGGTGGTCGCTATTCACAAAATCCGGCTACGAACAGATTCCAGGGCCGACATCAGTATATTCCGAGATCCAAAGCATATTCCGACATTATGGACGGTGACTTGTGACAGCCAAATGGCCATCAAATTTCGGCTCATCAATTGCTGTGATGGCCATCCAACTGTCAAATTTAAGCTCATATTTTGATGACGTCAGCATGACGTCGGCAGGGATTTTCAAATTTTCTGCCCCCCTCTCCAATGAAGTTTTTGATTTTGCAGTCCGACTTCAAAGCTTCATATCTCACTCATTTTTTCTCCTTTTTTTGAGCAATTTTTTTTGATTTGGGCTAATTTTTTGTGTACTTCGCAGTGGTGTACTTGGTTTCTGATTTTGGTGGATATATTTTTTAGAATTTTCAGTTTCTCAACACTGTACCTGTCTTGTCACCATTTCTGCAACTTCCGAGGCTTTGTTCAGGCTCATATGAACTCCTTTTCTGGTGCCATTTTTTTTTAAAGTACATAATTTTTTGTCTACTTCTTGAATCTGCAATCAGTTTGAAGCGATCTTGAGTGGATTTTGTACTTTCAGCATATGGTCCTTTTTGGCCTATTTGGCACTTGTATTGCATAGATATGAATTTAGGTCTTTGCTTATTTGTTCTAGTCAGTTATCAGCCTATTTATTTGCAAGTTGTAAATCAGAAATCATAAGCCCACTTAGCCAAGTTGCAAGTGGCCTATTGTACACGCACTACATTATAAAGTGCCAAAATCATCTCTTTGTGGGGGGGTACTTTGATTGAGTAAATTTGGGGGGGTGTATCTTGTGTGATTGTTCATATTTTCTCTCTTGTGCTCTTGCATTCCATCATGGGTTCATCTAAAATTCCACTCTTAACTACACATAATTATGGTACATGGAAAGTACGTGCATGGAGTAAACTAATGGAAAAAGGTTTAATATACTACATTGATGGAACCATAACTACACCTCCAAATCCTAAGGCAGATCCAATTGCATATATGGATTGGCTCACTAAAACTTCTATGGCATTGGGTACACTAAGAAAGTTCATTTCAGATGATCTCATTTTCCATGTTGATAAATGTACTACAGCTAAGGAAGCTTGGGATAAGCTTGCTGCTTTGTATGGAAAAGTTGATAAGGTTAAGGGATACAAACTTGAACATGATCTCTTAAGCCTTGATCCCAAGGATTTTGATACAATTCAGGATTATGTCACTAAGGAAAATGAACTAAGAGCACAACTAAAAGATTGTGGTATTGAAAAATAGGATGATCAATTGGTCTTCAACTTGTTGGATAAACTTCCAGTTGAGTATGCAACCTTTGTTTCAAGTTTTCAGACTCAAAGATTGACAATTAGCAACTTCACAACACCATCTTTTGAGGCTCTCACAGATCTTTTGATTCTTGAGCAAAATAAGTTGATGAAAATAGGTATTCTCAAGTCTTCAACTTCAAGAGCATTGGTGGTCAATCATGGAAACAATAAGCAAGGCAAAGGGAAAGACCAAAAACAATCTTCACCAAAGCCACAAGGAGAGAACAAACAATCCACTTCATCTTCTTCAAAGAAGTACAACAATTCAAGTAAGAGGGAGCAACCAACATGTGCATATTGCAAAAAGATTGGTCATGAGGAGCATCGTTGTCATGTTAAGCAAATTGATGAGTTGAAACATATCCTTAAGAAGAACAACATCAACTTGCCAGCTGCATATCAAGAGAAGGATTCATCCCATTCCAATTTTTCTTCTAAGGGAAAAGGAACAACTCTCATGGCAACAACATCAAGCTCATCTCCTTCTTCTTCATCTCAATATGAGAAACATAAGGGGCAAGCATTTCTTGCTTTTGCAGATTCCAATTCAGATAGGTGGATCCTTGATTCAGGAGCTTCGCATCATATGACTTCATCCAAGGATATGTACTCGTCATTTGATTCTTGTTCATCACCACCTATTTTGATGGGCAACAACACTTCTTTGGCAGTTTGTGGGAAGGGTTCTATTGATGTTGAAGGTGGAGCATTTAATGATGTTCTATGTGTGCCTACTTTGTCAAGGAATATCCTCTCCATCTACCAGATTACACATAGTGGTACAAGAAAGAGTGTAGAGTTCACACCAGATTTTATCATTGTTTGGGATTTGCATAGCAAGGCTCTTGTTGCAGTTGGGGAGGTTGATAATCGTTCTTGGTTCTACACCTTCTCATACTTTGCTCCTATTGATGATTCAATTCACCCTAGTGTGGACACACTTGAGCAGATTGAGTAAGGTTACTTGAATCTTAGAGTGCTCACTAGTCCTGATGTTCTTGAGCCTATTGTTGATATTCCATCTCCTATATTGACTGATGCACCTGATGATGCTTGTGTTCCAATAGTTTTAGTTCCTTGTGATTCAGTGCAACAGTGCATACCTTGTCTTCCAGCAACAGCTTCATGGGATGACTACTTGACAGACATTGGCAGTTTGTTTGTGGAGTCCTACATTGCTAATTTGGGGGACACATTTGATTACTTACATCTTCTCTTTGATGAAGGTGATTCTTCTTCAGTTGTTGCAAGGGAACACTCTAACCCTCCTCTACATGATCAGTCTTTTGAGGTTGATGTGACTATGGATGCATATGTACAACAGTTGGAGGAGGCCACTTTCTCTCTTGAGGAGAACTCATCTTTGGAGTATGTTCTACCTACATCCTTGCTCGATCTTGAGTTGTCTTTTTCAGTGGATTAGGGTGTTGTTGTAAAGGGGTTCTCACAGGTTCCAGGCAGTGACTACACCATTGCAGCTTCACATGGTTTGGGGAAGGCATCTTTCAGGATCAACATAGGGAACTTTGAGCAACTTTCAGAGACTTCTTACATTTTGAGGGTTCTTCCTTCTTCACTTGTGGATTGGGGAGACTTCATTCATACACCTTTGGTATTGTTTCTTCCTAAGGGGAGGAATGTTATTCGACAGTTTTGGAGCAGCTTCTTCATTCCTTCTCGAGCATCTTCCATGGGTGATCATTGTACATTGAGGGGGGGCTACCTTGTCTCTCTTCTTCTCTTGTATGGGGGGGAAATTTTCCTCACATGGGGTTTTTTCCTTCTCATGCTATGTTCATAGACCTTTGTATTTTATCTCTCTTTTGGGGGGTAGTTTTTTCCCACTAGGTTTTTCTATCTTTCCTCGCTTGTGAGAGATTTCATTGCATTTGTACATGGGTACCTAACATGGCCTAGTAGTTAGGACCCATCTTGCATTGTTTTCTTTTGTGTACATTCTCCCTAAGTTGCACTTAAGGGGGGGTGTTGGTGTAATTATATGTCTTGTACCTTGTCCTAGGTCATGATTACACCTTAGTTAAGTTTACTTAGGGACCACATAGGAGGTTGTTGGAGATTTTCCACTTTTGGTGGACTTGACATGTCATTACCACATCACTTCCACCTTTTGTGGACACATCATGTGATTATCTCCACCTTTTGTGGGTGATCCACCTTTTGTGGGTGATCCACCTTTTGTGGTAATTATCACATTATCTCTTTCCCACTTTAGGTGGAGTGATAACTTTTCCTAGTTGTCTCATGTCATAAGATTATGACACTTGTCATAATCTTTTGCCCTTCTATGTTCTCACCTTGGCTATATAACCAAGGGGTCTCCTATGTACTATTTGCTCATTACATTCTATTCTATTGATAGAATACAGTTTATTCTTGTCACTTGTTTCTCTATCTCTCTTATGCTTGTGCTTTTTATTAGGCCTCTAGATCTTGGGTGGCTACCTTCATAGCCAATTCTTACAAAGGAGATAGGAGAACACAACACTACCACATCAAGCTAGTAAGTTGAGACATATTTCCAACACTAGTGACTTGATAAAACCTTCTAGGAAAGAAATTCATTCCTTTAGCTCTCTTTTCTTCTACTTAATCTTTTGTACTTTGGTGATAGTTGTCTCTAAATTTACTTTCATATCTTCTAATTCTTGTCCCCATGATGGATGTCAGACATGTTAATTGTTGCTACCCTATAATCCCTAGGTGTTATTTCATGCTTTCTCTTATCTCCCACTAGAGTAGCTATTTGGAGGGTTCTCCCTCCATCTGCATTCCTCTTCATAGCATGTCTTTTCTTTTCTCTACCTCAAGGTTTAGGGGTCTCTACTTCTTGTATTAAACTTCTAAGATCTAGAGGCACTAGTTCCACCTCCAATGACAGAGCCATTTTCCTAACTAGCCAGCTAGGTGCTTCTTTATTTTTTTCTACCTCTTTTGTATTTCTTTGTTCCTGATGATCTACATTTTCAAGAACTTCTCCTCTTGAACTATCACCATTACCTATCACAACCCTTGGAACTTGAATAATTTTTTCCTCATTGGAATGGATTCTGGATTACCTTGGTTCATCACCATCTTTTCCTTTTTGAGACTTATATTTTCCTATCCTTCCATGTATTCAACATCAGTCCTTGGGGTATCATTTCCCTATTGTCCTAAAATATCAGGTTTCTCATCATTTCTTGGTTCACCACCCAAGGTCTATGAGGACTCTACATTTTCGTTCTTATCCTAAACTTCTCCTCATTTCTCATAAGTCTATGGTTTCTCAACATCTTCTTTATTTCTTCCTTGTAGAAGTTGATCATTAACTGTATCTTCATTATCAATATTATCAATGGGATTCCAACCTGTAGTATCTCCTATTCTTCTTTCATCAATTTCTTCTGGGTTTCCCACTTTTGGAGTGAGTTATCCTCTTATAAAATCTTATTCTTCTTTATCTATAGGATTTGAACCTGTATCTGACACTTCTTCCACTATTGGCTACATCATGGGATTTTCTTAGGATCATTTTTCTTTTAACTATTTCATCATGGTAGTTAGCTTCTCCCACTATTTTCTAACTTCTTCCTCAGTTTTTTCAGGACCTTCCTCTTGAATTATAGGAGTCCCTCCCATGGTTTGTCTCATTGCTGATGTATTGACTAAGGGTGGAGAAGTAAATATATCTACTACCTTCTGCAATGCAAACTTTGTATTAACACAAGTCTATGTTTTCATTCTCACCTCCTCGCCAGTCATAGGCTGAGCTCTTGGCTTTATTGTGGAAGAAAATGATTCCTTAGGCATCACCATTACATTGGCTAGATTGGCCATAGTCTCTTTGTGCTAGCTAGCTGGTATCATTGGAACTCTCCAACTTGAGGTATCAGGAATTCCTTCCCCACTATACCCAGTTGCCTCCGCTTTTCCAACCTTTCTTTTCTTTTTAGCAATCTCTACATACCCTAACTCATCTTCTAGTTTTTGCTTTCTCTTGACATTAGGAAGGTATGTGAGCTTTTCCACAACTTCTTTTAATGCCTCAACATAACCATTGATTTAGTGTTGAGTGTATGTCAATACTTGATTAGAAATCTCCTTAATGGTTACAATCTCCTTCTTTGTATAATATGGGTCTAGGATAAGTTCATCAAAAATATTTTATGTATCATAAATTACATTCAATACCTCTCCATTATGTGTATCTAGCTACTCCAAAATATCATGGAGTCCAAGAAGCCTTGTGACTTGTAATGGAAATATCTAGTTTGACTACTTCCTTACCTCATGCTCATCATCACAATTATGCCAAAAATCCTCCAGATCATAGGAATGACCATACTTATCACTTATTAGCTAGGAAAGGTTTCTCTCTGGATCATAATTTCTTCATCAAAGTGCAAAGAGCTTCAACTTATAAAGCTTCAACTCTTCCTTACACATATCAACACTTTTGGCCGCAACACATTTGTAATTCTCGATTGTGATGGGGAATTTGATGGAATATTTCTTGCATGCTTACGTGAAAAGTGTATGAGACAGTTACATTTGTATCACCAGTTCTAGTAACAACATCTTTTCCATTGCATACCTTGGTAGCATGAAGGGGTGTCCGTTGAATCCTTCCACCTGAATATAGGTGAAAGTAGGAAATCAAATATACCAACCCCCAACCAATCAAATAACTCTTTGTTCTTCCAAGGAAAATATTTTGGCTTTGTCGCCTTCCATTAATCTTACCAGCCTTATATAAAACACATTATTAACCCTCTGGTAATGCTTCTAGTATTGGTGAATAGTAATTTGGGGCATATGAGCATAAATCAAATTATTCTATAGTTCTCTTCCCCAGTTACCAAATTTGTCTAATCATTGTATATTTTCCCTCAGGGCACAGGAATAAACAACATATGAAGACATAGAAAACCATTGATTTTCCAGGAATGCCATTATCTATTCGTGCAACTTGTCACTGATGAAACTCCCCTAGTGAATTTGCATAGGTCCTTCCATTATTTTCATTATAAGACCAAACATTTAGGGTTTGAATTTTTTGGAATTCTTGAGTCTAGCTATCATGCTCAATAGGATTATTATGTCTTGAACATCCTGAATAAACACTAACCTTTGGATTTATCTCATTTTCTTTGTAATCTCCTCCCGAAACCATGTTGCATTCATAAATTTCATGTTTTGTTCTTTTGAATTTAGGTACGTCATGGCCAGGACTTGGGTATTCAATGGATTCATCTATCTAAATGTGGGGAGCCCAAATTTGTATACCATGCCTTTCATAGAGAGATCCACATAGGCTCTTCCTTCCTTCTCAACGACCCTCTTTTTTGGGTCATACCAATTCATACATTCCATTAATAGTTCAGGAGCTTCCATTGTTGGTGGAAACCCTCCTTCCAAATGTAGTCCACTTGCAATGATGTTCTTTACGCACTGAGAGGTGCCCTCTTGTCGAATCTACATAGAAAATTTAGTATCGATAAACCCTCTTGGATGGGTATCTATAACTGTCCCATCTATTGATACAACCTACAAAATAGGGGACTCAAATTCCTCATCTATTAGCTTCTTCCTAGAAGTGCTTATATTTCTCTAGATTTCCTACATTATTAACAGATATGTGCCTTGTGTGCGAGTTAGGGTTAAATCTAGCCATCCATTTTCAATAATTCATAAAATTTCCTTGCTTACGACATTTACATTATGCAATTAGGCTAAATTCCTTTCAAAATAATCAACATTTCAGTGACCTAACCAGTGATAATGCCATTTATCCTGAGCCATGCATGCATGAAATGATTAACAAAATTTTAGTTATTCGAAGCATACTTGGTTTTGCTGATGATACGGTTTTCTGAATGTGGCTTCAAAACCCTTGGTAGTTGTGTTCTTTAGCTTCTCGAGACTTACCTTTCTTTGTGCACCATAATCTTGGTTTCAATTTTTTTATGTCCTTACAGGTGAATAATCTGGTGCAAGGTAGAGTATTATGAAAGCAACTATATACTTGAGGTGGTGCCAAGTATGTGTATTATTTTCCACCTTCATTAATTTCTTTTGTAATGGATTAATTACCTTGAATAAAGGTGCAATCATGGAAGATTAGGGTTAAAATTATGAACTCCTTGGTTCTTGTGCAAGGCCCACCATCTGAGAGGAAAGTGGCATAGGAAGTTGATGTGGCACACTTACATGTCACTTTAATTCTTATGAGGGAAAAGAATTTAGAAGCAACATCCATCTTGGATACTTAATAATTCAAAATCAATCAAGGTTTGAATCATCCAACACCGGATTTTGAAAATATTACTAGGAGTTGGGACTTTTACCCACTGGGTTCATAAGAACTGAGTGCAAAGGGGAACCCAAGGCTAGGTGCAAGCAAAACAAAATTGGTTTGAAACAAATTTTTTGAAAAACCTCTGGTCTCTAGTTCTAAAGAAAAGAAAAGCCACTACTGGGCTAACCAAAAAAAAGGGGAAATGCACACACTAATACAATTTTATTTGGGTGACAACCTACCGGGCATGATTATCGGTTGGGCTAAAATTGAAACTTTCCAAAGATACAACATTCCTAGAAAAACAACATCAATACTCGGGATACAGGGGTTTGGTAAATCGATAAGGCTGGGGAAAATACTTTATAGCATCCCAAGTCCTATAAAGCAAGAACTTAAGCAAGGGGCCAGGCAAGTTGAATAAAAAAACTCACCATTTTACCATTTCCTCCAAAAGTAACACACCAAAGCAAGAAAAAGAAAAGGAATGGAAATAAAAGCAATAGGAAAGAGGTGGTCCACATTTTTCTAAAGAGAAAAATGGGGTGTGTTATGAGACCACACAAAGAAGGAAAAAAATATTGATGTTGCAAGAGAAAAAGAGAATGGGTGGAATGCTAATATGGAATTGAACTGTTAAATCTAAATTTTGGTTGGTTAATTTTTTCTATTTTGATCCATATAAGGTTCACGTAACATTATCTTACATGACATGATAGGGTGATGGTCAACAAGTGAATGTTGGCCCCGAGCATGGTACTATTGATTTAGAAGATGAAGTATTTCCCACAAAAGTACAAGATGATGTTGTTCCTCCCAACCCTCCATCTAACATTGAGAAGAAGCAACGAAGATGGTCAAAAGTTTCAAGGAACCTTGACATGAAGAAACTAGAAGAAACGGTGATTTTGAAATATTTTGTTTGATGTTTGTTTTGATTATTTCAATGAATTGGTTGCATGTATCTAAATTGGATGTGATGTTTCAATTCCTTCTATTAAAGGGAAAGGATGAACAATGAAGTGGTGGGCATGAGCAAGGTAGTGTCCAATTGGGACTAGAAAATGTTCCTTGGGAGGGTAGTAAAGAAGAAAGGGTGCCTACGAAGTGGAGAAAATAAGTGGCGGTTGAACTAGTAAGTATCTATTTTGATTAATTGATTAGGGGTAGATATTGTATGTTATTAATTTTTTAAATGTTTTTCACATTTACGTACTAGGATGATCATATTCCTCTTTCTCGAGTATGTGAAAAGAAGTTGAAAAGTGGTGGGAAAACAAATATTGAGGTGAGCACTACATTCCTATGAATTCACCTCAAATAAAATTAGAGAGAGAGTAACCATTACCTATTACTGTGAGAAGCATTCTACAATGAAAGTAAGGGGTGGAGTATAATGGCATGTGTTAGACAATTTTATTTTATTTTTTATTTTAAATTTGACAACCATTTAAATATAATACTTCTCATCAATGTTTTGGATCACAAATCAGAAAAAGAAATTCAAAATTCAAAACATCCAGAAGTGACTCTATTACAATATATTTACTGTCAAAATAAAAAGCATACAATTAAGTGGCTTCACATGTCAAAATATTAATATTTAATAACAAACAAATTCAAAATCTAGAAGCCACTCTATTACAATTTATAGATTGTAAAAACTAACATGGAGGTCATTAAAACTCAATACATGGAAGGGAGGAGGTGGTAGGCACAATTTGGAGGTGTAAACGGCTTGAAAAATGGGTACTCGTTTTGCACTGGTTGCTCTTGGTCCACATATTGTTGCAAGAAAAAATGACTAACATTTTTTTAAAAAATTAAATAACTTTGTGAAATGGGTACCCACTTAGATTTAGGCTCGGGATTTTTTTCTTGTCAGTATTAATTTTAGTTGAAACTTCCCTCTTTGTGGACCCAACTTCTTGTACTTACCCAAATATGGACTTGTGGTATTTAAAAATACCTTTAAAAGGCTTGTAAATCACTTCAAGAAAAGGTCTCCTAAGTAAGCCCTTGTAAAAAATTGACTTTATGATCATGATGTTAGAGCAACCAACATCACTTGCAAGATCAATTCCACAAATGAATATGCAAGATAAACAAATATTATCATACTAAACATATAAAACGTATAAAAGAGTCTTGCATATAAAAGAAATCATAAGAAGATGAGAAGATAGGACTGAAAGTCTAACCACCTCTTCAAATATGAAATACATGTAGGATTCTTTAGACAAGTCTAGGGATACTTATAGAGTTCACATGAGGTGAGACAAAAAATAAGATGCCTTTCTAAGTGAGCTTAAGCTAGCATGAATAGGTCTACTAAGTACTACATAAAAGTAAACTAGGTAGGTAATATATTTTTTCATAATAGCACTTGAGAATGGTCAAAGATAACAAAACTCAACAATGCAAATATTTCTAAGATAATTGTGTAGATCTAAACTCTTTTTTAAGTAATAAATAAGTACTTGAGTAGATTGGAATAGATATCCATGTGAATGAAGTGGGCAATAATTGTATAAATAATAAATAAGTACTTTGAGTGAATAGATTGGAATAGATATCCATGTGAATGAAGTGGACAATAATTGTATAAATATGTATTCAATTGAATGAATAAAAATATAGAAAAATGAACCTCACTTTATATTAAAATATATCATTTATTGATATATAAATATATTAAACTATTTGTAATATTGATTTTTTTAAATTCCACCTGCCCCACTCTCTTTTTATATTATATTTTTAAAAACTTTATATACTAAATAGAAATAATACTATTTGAACTAAATTAAAATAAACTGTGTAAACGTCAGTGATGTATGCTTCTTAGTTGGCAAGCATCTGAGACATAACATCGATTACCTACAGTTGAGTAACAGGCGTTACATTTGAGCATCACCATTAAAAACAGTTGTTCAGGGTTTCTATATATACCTACACAGCCGATCATTATATCACAACAAACATGGAGAGCAATGGGATGATGAATTGGGTACTCCTGAATGTATCCTCGATTATGAATTCCAATTTTATAGTTGGGGCCGCCACAGTCTTTCTCTTGGCAATTATAGTTTTTTGGCTTAGAATAGATAGAAGTGATAAGCATAGGCTCCCTCCAGGACCCAGAGCGCTTCCCATGATAGGCCATTTTCATCTCCTGATGGACAAGGAAAAGCCCTTACATAGAATTCTTGATTCACTCTCTAAAGTTTATGGACCCATTATGCATCTAAGATTTGGTAGCCGCCCAGTTTTGATTATCAGTAGTGCAGAGCTAGCCAAAGAATGTTTTACAGTAAATGATTTAGCTTTTGCTTCTAGGCCTTCTCTTTCTCAAGGAAAGCATCTGGGTTATAATTTTATGCTTTTGGGATAGGCTCCTTATGGTCCCTACTGGAGAAATGCTAGAAAAATATGTGCTCTTGAGCTTCTTTCTTCTAAACAGATCCAAACATACCAACCCAAGAGAATGAGGGAGATCTGCAAGACTCTGAATACTCTGTTTCAACTGGCTCAGACAGAGAGCACAGTCAACATGAAAACTGTTTTGTCCCAGTTGACTCTGAATGTTCTGATCAGCATGATAATAGATGATCGGTATTTTGGAGAAAAAGCGGGCATGTCATTTGAAGAAATTGTACATCTGATTGAAGAGTCTTTTGTGCTCCATGGGGCTTTGAATATTGGGGATTATATTCCCTGGTTGAAGTGGCTTGATTTGCAAGGGTATGAGAGGGCTATGAAAAAGGTGCAGGGGAAACTCAATCCTTACATGCAGAGAATAGTGGAGAAGCACCGGGAAAATCCACCAAAAGAGAAGGAAGACATGGACTTCATAGATGTGCTCATCTTGCAGGCTGAGGAGAATGGTGAAGCAATTCCTGACAAAGACAGCTTCATCAAAGGCACTGCTGTGGTAAGCTCTTTTTTTGCATGTCACTTTTTAGTTGTTCCATATATATGTATACTTATATACAATATATATGTACAATCTTTCTAAATATAAACAACCATTGTCATATCATGTATAATAGTTATTCAATTTATGATTGAGACGCTTTCATCAAAGTTATTGTTGTGATAAGTTCTTTTGTATTTCACTTTTTTCTTTTTAGTATTTGTTGTGTATATGTATTTGTCTATATTTGTATGTTCTACTTGAATATAGACAACCATTGTCATATCAGGTACAATAATTATGCAACTTCTTTTTGATAAAATTGTTCGAAATAATGAATTGATTAATTTATCTTTAACTTTATTATTAGGTGTATTTTTATAAGCTAATTACTTTATTTTAATATTAAGAAAAACTTATATTTATTATGACATTATCATAGTTTTTACAAATTCTTATATAATATTATTGGGTGTTTAATACCTAAGAATATATATTATTTTATTATTAATAAAAATATAAGATTTATAATAGTAATACAAAAAAACTATTATTATTTTTATACTACTAATTTATATTTTTCTTCTAGAATATGCTTATTGCAGGTACCGATACGTCTTCAATTGCCTTAGAATGGATATTGTCATTATTATTGTTGCATCCCAATATAATGAAGATGGCCCAAGAGGAACTTGATTTTAAAATTGGAAGAAGTAGACTAGTAGAAGAGTCAGACATAACACAATTAAACTACTTACAAGCAATAGTCAAGGAGACAATGCGCCTTTTCCCACCCGCGCCTTTACTTGTACCACACAAATATATGAAATCATGCACAATTGGAGGCTTCCATATTCCGCCAGGAACAATACTAATGGTAAATGCATGGGCACTTCATAGAGACCCAAGAAATTGGAATCAACCACTAGAATTTATACCAGAGCGCTTCTTGGAAAAAAGTATACAGATAGAGAACATAAAAGCTTCAGGGAATGAGTTTGAGATGTTTCCTTTTGGGATAGGAAGACGGGGATGTCCAGGTGCCTCTTTGGCAATGTGTTTGGTGCATATAACTCTTGCAAGGTTGTTGCAAAGCTTTGATTGTTTTCTTCCTAATGGTAAAGCCCTTGATATAAATGAAGGAGTTGGTATGACAATGCCAAAAGTAGTACCTTTGGAGGTTGTTATTAAAGCTCGCCTTCCCCCTCATCTATACCCAAATTATATTGAATAATAAGCTTAAATGTTGAAGCTTTCAATTTATTTGTGGACTTCAATATATAAATAAAGGTCATTTTCTTTCTCTTTCTACAACAAAGCATAATATTCAGAAATCTTAAAACAAGGGGTTCATCACATAGTGTGATGGTTAATTGGTGGAGGTGGTGTTGTGTCCACCAAGGTTCAAACCTTTATCGGGCCATTGTGATCACAGGAACTATTCCTTTGCCAATCCAATGGGATCACAAGTTTGAACGACAATGAAGCTGCTAATGGCATTCATGCCATGTGCTAGGAGTTCATGCCTATTCCAATCCCTCGTTGGGCTGGTGTGCTCACAGGATCTGTGCCCCTGCTAGGCTACCATGCTCACGAGATTGGACTGATTACTTGTGTTCATTTCGGGGAGGAGGTCCCCCAATTGTGGCCTCCATACAAGGTGTGGCCCTCTACAATCACTCTTACTAATAAAAAAAATCTTAGAATAAAATAAATTAATGTTGATTTATTTGTTATTAAGCGTATTAGTGTAACTAATTTGGATTTGAATAATTTAATTAATTAAAATAAAGTTTTTTTGATTATGGGAAAAACAATTTTTTATGGGACCTAAAACCCAGTACATAACGGTTTTGAAGGGACCCACACCCCTATCCAAGAAAGGAAAGCTACATAAAAGATAACACACATACAATCAGCAGCCCAAAAGTAGCCGCAAAAATATAAAACATGACTACATCAACTGCAACAAACAAACAAACAAGAAATGTCCACCAAGGACCCTTTACAACCAAGTTTTTTCGAGGACTAGAAACCCATAGATATACAAATAAACTATCTACTTCTTCTAGGCATCAACAAAACAATTTCTCATGGAAGTCACCACAAAGCCAAAGGAAATAACCAACTTAATGGTGTAAAACATCATCAAACCCATAATAAAAAATGCAAGCACATCCAAAAAACCCACCACAATAGTGGGGTTAGAGAGCACAATGAACCACATGATCCCAATAACGAAATTAGCGACCCTATAGAACAAGATCACTCAGTACCAAGAAACCAACTCAGCCTCCACCTCTAAAGGAGAGAGCTCCCCTTTACTAGAGAGGAAATCACGATCAACTAATCTACCGCAGCTTGTGAACTCCAACCCCCTCAACCTCCACCTCCATAGGAGAAGTGACCACCTCAATAAGATCAGCAACTGAGGGAACCAGAAACCATCTCCTTCCATTTTCACCTCAAAAGGAAAGTAACCCACCTCCATAGGGTCCTAGGAGAGAGCCAACACAACGACCAGACAAGCGAGCATAGTCTCCTTTAGTAACCTTTTGTACCATGACCAAAATAAGGCAAAAAACCATCTGGAGAATCAAGAAAATATTGACAAGACGCCCAACCAAAAGCCAAAAACCAGAAAAAAGAGGAAAGAACAACTAGGATTGACAGAAAATGCTTGAAAACCACCCAGCTAAAAGAACACCTTCTGGAGACAGCATAAATCTGCAGCATAGAAGAGAGCCAAAAAAGGTTTAGAACAAACATGAATCCAACACCCAAGATCACCACAAGAACACCTCCTCTCCAACAAACCAAATCTCCACCTCTAGAGAAGATACACTTGCCATAACCAAACAAGAGGAGGAAATAACACAACAAAGGTCAAACTTCACCCCTAATAGCCAAACTGACACCAGGGTTAGAAGATAAAACAATAAATCCCCCCTAGCCAGATGCATCCAAACAAAAACATGGACCAAGTCCATACCCAACCAACCAAAACCTAGGGTCATCAAGAAAAACAAAGGGACCAACCTCCACAACAAAAGAAAAAAATCACCCTAGAAAATAGAAATAGGAGCCAAAAACAAGTAGCCCAAAACTCCAAGCAGAGGCACCAAAATAAACTAACTCTAGCAAGCAACACAACCCCCAACCACAACATCATTGGAGGAGTGAACAAAGAATAGAGCAAAGAGCTCCCACAAACAAACAGGTACTCCACTTAGCAGCAAGCACCAACAGGGCTGAAAGAAACCATAGCCAGGAGAAAAACAAGGGGAAGAGAAACCACCCACCAGAGGCTTTGAAAACATACCACTGCAGCACAACAAGGCACGAGGGAAACCCACCAATGGAGAAAGTGGAGAGAGGGAAAAACCTTGAAAAACAACTTCCAGGCCTGCACACTAGTCAGGGCCTATCAGATACCATAATCTCCCCACCAGAAACCCTACCACAAGCCTCCCACAAACCGTACCCAGCATCCAAGACAAAGCCACACAAAGGCAAAGAAGAGGCCATGAGGAAGCCATTTGCAGCCCAAGCAACCAGTCTGCATCACCGTCTTCATCTGCGTCTGAGCCTTTGTCATCCCTTGCAGAAGATTTCAAATGTCCCGCTGCAGAGCTCTTCCTACTCACGTCCATCACATTAGCTAATTAAAATAAAGTGTTATTAATTTATTATATGATAAAATATGTTAGCTTATTTAAAAGAATATTTTCTATTCATCTTACAATCAATCTTATTAATATCTTTACTATTTCTAATTCATTACTTGAATTTGGTAAATAATTTCATATATATAATTATTCTTGATTAAGGAAACTAGTGATAAACTCATAATAAATTAATTAAGAGTATTCATAAACTAAAATAATGAATAAATAACTTTATTTTACTATAAGAAGAAAAAATAAATTGACACAATTGTAACAATGTGTTGCTGACTATAATATGGAATATTCTTACTCTCAAAATTGAAAGACAATTTCTTTTGTGCACTTGTATTGTTTTGATGTTTGAGATTGAGAATGTTGGAAAATGAATTCTTATCACAATATTTTTGAATTATTAATTGACACATCATTTGTAGAAGGATAAATGTTATTTTAGTTTGTGAAATAAAACAAGATATAAACATATAAGAACAATAATATAAGAATTTTTATATTTAAAATAATTTGTAAAATAGATTCAAAATTAAAAACTTATTAAAAAATATGTTTTTCAATAATCTAATAGTAAATTATAAAATGAATTAAATTATAGAGATATATATTTTTATTAATTATATATAATTAAAATTTATAATTGAATAAATTAAGAGTTGATTATGTTAATAAAAATGAGATTATATTTTTATGAAATTTATTGATAATTTGTACTTAAAAAAAAAACTTTCTTCTAGTGTATATTTAGGTTTATTAAATAAACTTAAATAATTTAGCATAAATTAATCTTGATTAAAGTGATTCATAGATGTGTATGATAGAGTATGCAAAACAATGTTATTTTTGAAAAAATAAATGTATGGGGATAAAAGTACTTAAGAGGGATAGTTATAGAAATACAAATTGATGTAGCACGAATTCCACCCACTTGGGTACAAAAAGGTAGGCAATCTAAATACACTTTCTACTTAGATTCCTATGTAGAATTATGACTAACTATAGGTCCACCCCTCAACCATGAGTCAATTCCACATCATGTGAATCTAAAATTTGATGCACGACCTTGATTTTTTGTTTCCTATAAATTTATTATCATTTTCCGAAAAAATTGGGTCATTTTGATATCTTGTGGAATCAATCCTAAGCAAAGCAAGATGGAAAAGAACTTTCAAAATCTTCAAGATTACAATTTTTTAAGTCTTTCTTCTTTCTTCAAAATCATGATTCATTTTATTTATTTATTTTCATTCTCTATCCTTTTTAAAAATAAAATTATTACATGATCCACATTTGGTACAATATCTAATGGA
Organism: Sequoia sempervirens; assembly: GCA_007258455.2. Lineage (NCBI taxonomy): Eukaryota > Viridiplantae > Streptophyta > Pinopsida > Cupressales > Cupressaceae > Sequoia > Sequoia sempervirens. Next base: position 57,137,703 of record VDFB02168118.1, read on the forward strand.
GTTAGTAAGTGATATATATCACATGTATATAAGACATAATTTATATTCATAATTTTTACACTAATTTACTAATTGAGGTATTTAAAAAAGAATCAAAATTGATAATATGTGATATATTTTTCTCAAGTTAACACGAACACTAAGAATTTGCATATTGTAGAAGCTAAGTAGATTAAGGAGGTCTTAAACAAATATACTTCAACATCAGGACAAAGAATAAATGCATCGAAATCAAAAGTTTATGTCCTTAACATTCAAGAAGAGATGGGTAAGAAGATAGTTAAAATTCTTGGTTTCCAACAAGAATTCCTTTCGTGTACTTATCTAGGAATTCCTTTATTCACAGGCCCAAATAAGGCAACATATTGGGTAAAATTAATTGATAGATTGAATTCCAAGATATTGCTATGGAAGTCCAGATGGCTATCTCTATCAAGGAGAACTATTTTAGTAAAAGCAGTCTTGTCCTCAATTCCTAATTATTTTCTTGCAATCCTCAAAGCGCCAAGATCTGTGATAATTGAAATTGAGAAAATTATTAGACTTTATTTGGAAAGGTAATATTGATGAACACAAGAAGGTGCCTCTAATATCTCTAGAGGGAATGGCACAAGAAATGTGTCAAGGTGGGGCTGGTGTTCACAATCTAACTTGTAGGAATAAAGCATTTGGAGTAAAACTTGTTTGGAAGATGTATGTAAATCCAAAAGCTAAATGGAGCACAATTTACAAGCAAAGTACTTGGATAACTGGAATCCTTCAAGAATTCTCACTATTTCTAACCCCCCAAAAGGATCAGCTATATGGAATTTTCTATTATCATGTAGGAAACTAATCACTACATATATCTCATGGGAGGTAAACAATGGAGAAAGTATACAATTTTGGAGTGAGTCTTGGAATGGGAACCCTCCTTTGAAAAATAATCCTGACCTATTTCGTGTAATGGAAACTTTAAAGCAGTCATGGGGGGACAATTTTTTAAATTATGTGCATTCAGTGGAATCTTTGTTAGGTAAAGTGATTTGGAAAAACATTTCAAATTCTTCCCTCTTCACAACAGTGTAAAGGGTTACAAGAAATTTTGAATCAATGTGTGGTTTTCCTTTTCTCAAAATTAGACAGACTTGTATGAGCAACATCGAGTGATGGTAAATACATAGTAAAGCAAGGTTATAAAGCCTTAATTCAAAAATCAAGCCAACTTGCTTCACAAAGGGCATATTCTTTCTATTGGGATAGCAAAACCTTACCAAAGGTAGGTAGTTTTTCTTGGTTGGCATTAAGGAAGATGATTTTAACAAGTAATCATCTGTCAAAGTTAAAAATAGAAGATCCTTTTAACTTCCCATTGTGCATTGAGGTGCAAGAAGAGGTAGATCACTTGTTTGTTAGATGTAGTTTTGCACAACAATGTTGGTCCTTTGTCTTGAACAAACTTAATTTTATTACAGCCCTACCAAATTCTTTATGGGATTTGTTTCAAAGCTGGTCGGTTCTATTCAAATCTTCCTTTTTTGCATGTATTTGGCAAGTCATACCATCCCTAGTATTACAGAACTTATGGTGGGAGTGTCATTTATGCATTTTAAAAAAACTAGCATCTTCGATTGAGTCGGTAAATGGAAAAATTGAAAAGGAAATTTACGAGTCTGTCAATACAAGTGTTTAAAAGCATAAGGGGCTAAATTTAGTTTTCAAAAGTTGGGATGGTTTGATTCTAAATAACTAGAAGAGTTTAAAGTTTCCATTTCCAGGCAGCCTCCTAAAATAAAAATTAGCAAAAGCGGACATGAAGCATATTAAATGGAAGGCCCCCTAAGATGATTACATAGAATTGAATTTTGATGGGGCTTCAAGAGAAAACCCAAGGGAATTGAGAGCAGGTGTCTATTTAAGAGACTCAAGGGGAAAGCTAATTACAATTAGCTCAAATTATCTTTCAAAAGGGTCGAATAATCTTACAGAATCAAAAGCGTTATTGATAGGCTTAGAAATTGCATTGAAGCTTGGCATAACAAGCTTGCATATTTAAGGTGATTCTTTTGTGATTATTAATGCTTGCAAAAAAAGAAGCATTCAAAATTGGAATTTACAATACATTCTTGAAAGAGCCTGGGTTTTTATGGAAAAGTTTCAGAACTATCAGATCACTCATACATATCGGGAAGGCAATAAAATGGTAGACTACTTAGCAAATATGGGGTGCAATAATCAAGAAGTTTATTTAGCTCAAGATATTTCTCGCATTCAATATTATCCTCATCCAGATGAAATTTCACAACAAGATATCTTAAATATTGCTTAGGCTTCAGTTGCAATGAGGTATATGTGAAATTTTGCATATTTAGATTTTCCAATAAAAAAAGGGAGTCCAACAGAATGCACAATCAGCTCATAAGTTTATGCAATAAGTAACACTTTTTGAGTAGAGCCCATTCTCATATTGCAACCGAAGTCTGTGCTTTTTTCTCCATATGGGATACAATTTTGTGTTGTTTGGTCGATGGTGAAGTCTAAGTTATGATTGCACGAGATGTGGGAAAATTTACCTCACTATCTTCAAGATGTCATGCCGCCTCCCAACATTGTGCTACCGACCTTTTCAATCAGAAAGTTTAACAAGTGATGATTTCTCTTTCCTTCCCAAGATCGTGCTTTCTCCTATCTTGGTTGGCAAGGCTAATGTATAATGATTATATTCACTTGAATGATGTATCGGAGATTACATCACTTAAATTTTCCAGTTCAAGTTAGATTCACTGGATGGTGGATGGGACATGTAGCTGCCACAAGCCCCTTCAAATAGACACTTGTTTGTTAACCTTTTTTTCTCTAATGTGTTGTTTATTTTGTAGGTACTCATATTTCTTTCAAATGCAACGAACATTTATTAACTCTGCAGAGGATGTGATCTCACACGAGCTAACAAACCATAAAATTTTAGTCGATTTTCACTCCATGTTCACTATGGTCACATTTAACATGATTTATTTAGCTTTAAATAGCAAAGCACAATGTTTTATATCATCAAAAAGAATTTTAGTCCTTTCTGGAGGACACTAGAGAATCAAGAGTTGGGGTTCTCATGTGCAAAGGAGTGACAAGATGATGTCCCGATCGTGGATTTTCAGGGTAAACTGCCTAGTGCAACCATGGGAGTTTCCATTTGAAGATCACCTTTCTCATGAAAACCTATATCTAGTTTTTCAAGTGGAGTGTACGAGAGTGGTGGATTCAGTGCGGTTGATTCTGGGATTTGAAATCACAAGCCCTAGAGCCAGGCGGTTAATATTTCCTTCACAGGTATCATCAGTGTTTTTGTCAAATATATTGGATCTCATTCAATCTTTAACAAAGTTGGAATCAATTGTGTCCAAGTTTGTTAAACCCCAATTGCTTGATAACCATGCTTTGTTGCAAGTCGTGCAAGGATATAATGTTTTTTTTGGGGATGGGTATTTAGGAGGATTGTTTCTTAGGGAGCACATTAAACACCGGTTGGGGTTTGATGAAATTTATGAGGCAATTAGGCTTGCATTGCAGTATAGAAATGATGGTATTATTTTGAAAGCCTTAAGGAAGAATTGCAAGCGTATTTGTGCAACCATGGTTTTTGACATCAAGGAAAAGTACTATCCAATCTCATTCATGTGCGAGCAAACTCCCCATCCTCCCAGGAATCCTTTTTCTGTCGAATTGGAAGTTGGGGCTTCACCATCTGTACCAGTTTTTGACAAAGTGGAGACAGTGCCAGGTCAAATTATAGCCGAATCTGTTGTTGGTGGACATCATGGAACTATTGCTAAGGCTCGCATAGTTCAAGAGAAGATGAAAGATAAGGAGCCGATAATTGGCTTTGATTTCTTTGCAAATGAATTGCGACTACAGGAGGTTCTTGAAGGTCAGGATGAGAATTCTATGTAGGGTGGTGATTGCATGGAAGAGTAATGATCAGTTTCTTCAGTTCATTTTTATCACTCGTAGTCTGTATATGAAAGGATGTTTTTTGTTTTTTGCAGCATCAAATCTAAGGGAATGTATGTAGGCATCAACAAATTTTGGCTATTTTGTATTCCTGATAACTGGCAGAAGATTTCATGTTAACATAGTAGAAAATTATAAACTCTTCTGGATTTTTTCCTAATTCCTATAGCTACTGATGTAATACTTTATTATATAATATATAATAAAATGGCTTCTAAGCCTTTTATTTTTAAAAAAGAAGAATTTACATATTATAAAAAAAAATCAAACATAAAATTAAAATTGTTAGAATATATATTATTGAAAGAATTCAAACCTTTGTCTCACATATTATTGAGGGTTTAAGGTTTGAGGCTTGAGGGTTTAAGGGTTGAGGGATTAAGATTTAAGGGTTGAGGGTTCAAGGTAGAGATTTAAGGGTAGAGGGTTGAGGGTTGAGGTTTTAAGGGTTAAGGGTTGAGGGATTAAGGGTTAAGGGTTTAATGTTTAGGGTTTAAGGGTTGAGGGTTGAAATTTGAGGGTTCAATGTTTAAGGTTGATGGTTTAGGGTTTAAGGGTTTAATCCTTCTCTGCCTCTCCATCCCTCCTTAGCCATCTCTACATCTCTCACTCCTTGTCTCATTACTACTCCTCTGGGTCTCTCCCACTCTTCTATGATCCTTTTCATTATTAGTAAATCTCATTAAACCTCTCCCTCCATCCCTTGCTACTCTACTAGTTCTCTCCCACTCTTATCTCTCCCCTCTACAGGTCTATGTGTAGGTTCAAGGTTTCACATTAGAAATTATTTATATAGCACATTTGATGCTCGCAAAATTGCAAAGCCTCCAAAAAATTTGGCACTCACCAAGTTGTAAAGATGTTTTGTATTTAATATTTGGTGCTCGCCAAATTTGGTGAGCACCAAATTTCCTTTTCCAAAAATGATAAAAGAGGGAGTTGACCTATGATACAAGCCCACAATTCTCTGGATTTATGTGGTTATGCGCTTTCTCTAATGAAAAAATGCCTTTTTATGTAGTTGACTTGTTGTAGTACTATATTATGCTTGCTCGATCACCTTTTGAGAACCAATTTTCTTGTTGGACAACGTAGAAGAATATAATTTGAAGTTTCTACATCATATTTGATTATCTTAGGTAATATATTCATTTTTGTAGAATTGAAATGCTTATATTGAGTTTTTTTGTTTAGTTTTGACCATATAGACCATTCCTTTCATGATTTTATTAATAATAATACTTTTACATAGAATTCATTGAATAACATGAAATTTGTATATAAAAAAGTTAAATTTTTAGGAGTTTTAAGAGAAAAAAATGAAAAGCATGACATAATTTAGATGAATTCATGTAAACTTATATAGAGAATTTCAACTTAACACAAACATTCTTATGTGTTCCGTTTGAATTTCTTATAGTAGTCCATTTCCATCATGGTTAGTGGAATTCACTCTTTTTAATTGTATCTAGATCAATTTGTATGGATCTTTTACTTGCTTACAAAGAACTCCCAAGGTATGCCTTGTGTACTTGTCCAATAAGAGTCATTTGTGTGATTTTATCATTATGTTCTTACTATTTTCTTAATTTCCTTTTAGTTATGAATTATTAGTGCAATTTGATTAAACCCTTGATGAAAAGTTTCCACTATAATGAAGAATTAAGAACACTAGATATTTCCCCATAGGTTAGCAGAGTTTTCTTGAGTCTTGGGTTTGCTCCCCGATGTCTTGGGTTCGACTCTTTGGCCTATGATTTACCCTGCTATGCACACTTGGGGTAGGTGTTGGTTACCATGCGACTCCAGGATTAGTCTCACCTCTGCTCGCACCAAGTGTGCCCACCTCCTGAAATAGGGAGTTGTTGGGATTGACCACTCAGGTCGTTGGGTTAGAGACATGGAGACCTAGATTATCAAAAAAAAAAAACACTAGATATTTATCCTAGAAACCCTCTTAAGAGACAAAATACAAACTATGGTAGTGGGAAAAATAGACTATGGTAGTTTCAATTGCCTACTACCTATATTATATAACAAATTATCATAGTCAATGAGTGTACAAATTATTGGCTACAATATGCCCCTTGTTCCATTCAATAAGACCTTGCCAATGGATGTAATGTGACCCTTCCTCCATTAGCTGCATATTTTCCTTTGCTTGTCACATAGATCAATTTCTTTTCATTTTCCTTTTTCTTTTCAGTTGCAATTGCTTGCTACCTATATTATGTATCAAATTTTCATATTCAATGAGTGTATAAATGATTGGCTACAATTTACCCCTTGTTCCATTCAATAATACCTTGGATGGATGTAATCTACCCCTTGCTCCAATAGCTGCATATTTTCCTTTGTTGTTGTGCTACTTTCGTATGCCTTCCATGTCTTTGAAATACTACATACAATTGTTCTTCTTATTTCTAAAAGTAGAAGATACAACATTAAATTGATCGCTCTTCCATCAATTTGAGTTTTCTATGAGTTTTCCAAGTCCATACCATTCATGTTATCAAACTTGCAACAGTCTTCTTCTTCTCTCCTCTCTTGAACAAACTCCACTTGTAGCCTTGTTGTGACACATCCAACATGGGGAAGACTTCACACCTTTCACTAAAGGAACAATTCATACACATCCATATGATCACAAAACTGTACCCTTCCAAGGAAAGCTCTTCAAATTGAAAATCCATGTCCACACTGTCATTCATGTCAACAAATTCATCCTTAAGTGCAAACCCAATCTACTCATCCTCATGAAATAAAATACATGTGGAAAAATAATCAATGGCATCACAATTCTTAATGACATAACAAAGGAGAACATCAATGAGGTAGTTAAGTTCTTACTCTACAAGCTTCTCATCACCATAATTGTCAAAAGGTGGGAAATCAAAAAATTTTGCTCCCTTAATTTCACTTTTAGCCTGATCCAATTTCATAACATCTTCATTATGCCATGTATTTTCAAATTTTGCATTACAATCATCACTAACACATATTGTGCCAACCTCATTTCTACTCATAATAGCCAATACATTACCAACAACACTTGCATTTGAGGACAAAAAATTCATTATTTTTTATTTCCTCATTTCTTCCACTAGATTTTCCCATACATGATAGGCTTGCTCGAGATTTCTTGGATTAAGTTCACTTGGAAGCAAGATTTCATTTCAAGTCCTTTATAAAATATTTCCATAAACTCTAAAAATGTATTCACATGAGTACCTCCTTGTGTATTATCACACCCATCAAACATAGGCATATGTTTTTGTAAGGAAAGCTAGATGCAGAAACAACTCTCCTAACGCCAAAACCTCAGAGAAGAATGCAGATATACTTTTAATTTTTCAATTACAGTTCAATTAAGATGCACTATGAAGTAGATAGCAGAAACAAAGTATTTGACAAACACACATGAACACCAAATATACGTGGGAAAACCCTTAAGGGAGAAAAACCCACCACACCAAGATAAATCACTTTGTATTATAGTAATGGAGATTACATACAAATGTTAGACTTATCTTTCTGGTGTCTGTTTATAGCAACATTCACCATGAACAATCTTGTACATGAACCTTCAAGTTATAGTCTACATAAAATAGAATTCATTTACTGATCATACAACCACCCAACAATCCATCGATGCAACCAACTGATCACAATCTACGATCACAGAGTATAACCATGTCGATCCATGTCCGTCGAGCTTCCTCATAGAACCATCACAACGAACAATCTTCCAACTATTTAGATTCGACTTCTCCTATTGGTCCACAAGACTCCACATAGGATGGTCAAAATAGTCAACCGAGCTCACATTGTATCGGCATGTCGGTGAGACACAAGGAGTGTCTCCCCGATGCCCTAAAAGCTTCATATCGATGTCACCAAGAGTTATTGCTATCACCAAGATGTTTCAACGAGCTTTCATGTGTTACACCGAATCACCAAATAGTCGGCGAGACCTATTGCTTTCGCCAGGAGATCATAGTGAGGTCCAAAAGTCCCATAGATGTGAGTTTACCATTCGAAAAGAGTACCATTCTTGCCAGGACCTCACACTGAGACACCAAAGGTTATACTGAAGTGTTCACAAGTCATACCAAGCTTCAATCACTAGTCGACAAGACTTATCAATATCGCCAAGAGGTTTCTCTGAGATTTCTTTGTCACCCTGAAGCCATCAACAGTTGCCAAGACATACACCCTTCATTGAGAGTTCTTATCAAAGACATATATGTTACACCGAAGACTTCTCATCATTGGCAAGACTCACCAAAGACGCTAGGACTTCTTACCGAAACCACCGTGTTATATTGAGACCATTTGTTGAACCTCCATTGGTGAGACATTTGCACTTTGCCGAGACATCATAACGAAACAATCATGTTACTTTGATGAACCCAAGTGTTACACTGTCGGTGAGACATTGGCTATTCACCAGGACTTCTCACCGAGTCATCATAGGTTATCCCGAAGCATGTGGTCATCATGAGTCTCCCCGATACACGATAGAATGGCCTGTCAGCCAAAGATCACCATGCGATAAGAGGTCATACCGAACAAAACATGTCACACCGAAGACTCCAATGTGAAACCGTTCGGAAAGACTCTTCCAAGGTCACAATGACCAGTACAAAACATGATGTTCCAAAATGCTAGTTGGCCAGACATAAGAGCTGTCACACCGACTTGGCTCCAGTAGAGGTTTCAGCTTGTGATGATTGAGGCACATATTTCCAATATTTTTTAAACTCTTCTTGTCATTGTCTTCATTTCATAGTCAACCCAAGAGAGTTCTATTTGCTTCTAAGAGATCTAGAGAGATGAGAGGAGATTGAACCATAAAGGTTTTTATCACAAGTTAATTCCAATATATTCATGGCTTCCTCAATGCAAAAAAGAAAATAAATTAGCCTTTGAAAGCTGTAAATGAATTATTTTGACCATTTGTGGCTGCCATAAAGATGGGGCAAGAAGTTAAGAAAACCTTAGAAGGATCCAAATGGTTTATTTAATGAACTTTCATGTTCTGACTATGAATATCCTCAAGATTGACTCTCATGAATGAGGTTGTACTATGTAGTTTGAAGTGTCTCATTATCTAAGCTCTTCATACTCCACAACTATCTTTATTGAAAAATACATGATTGAATATCCTTCTTGATATTACCTCCATTGTTTATTCTTTGAATGGCTTCCCCGTAGACTGTATTATAGTCATAAGGCTATGTAATCTTCCCTCTCAAACTTGTTGATGTCCCTTCTCTCAAGTTGTGAATAAATTATTACATGTATCCCTTTCATTGTCATGAATAAATTTGCTACTTCTTGCTACATCTTTTCATGATTCCAATGAAAACCCATGAACTAAAAGGATATACCCTTGGTGAAAGAGTATTATTGCTGCCCTCTACATTTAGGTGTGTTTGAGAAGGAAGATGATCATGTTCATGAATTAAAGTGATTGCCATATTTTTCATGTTTGTACAATGCAATTGTTTATATGAGGTCATATTTTTCATGTTTGTACAATTCAATTGTTTATCAGGAGTTTTTTGTTTAAATTTTAATTTTTGTGCTTTTAACCTTCTCACATAGACCAATTGCAATCATTTTGAGTTGATTTTAATATTTTTGTATTAGTGAGCATTACTTAATTTTTTTCTTTTTTGTGTTTGTGAACATGCAACATTGAGCATCATGTCGAGGAAATGTGCAAAGCCTATAACATCAGATGAATGTGAAGTAAAAAATGCAAGACAAAGAGAAAGTATGAGGAAATTTCATGAAGAAAAGAAATTGAACCCCCTAGAAGAAGAGATTCCCATGCAATCTAAGAGAGATGTCAAATTGGCATCACAAAGGGAACATATGCAAAAACTCCATGCAAAGAGACAAATGAATCTCAAAGTTGGGGGCACATCATCAGCCATAAGAGAATCAAGGAACACCATCTACAATAAGTCATGTTCAAAGTATATCTACAATCACATCTCCAGTTGAAGACACACCATTTACAACATATGATGTTGAAAGTACATCAATAAACACATCTCTACTTGAAGACACTCCACATACCACATCTCAAGTTGAAGGTACAACATAATTTACATGTAAATTTTGTTACAAGAATGAAAAGAATGAAGGTGTTGTCATTGATGCCAATTGGTCAAGTGGTTATCAACTAGTTGTTGTTTCCATTGTTGTCATGTATATAGGTTACTAGCTATTCATGTCAAGGTTATTGAGAAAATTATATTGAAGAAAGGTTGCAGGTGTTTATTGGTTGCTCCAGGTTTTTCTATAGGATTTTATCCTATGTTTGTGTTGTTCAAATATGTTGATCATGGTTATTGGAAGCTGCTATACCCAAATTTTTGGCTTTTGATTCATTGTACAGTGCAAGTTATGTTCACCAGTTGTGAACTGTGGTTTTTTGTGTTTCTGGCTAAGGTTTGGGAGAAATGTTCTTAGTCTGGATTTCTCTTTGGTAAAGTCTTATGACTTGTTGTTCTAGAGTTAAGTTGATATGATCATGATGAAACTAATTATGTTATCTAAAAAATATTGATAGAAGAATATATGGAGTATTGTGGATATGATGTGGAGAAAGCTTACAAGAATCCTTAGACTCCTGCAAATGGTTTGAGTACGACTGATGAGATCAAGGCACATGAAGTGAACAATAAGGAAAAGTACATTTTGAAGAATAGTCTTGTAGATTCCAAGTTGATTAAAGTTTAGAATCTAAATATTGCTAACGAAGTCTGGGATGCTTTGGAAAAGGTGCATGAAGGTGATGAAAAGGGTCAAAGAGGAGAAATTACAGAATTTGGAGACATAGTTTGAGCTCCTACATATGTCTGAAGATGAGAATGTTAAAGCTTATGTACAAAGATTGGATGAATTACTAGCCATAATGCGAGGACTTGGTGCTACTATAGATGAAACTAGTATTGTAAAGAAGATTCTTAGAACTCTTCTTGATGCTTAAAAGAAAAAGGTATGTGTAATTGAATAAAATATAGATTATAAGACTTACACTAAAGATCAGTTGTTGGGATCTCTGACATCTCATGAGATGAGAAAGCTGAATTTGAGAAATCAATTCAAATCAAAGATTGCTTTTAAGGCTACAAAAGCTGAAGATTTGAATGAAATCTTGATGAAGTGGAAGCTAACTTTGTGAGAAGGATGAGGAAAGGCTCTGGAAAGTATGAACATAAGTTACCCTTTAAATGCTTTATTTGTGGAGGAATAGGTCATTATGTTGCAAAGTATCTAAAAAGAGCTAAAAGAAATAAACAAAGATATGAGAAAGAAAGGAAAGGTAAAAAGATTAGAAAAGCATATTATGTGAATGAAGATGCTAGTATATCTAATGAGGAATCAGATTATGAAGATCCTAATGACAATGAATGCTTGTTCTTAGCTATAAAGGATGAACCTACTTCTGCTAATTCTGAAAAATAGGTGAAGGAATTCCCTCCAAAGAAAGAGAAAAATGAAGGTACTATAATCTCTACCCTACATGCTAAACAGGAAAAGAACTATTGGGTTGTTGATAGTGGTTGTTCACATCACATGACTGGTGACAAGAGTAAGTTTTTTAAACTTGAAAAATATGATGTAGGCTTGGTTATGTTTGGAGATGATACTGGTGCTAAAATTTGTGGGATAGGTTCTGTAAGTTTTGATGGAAAGCATAATACTGATGATGTCTACCATGTTAAGGGTTTAAGGAATAATCTCTTGAGTGTTGGAAAGATGTGCAGTAAAGGATATAAACTTGTATTTGAGGATGAGAGATGTGAGATCAGAAAAGGATCTAGAACAGTGATTGTTGTAGGAAAGAAATCTGAAGGAAATATCCATCAACGTAAGGGTGCTGATGGATGATGCTTTATGACTCAGATTAATGATAGTTGGTTGTGGCATCAAAGAATGTGTCACATGAATTTTGATATCTTGGAAAGGATTAGTGTAGTTCAGGGTGTGATACATTTACCAAGGATTACAAAACCAGTTAATGCTATTTGCAGGAATTGCTAGTTTGGAAAGCAAGCAAGAAGCTATTACAGATCAAAGGAACATTCTACTACTAGACTAATGGATTTAATTCATAAAGATCTCTGTGGTCCTACAAGAGTGATAATTCTACAAGGTGAAAGGTACTTTATGCTTTTAATTGATGATTATTCTAGATATACATGGGTTACGTTTCTTAGAGAGAAGTTAGATGCATTAGATAGATTCAAGACATTAAAAGCTATTATTGAAAATTAAGTGAATTTGAGGATAAAATGCTTAAGGTATAACAGAGGTGGAGAATTCACCTCCCATGAGTTTAATATGTTTTGTGAAGTTCATGGAATAAAAAGACAGTTATCTACTCTGAGAACTCCTCAGTAGAATGGAGTTGTTGAAAGAAAGAATAAAACAATTCAAGAGGTCGCTAGATCAATGATTACTGAAGCTAGTTTACCAAAAGTTTACTAGAGAGAATCTATTCATACTACTATTTTTGTATTCAATCGAGTTCAAGCAAGAGAAAATAGTAGAAAGACCCCCTATGAGCTATGGTGTGGAAGAATTACTACTGTTAAGTATTTCAAGGTATTTGGAAGCAAATGTTATATCAGAAGAGATGAAGAAACCTTAGGAAAGTTTGATGCAAGAAGTGATGATGGCATTTTTCTTGGATATTCTACTAAAAGAAAATATTACATATGATTCAATAAAATACTAAGAAAGATTGTAGAAAGTGCAAATGTCAAGGTTGATGAAACAATGAAGAATTCAATTGATGTGGATGGATATGTATCTAATGAAACTGATTGCATAAGGATTGAAGAAATTGTGGAAGAATAGGAAAAGGATGAGAAAGAGAAGTAGAATGAAGAAAATAAAAGAGAAGAAGAAGCTTCGATGGTGTCCCCTAAGACACCTAGATATGTGTAGAAGAATCATTCAAAAAGTTAGATCATTAGAGACAAGAAAAAACAAGTATTGAAAAGAAGCAAAGTTGTTGCTAGTGAAGTAAATCTATGTTTACTTTATGAGATTGAACCATTACTTTATGAGATTGAACCAAAGACTGTAAGTGAAACATGTAAAGATGAACATTAGATGGAAGCTATGAAATAAGAAATTTTACAAATTGAGAAGAATCAAACTTGGGAATTGGTCCCAAGACCGGCGAACAAAAGCATTATTGGATCAAAGTGGGTATTCATAAATAATTTGAATGAGAATGGAAAAGTGGTTAGAAACAAAGCAAGGTTTGTGTGTAAAGATTACTCACAAGTAGAAGGCATAGGTTTTCAGGACACTTTTTCTCCAATGGAAAGAATGGAAGCTATAAGGATTTTCTTAGCATTTGTTGCTTATAAAGATTTCAAGGTCTATCAGATGGATGTTAAGTTTGCATTTTTGAATGGTGAGCTAGAAGAAGAGGTCTACATGGAAAAAACATAAGGATTTAAATTGTTATATCAACCTGATATGGTGTGCAAATTGAAGAAATATTTATATGGATTGAAGCAAGCTCGTAGAGCTTGGTATGCAAGGTTAGACAGGTATTTGATTCAACAAGGTTTCAAAAAAGGTACAACAAATAGTAATCTATATTTTTAAATTGAAAATGAAAAAATATTGATTGTGGTTGTATATGTTGATGACACTATTTTTGGAGGAAATGAGACTATGTGCAAGATTTTTGCGGAAGAGATGCAAAAAGAATTTGAAATGTCTATGTTTGGAGAGATGAATTTCTTTCTTGGGCTACAAATCAATCAAATAGAGAAAGGAATTTTTATTTCACAGTCTAAGTATATGAAAAATATATTGAATAAGTTTGGAATGGATGGTTCCAAACCGGTATACACTCTTATGGTGACTGGTTGCAAATTAGGTAAAGATGATGATTCACCTAAGGCTGATCAAAGCAAGTATAGATCTATGATGGGTGGACTATTGTATTTAACTGCTACTAGACTGGATATTATGCATGTTGTCTATCTCGTGGCTAAATTTCAAGAAGATCCTAAGGAAACACATGTTGCTACTATTCAAAGAATATTCAAATATTTGAATGGCACTTTGGATTATGGGTTATGGTATCCTAGGGATACTAACTTTACACTAAGTTCTTATAAAGATGCAGATTGGGATGGATGTGTAGATGACAAAAAGAGTACAAGTGGTGGTGCATTCTTTCTTGGTGGCATGGTTGAGTAAAAAACAAGATTTAATTTCCTTGTGTATAGGAGTGAATTTTCAACCCTTGTGTAAATTCCCTTTTTGCATACCCTCACCTTAGAAAATAAAACCCAAAGGTGTAATTCCACATCACCCACCTACCTTCCATCCACTTAGCATTTTTCCTATGTGTCAATGGGGTAATATTTGTCAGTGACTTGAGTGCGGCATGCGGCCATCTACATGGTGTGTTGTCATCCCTGATAGATTCCTGCCTCTGGTGTCCATAGGGACGTTACATTATTCATTAGGCATGAAGAGTAAAGCCTTTTTTTTGAACAACCGACCTAAAAATGACTCCTTATCTCCAATTTTTATCTTGAAATGGCTATCTTGTTCATTCATTCAATCCTCTACAATTTCTTCAGTATTTTCTTTAGCATTCTACTTGATCTCTTAAGAAATTTTACACAACTCCATTGAGCATTGTAGAAAATTTTTACTCCATCAATTTCATCCTTGTATGTGTTGTGCTACCATAAAAGCTACAATTTTGGAGTCTTGTGAGACCTCCCTTCGTCATTGTTGTAGTCATGTTGACTTTATCAAGCTTGTTGCCTTGCATTCTCCCTTCATTGGCCTTGAGAGCCTTTGGGTGGAGGTGAATGTGTGCATGGAGCTCATTGGAAAATTGGAGCTTTAGTGAGTTGATATTCATCACCCTTGTCTTCATTTATCTTCTTTATCATTATGTAGTGATTTCTCTTATTTCATCATTTTGTTTATTTCGTTAAAATTAGTCTGCTAGATAGTTAGTAGGTTTTCTTGCTTTCCACACTGTACTTCATATTTTTTGGTTGTATGGATTCCAGCGCACTAGAGATACACTATCACACCAGATAGATGCCAACATGTCGTGTTTTCGTCGCAAACCCACGCTACCATCCTTAGACAGAGAATTTTCTTAGGTGTAGTTTCGAATCTAGAAATTGGCTTGTCTAGCCTCATTTACACTTTCGGATCTATCGAGTGATAAAAGAACTTGAAAGTGCTCTTCATTCTTGATTCTTGTCCTAAAAACCTATTAGCTTGAGGTAAGAGAGGGAATCCCTCCGCTCTTGGCTCTCCATGACCTAGAACCTTGGTGTGGTTGGTCCCCCTACCTTACATTTTTGGTGAACCTGACATGAACCATTTTGGTTCCATTTAGCGATGTTGAGGGGCCCTTTCCTCGTATCCTAGAAGTGTTGTAGGTGTGAGTGTTGTGAGGAATTTCACCTTACAACCCAACCTGCAACCCCTAAAGGCATAGTTGGAAGGTTTCATAGGTGTTGTAGAACAAAACCCTAATTGGGTCATTGTCCAATCATGAAACCCTTGGGGGCTCTATGAAAGTGTCATTTAGTGTACATGATGACCTCCTTTTTGAATCTACCTATCCCTTCTACACAACCTACAAGTATTTCTCCTTGTATAACTTTCACCTTGTAGGACCTATCGATGGGTCATAATAGAGATCCATCTCCTCTATACATCCCTCCGCGAATCAATGGAAACACTGCAATAGGTGTTCTTGTTGACTTGACGTGTTGGGTGAATGTGATTACTGAGGAGATTATGTCAATCAATTTCTTGTGTAAAGATGGGTACAATGCACTTGAAAGTACCATCCATGCACATAATGAACTTTTCGTACCTCCCCTTGGTAGCATCACCTTGTCGATCCTTATCGGACCTAAGTCAATAAAATTGCTCTTTGACATAATTCCAAGGTTTGAACTCTTTAGAGTGAAACTGGGTATCCCCTAGTTGGTTACTATGAATTTAGTTCCCTCGATCGTGCATAAGTTTATGAAGTTTATCCATGAGGGTTCAGTGCATGTAATCCAGGACATCGGCTATAAACCATCGATTGCATGTGGTAGCTATTCTTTGGAAACTTTTTGCATGCACCTGTTGGTCTACGTTTTCCTAGGTTAGACCTCTTGTACTAGACCTACTAGGAGTACAAGAAGGTTTTCTTAACACCTAAGGTGAGATACCCTCCATCTCCCTATGTTGTCTCACATAGGGCCTACTTGAAAGCTGACAATGATGCCACCTTGGTTTGGAGAAGGGGGAAAATAAGCATACTCGAGGTTCTTCTTCCTCCTCTTCTGTTGTCCCGCATGTCACTTCCTCTCACCCTACTGCAATATCATTGAATTCCACTCCTAAGTGATTGATAGAGAATCCTATGGTGCCCACTTGGAAAAAGCTGAAGTTTCTAGAATTTGAACTTCTCATCTTACCTATGATGCTTAGGCCCATTCGGTATGGTAGGGGGAAGGCTCCCCATGGGGAGTTCTCTATGTATCAGCCTTTGTGGCCTCCTACCACTCTTTCTCCCAACGTAGTGAATGTGAAGAGGCTCATCACTGAGGCATTAGAGTCGACTCCCCTAGTTGTTGTTCCAACCTCCTCTCAATCTCTCCCTCCTACTCTCGTCTAGGAGTCACTCCCTCCACCAAAAATGGCAGTGATGGAAACTCTGATGGTCAAGCAGAAGCCCTTTGTCCCATCTCAACTCCTGGCCTCTAGCTCCCAGAGTCATAGAAACCACCTTGCGCGTGAGCGCAAGCATCAACAAAAGGCTTTGGCAGCTAATCAAGCCACTTTGTAGAGAAAGGAATGGGAGTTGACCACCCCTATTTCAGGGCCTACTATTGTGTCCTCCTCTCCCATCCCCTTTGCTTTAGTTTAGTCAGCCTCAGTGTTGATTTCATCTCTTGCTGCAAGCATAAACACTCCTAGCCCTAAAAAGGTGTAGGTGTTTATTGCTCCTTCAGTCAAGCTCCCTCTCTTGATGTCCCTCCCATACATCCCACCATTAACTAAACCTGTGGACATGTCGAACACCTTGATGGTGTCTTCCACAATTTTATCCTCCTCCTCCATGCCTTCTACCTTGTACATGGGTAACTCGCTTCCTCCAATGAAGAGGAAGATGGAGGATAGCCCTTTCAACAATGGGGGGTATAAGAGGATTCCACCTTCTTCAGAGGGTGGTCCTATGTTAGCATGTGTCATCCTAGTGATGAAGAAAGTTTTGGAATCCCCAAAGTTTTCCACTGCTCTTGAGTCACTCAATGAACCTAGCCGTGAATCTCAAGCACCGCCTCCCTCGTTCATTGAGGTAATGCATGGAACTCTTGTGAAGTGCATGTTTAACTCTTTGGACAATGTCCCGACATTGTCAAAAATCTTCACAAAGTCGCTAACCTTTGCTCCACAAGAACTTAGCATAGAAGACCTTGCAAGGCCTTCTTCCTTGGTTCTTGTTGTGGGAGGGTCAAAGGGTCCCCCCTTGAAATTTCACCCTTGTAGGCTCATCCACCTTCCTCATATAATGATCTAGATTGGGAGGCTGATGACCTCTTGGTTGATGAGTGTTAGGGGGCACCTCTTCTTTATCTATAGTGTAGATTATGTGTGTGTTTTTGTTCCCCCGTGCTTGTGTTATGTGTTACTGGATGACCCTTTTCACCCTCATAGGTGCTTAGATACAAGAGTGGTTATGTGTTGTAAAACTTCCTCTATTTGTGGCATCATTCATCCTATGTTATGTGTATTGATTTTGGACAAATTGGGGATGATGCAAAGTGTTGGGGGCATTTAGGTTTCCCTTCCATGTTGCCCAATTTTTTATTTTTACTTTTTTTTCTCATTCCTTCTTCATATGATTTGATATAGTAGGGGGTTGATGATAGTTCATTAAATATACTATTATTATACTTATATAAATTTATGAGCAGCTCTGGCTCTGAAATATCAGATCACCCTTGTGTCCCTTATTTATGATTTCATTATTTATTTTTGCGATTTTGTTATCTTTCTCTCTTCTTTGCTTGATTTGTGATGTTGTGGTGCTTATGCGTTGTCCCTCATGTGTGCAAAAACATCACCATGGTGACATCTTGCTATGTTGCGTGGGATACAACATCACTTTTTCATTCTTTCTTTTCTCTCCTTAGGATGCCATGTGCCTTTGTGTTCAACATGCACCATCCTAAGGGGGGGATATCATGTCAAATTTGATTTTTAGAAAACACATCTGATGACTAATGAATCTTTTCTCGAAAATATTTGCAAAATTTTTCAAAAATTGCATTCTCAACAAGGACCCCCTAGAGGAACGTGTTTCCTTTATCATGGGTTCACAAAGAAAGAACTTGAAGAACTTTTCTTTGAGGAGGGAGTAGATTTTCCTATGGGAGAAGCCTTGACCTTCCCCTTGTGAGGGGGAATTTTCTTCCTTTCAAATTCCTTGATGAAGTGAATATCTTTTGAAAGGATTCTTTGATGTTGAATTTATTTGCAAAAAAGATTCTTGCACTTTCAAACAACGCATCCCTTGAGTGGACCCCTTTTCTTTTGAAGGGTTCCCAAGGGATCCCTTTGAAAGCACTTCAATTTTTTGATTGTCTGCTTTTTTTCCTGCATAGCTAATTTTTTATTTCTAACATGTTTTATCTATAGATTAACATTTTTCTTTGTAGGTGTTCCTATGAAGCTTCTTTTCAGTCTAACTCTGCAGAGTCCCCTTACACCAGGATTCCTTAAGGAGAGAGTACCTAGGGGGCACCTTCTTTACAGGTCTGAGGTCTTGTGAAGTGATTACATCCCATGGGATTTTTCCATCATTGGTCTGCAAGCCTTTGGTGTACTTTGTTCAACTTCATAGTTCCATAGAGCTACAAAGTACTTTTGTTCAAACATCCTTAGGAGAGATTACTTATGGAGTCCTTTTCCTTCCCTATGCTCTCAAGTTCTCCAGATCACAATGTGCTTCCTTGATAGTTCAGGTATACATTTCTAACTCTTTGATCTACTTTACTAAACACTCATCGATACTTGTGCTCACTAAAGTGGGGGAAAAATGTATAGGAGTGAATTTGCACCCCTTGCATAAATTCCCCTATTGCATACCCTCACCTTAGAAAATCAAACCTGAAGGTGTAATTCCACATCACCCACTTTCCTTCCATCCACTTGGCGTTTTTCCTATATGCTAGTGGGGGAATATATTTTGGGGACGCAAGCATGCTCACGAACGTTTGCATGGTGCACTATCGTCCCTAAAATATTCTTGCATCTGGTGTCCATAGGGATGTTACGTTCTCCATTAGGAATGAAGCGTAACACCTCTATGGTGACCAACCAACCCAAAAATGACTCCTCTCCCATTTTGATCTTGAAATGGCTATCTTGTTCATTCATTCAATCCTCTACAATTTCTTTAGCATTTTCTTTAGCATTCTACTTGATCTCTTAAGCAATTTTCCATAACTCCATTAAGCATTATAGCAGCTTGTTACTCCATCAATTCCATCCTTGTACATGTTGTGCTACCATAGAAGCTATGAGTTTGTAGTCTTACGAGACCTCCCTTCGTCACTGCTACAATTGTGTTGACTTTTCCAAGCTTGATGCCTTGCAATCTCCCTTCATTGGCCTTGAGAGCCTTTGGGTGGAGATGAACATGAGCATGGAGCTCACTGGTGAACTAGAGATTTAGTGAGTTGATAGTCATCAACCTTGTCTTCATCTACCTTCTTTATCATTTATGTAGCTATTTCTCTTATTTCATCATTCTTCTTATTTAGTTAAAATTAGTTAGCTAGAAATCTAGTAGGTTTTCTTGATTTCTGCACTATACTTCATGTTTTCTAGCCGTACGGATGTCAGTGGACTAGAGAGGTGCTAGCACACTACATTGCCATCCCAAACCCATGGTGTCATCCTCAGATAGAGAGTTGTATGAGATACAATTTAGACTCTAGAAACCAACTCATCTAGCCTAATTTAGACTTTTGGATCTATAGAGTGATAGAAGCACTTGAGAGTTCTCTTTGTTCTTAATTCTTGTCCTAAACACCTATTATCTTGAGGTAAGATAGGGCAGCCCTCCACTCTCAGCTCTCCATGACCTGAAGCCTTGGTGTGGTTGGTCCTCCTACCTTACACCTTGTCTACTGCTCAAAGTTGAGTATATTGTTGTTGCATCTTGTTGTACACAAGTTCTATGGATGAAACAAACATTGAAATATATCTGTAGACACCTAAATTTGACCACTCCCATATGGTCAAATTTACCCCTTGTATTCCTCTATCTTGCATACCTCATCTACATTAATTAAATAATTTATTATTTAATTAATATTGTTCTGTAGCCTAATGTCCCTAAGGAATTTAATAAATCAATTGAATACCTTACCCCTTTTTGGGAGCCCTCCGCTCTCGGCTCTCCATGACCTGAAGCCTTGGTGTGGTTGGTCCTCCTACCTTACACCTTATCTACTACTCAAAGTTGAGTATATTGTTGTTGCATCTTGTTGTACACAAGTTCTATGGATGAAACAAACATTGAAATATATCTGTAGACACCTAAATTTGACCACTCCCATATGGTCAAATTCACCCCTTGTATTCCTCTATCCTACATCTCTCATCTACTTTAATTAAATAATTTATTATTTAATTAAGATAATTTTGCAGCCTAATGTCCCTAAGGAATTTAATAAATCAATTGAATACCTTACCCCTTTTCATCTCTAAATTAAATAAATACCCCAATTTATTTAATTTAGTCACTTTATCCTTTGTGAATTAAATCTATTTTTAATTCAAATTCTTCTCTCTCCTCATGCCACATCCTCCATAATCCTCTTTAATCTAGATTAATTTAATTAATATGTGATTAGGATGCGCACACCCTTAATCATCATTAGGGTCACATCCTCCATCACCTCTCACTTGCCTCTAATCTATCATTAATTTGTCCAATCTAGTATTTTCACAACCTTAATCACATGATTAAACTAACCTAATCTCCATGCCATTTATGGCATGTGTCCTAAGTCAACCCTATTAAATGCTTTCTCCTTTTGGAGAAGGCACCCCCTTCCCCATGTGAATTTTTAATTCACATGTATTTTTCCAATGCATTTTAAGGAATTTAAAATTCATCTCCCATCCCCATGAGGATTTTAGAGGAATTTTTAATTCTTCACATGTCGTCTCAGGCACATGTGGACAAGGACCTCCTTTGTGAGGATATCTTGTCCATTCCATGACATCAATGAAAACACCTTCATTCTTGCAATAGAAGTCATGATGTATATGGTTTCCATGGAGTTCAAAGTGATGTTTGTGTGATTTATGGGTATGTATACTCTTCCCTCTCACCATAAGGTGACTTTGGGAATCAAAAGCATCCCTTTAATCACTTTTTGTTTCCCCCAAAAGGTTGATCACTTTAGTCCCTTTTCAGTTGTCAAATTTGCATAAAACTACACACTATAACCATATAATGAGGTGTAATCACAATATTACAAATCCAAATAGGTTGCTATATTTAAGCATATAGCATTCATTCATGCAACTGATACTAGAGAGGATAATAGAAAGGTATTGTGGGAGTATCACTTTTACATCATTGATGATCGTACACATTCTATAGAGTTCGTGAAAGGTTAATTTTAGATGTTCTATGCTAATTTGGCTAGCAAGGGCATATCATTCAGTGAGCATATCATATGGTTAGACAATTGTACATCACAATTCAAGAACTCCAAAAAAATTTATATTGGTTGAGTAGGATGCATAGGATCAGTGGTGTTCAACATATGTGGAATTTCTTAGAGGCCAGGCATGGAAAGGGGGAGCATGATGGTGCAAGAGCATGTATCAAAAGAGCCTTAGCATGAGAAGAGTTAAAGTACAAAGATAGTCCAAAGTTGATAGATGCAAAATCAATTGTCTAGTGGTGTAATCATGCTATGGGTCCAAGTAATGAATGTAATTCTTTAGTACATAATTTTTTTTGGTTGGTAGATGATACTAACATTGTAAAATATGAGGACTATTGTACACTAATAGGATTGAGTGAGATACACTCTTTTAGAAGATTTAATTCAGTTTCATGGACTATCCATACATGGAAGATGGAATGATTTTGTTATTCATGTATAGTTCAAGCATGGAATGACTATGAATCAAAAGAGTGGCTTGACGATTGGTCGATAAGAATTCTAACCCCACTTGACACATATTAGCTCCTGATGGCTCTATAAATCATGGAGATGCAATCATCCATTGAATTTAATCATGTATTAGATCTACTATAACCAACTAATATATCTTCTTGCATAGTTTACAAAATTCCTAGTTTTATCTTACTTTGTAGTTTTATTGTTATGTTCATTAAATACATCTAACTCAATGCACATGTCAATGCACAACATATTTATGTAGTGATTGTAGATGAAAATGAAGAGGGAATATATTATTACTTGTGTCATTGTATCAAGCCCCAATTACAGATAGAGAAATTGGAGGCCCCTATTAGGGATGGAGAAATCATAGAATATCCTATAGGTTTGGTGATTGTTACTAGAACATGGATTAGAAGGTACCCAGTTAAGAATGCTCCAATATATTTGTTTGAGGACTTTGACACACATTAGAAGATTCTTCAATACTCCAAAATTTTCATGGAATCCAACATTCATTTGATCAAATATCGAGGCAAGCCTATGAACAAGAACTTGTGGAAGATGCATGATTATGAACATTAGGCAATACTTGACCCAATAAAGAGTAGAGTAGACCCAGATGGTTAGTTGGATTGATTTGTAAGTATGTACATTGAATTTTTAAAGTCATGATAAATTGATCACTTTTGGGGGGGTTATTAAAATATGTATCATTATCTTGTGTTTTAACTACTATGGAAATGAGAAGAGCACATATATTTAAAGTTTCAATTTTTTAAATCGCATTATTTCCTAGTTTTTAATATGAATTCATATTTGTATCTATATTATAGAGGGAACATCAATTCAAACTCTATGGAAACCATATACATCTTGGCTTACATCAAAAATTTGCATTGTTTCATTGGTGTGCAACTTGGTTACTTTCATCTATCTCCATCTTAGACTCAAACTCAAACTCATGCTAAATTTTGATCATAAACTCATAACCTCATGGTTTTTAGGCTCATGTCATGATCCCATTTGACACACAACTCACCTTCTACATATTATTCATTTTAGTCTTGCAAATAATGTAATTGTTTGTGATTACATGTCTATTATCAAGGCTCTTGAATGATTGTTTCCCCTTAGTGTTTAAGACTAGGGCCACTAAAAATTAACTAAAAAAAGGGACTAAAGTGATCAACCTTTTGGGGGGAACAAAAAGTGATAAAATGGATTTTTTGATTCCCAAAGTCACTTTATGGTGAGATGGAAGAGTATACATACCCATAAATCACACAAACATCACTTTTAACTCCATGGAAACCATATACATCATGACTTCTATTGCAAGAATGAAGGTGTTTTCATTGATGTCAATTGGTTAAATTTGTTATCAACTAGTTGTTGTCATTGATGTCATGGATGTAGGTTATTGGTTGTATATGTCAATGATATTGAGAAAATTGTAATGAAGAAAGGTTACAGTTGTTCAGTGTTTTCTTTAGGTTTTTCTTTGATATTTTATCCTATGTTCTTGTGGTTTAGATATATTGATCATGGTTGTTGAGAGCTGCTATATGCAGATTTTGGGTTTCTATATCATTGTACAGTGCAAGTTATGTTCGCTAGTTGTGAACTATGTTTTTCAAGGTATCTAGCTAAGGTCTAGGAGAAATGTAGTTTCTCTGGATTTCTTCTTGGTTGAGGCTTATGGCATGAAATTCTAGAATTAAGTTGTTATGATCATGTTGAAGATAATTTTATTATCTAGAAGGATTGGATCTTGTTAAGGATTTTGTGTTCTTGATTGTTCTATGTGTTTTACACGGGTTTGGTCGACCTTGTGTTAAACACTACTTTCAATGTTCATGAAGCATGTTGGGACTTATTTGTGTCCTCATCAAGCATGTGTTTTGGATTCCCTCATTCTAATTCCACCCTAGAATGTTTTGGTGTTGACCTAATTTAAATTTAAATGATGTATGGCTGACTTTGGATATGTTTCAAAGTTGAAGATGGTATAAATATAGGATGAGATATTGGTGAAAGGTGTACAAAGAGGTATGCAAAGAAATAGAGTAGCATAGATGTGAAATAGATGCGAATCAATGTGTATGTGATCCACTTTTAGCATATTAGTGTAGAATCTAATTGTTGAGTTTCTAAATACAGTGAGTTGATGGTGTACTCTATCATTCATACATGTCTACAAGTGTTTAAGTGAATTGTGGTGGAAATATTTTTTGCATTGATATTGTCTTCTCTCTACAACATATCTCTTCTATATTCTTTGTATTTTTGTGGTAGTGATCCCTATGGGTGGTTAACCCTTGTTGGACAGTGAGTCCTATTTTGGTAGTGAGTCTTCTCTAGCAGTGAGCCTCTGTAATTGGATTTGATATTCTTTATATTGTGAGCTAATCCTCATCATTGTTTTTTCACATAAATCTGGTGTTACTATGTGTGTGTGATGCTTTTAAATTTATGCCTTTGCACAAGTAATGTTTAATCATTTTAGCAAAGTAAAGGATTTGTGATTGATCTACGTTTTGATGAATGTTTTAAAAGTTAAAATCTATCACAATTGATTCACCCTCCCTCTCAGTTGTCTTGTTCAACAACTTCATGCTTATATCTATATCCTTACACTCATATGAAAACTTGTCACCACTAAATTCATATATCTCCATCTCAGAATCATGTTTGGAAAGAATGCAATTGTTTGTCATCATGTTTCTATGATCAAGGCTCTTCAATGATTGCTATTGACTATTTTCTCTATATAAAAGTTCTACCCTCATTATTCATCATTTGAAATCTACCCTTTTGATCTCATCATATGTTTTTGATGTCCTTTCCTTATATTTTTCACATGAGGTCTTAACTTGCATTGTATAGTCACAATAAGGTCATTTTGGACAACAAAATTCCCTCATACTTATGACAACTATCTTAACATCTGGAATTTGTCATGGGATTATTTCCCTCATGTCTTTAATTATGCATAGATATTCAAACCTTTGTATGCCCTTCTATGACAACCAACAATCTTCCCATTATTCCTCTTTGAGAATGACTTTAAGACTATCCTCTCATGATCTTCGACTACACTTTTTCATTATCCTTTGATTGTCCTCTCATTATTTTCTCTTGCAGTAAGTTTTTCTTACAATAGGAAATGATCTACTAGAATTTTTTCCTTTCCATATGTTGATTAATAAATATTCAATTTTATATTGCTAGGATGTTCATGACCTAAATGCTCTTGATTATTCATGATTGGGAAATTAAGTCCTACGACAACTTTTTATATAATATTTTTAAAGTTATTATTGATATATTTATCTTGATATAAAAGACTCTCATCACCATGATGTATTTTTAAGCATATCATCATCATTTTCAAAGGGATTTATGGATTGATCAAAAAATGGGATTGATATTTATTTCCTTTGATTGGGTTATATTTCTCAAAAAAATTTGCATGGGTTTAGCCACTTATTGGTGTATCAAATAATTGGAAATATAATTCAATATGATAAGAATGGATAGGTCATTCTAAGTGGATTCATTGATATACTTGCACCATATCAGCCTTTTGGTGGGGGAACCAAAGAGTGCTTGCACCATAGGGTAGTGAACCTACACCATAAGGGAGTGTATATGCACCATAGGATAGTGTTCTTGTGTCACAAGGAATTACACCTATACCAAATAGGGAAGATCAAGCCTAAATGTGAAAATTCCACTCTCAGTGTGCTTGTACCATTAGGAAATGTAGGTGCACCAATAGTTTGATCACTTGCACTATGGATTAGGGTTAAGGTTTTATCTTTAGTTACAATGCAAGTTATATAGAGAACCATGGAACTTACAAACATTCCATATGAAGGTACAAGATTATGTAAGGACCCTCTACAATAACCTCTCAATTTTTTATATCTTTGATCCATATGCCCGTGTTGAAAAGTTTTTAATTGATGGAAAAAGCATCAAATGCATGTAGTGTAAAGTTGCAAGGTGGTGTAATTTTCATTATGTTCATCGTGTAACCAAACCAACAGTTCTAACACATCTGGATGGGTAGGTTTATACTGGGCAATGTCCTATTTTGCACTCGAACATATTGAAACATTCCAAGCAACATTGTATCGATGATATCTCTTAAGAGACCAAAGTGCAAAAGGGTAGAAAATTTTGACGGACTGTTACTCAAAAACTATGGAACTTAAAAATATTTCCTCTAAAGTTACAAGATCATGTAAGGCCCCTCTACAATAACCTCTCTCTTTTTTTCATATCTTCAATCCATTTTCCCATGGTGACAAGTTTTCAGTTGATGGAAAAAGTGTCAAATGCATGAGTGTAAAGTTGCAAGGTGGTGTAATTTTTTTTTGTTTGTTGTGCAACCAAACCAATAGTTCCAACAGATCTAGATGGGTAGTTTTATGTTAGGAAAGGTCCTATTTTGTACCCCAGTATGCCAGAACATTTTAGGCTACATTACATCAATGATATATCTTAAGAGACCAAAGTGAAAAAGGTAGCAAACTTTGATGAGCTATTACTAAAAAATAATGGCACTTAGAAATATTGTGTCTAAAGGTACATGATCATTTAGGGCCCCTCTACAATAACCTCTCTCAGTTTTAGATATCTCTAATCCATTTGACTGTGGTGACAAGTTTTCAGTTGATGGAAAAAGTGTCAAATGCATGTAGTGTAAAATTGCAAAGTGGTGTAATTTTCATTTTGTTCATCATGCGACCAAACCAACAGTTCCAACATGTCTGAATGGGTAATTTTACACTATAAAAGTTCTTGTTTTCACCCCAACATGTTGAAACATTACAGGCTACATTACACTCAGTGATTTCCCTTAATAGATCAAACTGCAAAAGGGTAGCAAACTTTGATGAGCTCTTAATAAAAAACTGTGGCACTTAGAAACATTTCGTTTGAAGTTACAAGATAATATTGGGTTTTTCTACAATAACCTTTTAGTTTTTCATATCTTCAAGCCATTTGGCTATGGTGAATTTTTTTTTGCTGCCCCAAAAATCATCAGATGCATGTAGTGTAAAGTTGCATGGTAGGCTAATTTTTTCTTTGTTCTTTGTTGGGCCAAACCATTAGCACCAACAAATCTATGTGGGCACATCTAAGCTAATCATGGTCATCACTCTTCATTATAAAGGAGTCATAGTATTACCTATTCGAAGGGTCACAACTTTTCACCTTTGAAAAGCCACAACCTTTCTCATATCATGACTATTTGTGAGAACCTAAATTAATTTATTTGCAACATTGCTTAAGGTTCTATTCTTAATTGAATTCTTTAATTATGTTATGGATTTCTTTCTCAAATGAAATGATTTCCCTTTTATTTCACAATTTTGGGAGAATCACGCATTTTCAATAGTTACAACTCTTCATTATTGCATTTGGATACTAATAGTAATTCAATTTTGGATAAGTTGATTTTTTAATGCTTCTCAACCTAGAAAGCATTTCAACATACAATTTTTTTAATATTTTCATAATTTCTAAGCATAAGGTAATCATATATACACATGGAGTAATCTTGTTGAGGATACATTCGTTCATGAAGCAAACACATAGATATACATAATACACGAAGTATGAGTCATACACGTGAATACATGTAATATGTGAAGTATGCATAGGATGCATGAAGCATACATGTGAATACATGTAATACATGAATTATACATAGGAAACATGAAGCATACACATGAACACATGAAGTATACATAGGAAGCATGAAGCATACACATGAATACATAGGAAGAATGAAGCATATACTTGAATACATGAAGTATACACAAGAAGCATGAAGCATACACTTGGATTCATGTGTATACATGAAGCATACACATAAATACACATGGAGTAATCTTGTTGAAGATGCATCCAATCATGAAGCAAACACATAGATATACATAATATATGAAGTATGAGACATACACATGAATAAATGTAATACATGAAGTATACACAAGAAACATGAAACATATATGTGAATATAGATAGTACAAGAAGTATATGTAAGAAGCATGAAGCATACACATGAAAACATGAAGTATACGTAGGAAGCATGAAGGATACATGCAAAAACATGAAGTATACATAGGAAGCATGAAGCATACATGTGAATACATGAAGTATACACAAAAGCATGAAGCATACATGTGGATTAATGTAATACATGAAGTATACACATAAATACACATGAGACACAAAGCAAGAAGCATACACATGAATATGTGAAACATGTACTCAAATACATGTAATTCATGAAGTATACACATGAATACACATAAGTCACAAAGTATACATTGGAATACATGTAAGTCACAAAGTATACATGTAAGTTGTAAAGTATACACTTGAATACACGTAAGTCATAAGTCACAAGTGATGAAGTATACATACGAATACACGTAAGTCACAAAGTATTCACATGAATACACATAAGTCACAAAGTATGAATACACATAAGTCACTAGTACACACATGAAAGGCACACTCACATAGAAATGCATTATTGGCCTACTTAAGAAAAATGTTGAATAGTTAAGTCTAATTGAATGGAGGTTAAAGTAGGTATGTCCTACAAGTTGGGAGGAAAATGCTTTGATACCTCAAACTAGGATTAAGTTTGTATAGTCATACAAGAAAAGGAAATAGGTAGAAATGCATAAAGTTTCAAAGAATGACAATGAGAGTGTTTTGTACGAACTTGGTGGTGTGGCAAGTCTAATGAATGCTACCCCAAAATCACAATCGCTATGAGATTCATGGTGGCAGCAAGAAATGTGACAGTGAGTAACTAAAAAGACAAAACATAGGGACTTAATGGTTGTTCAAGGTTGGTAGAGCTAGCACAATCAAAAGGTCCTATGATGGAGATCAAACTAAAGGACAACAAGGTTGCAGCTAGGTGGTGAAAGACACTAATGGAGGATCCAAATGACAAATGCAGTGACATTGAGACTATCTACAGTGAGAAAATTAGTCATACAAACTCTACTGCCATACAATATACTCTGGTGAACATAATTGTAGTTGATGACTTGATGCAATATATGTAAAATTTAAGAGTGAAGTGATTTACCCATGCAAAAAATGCACACTAATCCTACCAAATTTAAGCATTTTAATGTAAGACAACAAAATATAGGAATATTATGAGTTATTATTAATCAAAATCAACATTAAATTAATACTCTTCTCAAGGTAATAGTTTATTAAAGAAGCTAGAAGGTTTATTATCCTTAACTGCAAGTGTCTTTAGATAATTAAATGTCTACTTAGTAACATTTTTCATGAATGTTATAAATTTATAAACACGTGTGAGAACTTGAATGTAATAAAATCCATTAGTAATTATTTAAGCATTAGATGAATAATTGATGAATATTCAATAATAAAAATAAAGAATAAGTAAAAAAAAACCATGCCTAAAACAATCAAGAATACAATTTAAACAATACACATGATAGCATCATTCAAGAATATCTATCAAAATAGGATTTACTTAATCCTCATGTTGACAACGTTCAAGATAAAACTATATAATTGGAAAGTAGTAGTAAAATAAGATTTGCATTAATCAAAAATCCATAAGGCTATACAATGATATATGTCGATAAAGATATACAATATATACAATAAATTCATACAATCCCACTACAAAAAATCCATATGGACATAAAATGTCACAAATCGATAATACAAAACATATGTTCAAAAATGTCGCGCAGTCTTACAAAAAATGACCCTAATACATAGCCATTTCCCACTAGGGCAAGGAAATAGATCACACGCTACCTTTGACTATCGGCTAGATGGAGATGCAAGTGATGTTGTTTTCTTTTGAATGCACTCACTCATCCTCCTCTCTTCACTTCTCTGGAGTTTCAACTAATACAATAAGTTTAGATGTAAATATATAGAAATTGAATTATGGAATGATATATAATAGAGAAATCACTTACCAAAAACAAATAATCATCATTCTCATTTTGATGCAGAGGAAATGGTGGGTTATTAGATCTAGGAGGCATAGTTTATCTCAAATAAGGGCCACCATTCACTCATCCAAACAATTAGGCTTGTTCTTAGGCTTCCAAAGACCTAATCAAGGAACTCACATTCCAATCACTCCAACCATAGAAAAAAATGGCTTAGAAATTTTCAAATAGGACTAAACCAAACCATGAAATTCTCATTTGCACTTAGGAAATTCCATTTTTCCATCGCTCTAAGCACTAGGCCTCTTTACCCCTATAAGGCTTGTAGCCCTGCCCGGTAGAATAGTCAATATAAAATCCACAAATAAGCTTGTACCAGTCCCAAATCCATGAACTTAGAAAAGTATCATATGCCTCTACAAGGCCTCAAAACCTCCCTTCATGTCAATGGACAGAAAAAGAGCAATAGACCAAAACAATGTTGCTCCAAGAGGCCTAATTAGTAGGCTACAATAGGACAGTTGTCTATCTAGGCTCTCCCCTTCACCCAAATACTTGAAACAGGTTCTTACAAACTAATTACATCCAAATCCATCATTCCTAAGTTCCTTCACTGTAAAAATCACCTTAAACTAGCAAAACTCAACTTTTTGCTTTACAAACTAGGCCTATCACATGAGGATGTGAGGCCTAGAGTAATGCAAATCTTCCTCCATACATTCTGTCATTCTCCAAAACTTTGAAAATATGAAAATATACACAAAAACCTTCCATATCACCAATAATTAGCATTGTTACATCATGGAGATGGAAGATATTGCCATTTCTCAATCAAAACCCTAGTTTTGAGGGTTTTCAGATCTGCCCCTGCTAAAATGGTAATAAATTTTGTTATACTTGATGAAAATCTTCCAAATCAATGCCAAATTGAAGTGAAGTCTTCCTCTATCCAGCCATATCAATTTTGTGCCCGTACAGATTGTACAAAATCTGTACCACATAAAAGAACAGGAAATTTACACACAAATTTACTAGAAAAAAATAAGTATTTTCATTGAAACTTCACAATGGTTCATTAACAGTCATGCCTCAACCATGAGAGGCTTATTTCAACCTCCAACCACCCTTCCCAACATCCTCCAATATAAATTTGAATGATTTGTTGTATACACCTAAAAATGGTCTGGAGAGTATAATTAGTTAAATATGATTTATTTAATTAATAAATCATAAATTCATCTACTTAGTAAATAAATAGAAATATTTATTTATATTAAGTTCACTATTAATTCTTCTATTTTATCATACTATTTTCCTCTTAATTAAATAAACAAAATTAAATAATTTTTTTATTTAATTATTTCTTTTATACTTTATCTATTAATTGTATCTTAAATTAAATACACAACTTCAATAATTTGTGTTATTTAATTATCTTATCATATTTCCTCTTAATTAAATAAAGATATCCTAAAGTTTTATTTAATTAACCATTTTCCTCTTTATTAAATAAGCAAATATCAAATATTTGTTTTATTTAATTAAATCTTCTTATTTTGCTAAAATTGAATAAATAAAAAATATTCAAATAAAGGCATAAATCAAATATTCCTCTATTCACTCACCAATAAAATTAGATTTTTTAAATCTAATTAATGCAACTAGTATTCATGGGAAAGCCTCAGGGAAAAACCTGTAGGCAATCCTCTCAATCTTCTTCCTCTGATCTTTCCTATCATCTTGCCTGGTGTTTTCATGGGGAGGAACAATCCTCATGATCAACTCCAACTTCTCAATCTCTTACCATTCAAATCTCCAAATTGAATCTCAACATTTGTTGTGCTGCCTTTGTGCAAATGTACTGCCATAAATCTATAAATACAACTTCTTTTCATAGGAAATGGACCTTGAATATTTGTGCAAACTTACTCTGAAACATTCATAGCAATCAAGCAATCATATCAATATCAATATCAATAGCATTTAGCATCATAGCATCAATAGAATTCCAATCACAACAACATCATAGTTTTTACTGTAGCTTTGATCCATTAGATTTGATATCTGTAGAGATTACAGTAGCATAATAGATTTTTAGTTTCATTATCAATCATCACATCATTGCATTTAGCATCAATTCCATTCTCTAGATAGGCATTTTAAACAGTTATGGTGCTTACAAATCTGAGAGCCCTCTATAACTTGATAAATATTTGGAGATAGGAGACAATGAGACGCTTTCAAGTTTTCTATGTTTTTAATTAGTTTAATTCATGTTTAATCTTGATACAATGTTTCATTAAGAAGTGTTTTAGTTGTTATTACTTATTTACTTATTCACACCTACATTTTGGCACCCACTGTGGGGCCTAACCCCATGTTTTTAACAATTTTTTCTGGAACGCTTTCGTACAGGAATTTGTCATGATTCTTTTAGCATGATTGGAAGATTCTATAACACTTCTACCAAAAACTATAACGCTTCTGCCTGTTTTAGCGCTTTAAAGGACTATTTTAGCACTTCGATCAAAAGGCTTCCAACACAGTCTAGCTGTTCACCTTCAACATCTATTTTAGCGCTTTCACCAAGGGATAACTTTAAGAAACCCCCCCTCGGTGAAGGTGTAAAATCTTGGTGAATCTTTCCTTTTATTTGAAAAAAATTATTAATTTTCCTAGTGAATCTATAGCACATTATTAAAAAATTATAAAATCCTGGTGAATCTTAATGAATAATTGGGAAAAATAATAATAATAGTGGTGAATCCTAGCGAATAATCACTAAAAAGATTAATTACAATGGCAAATATCTCCTTTAAAAAATTGCATAGTTGGTATGTGAAATTCCCCCATATTTTTTTCTTGTCTTTTGTAATATTGAACTAGGGGCCCGGGGGCAGTAGCCACCAGTGGGGTCAAGGGGCAGCACCCCTTGCGGGGGTCAAGGGGGTAGAGCCCCCTTGTGGGGGTTGAGGGGGAAATTCCCCCTCGCGGGGTTTGGGGATAGCAGCCTCGACGCGATACAGGCAGGGTTGAGGGGTAGAGCCCCTTGCCACCAAGCATAAATTCACTATTGAAAATGCATTGGAGCACACACAAATTAAGCATTTTTTAAAATTCTCACTTTTAAAAAAAGACTATATGAAAAGTGAAATTATGACCATCGATTAGTTTTTTAATCAAATGGTTGTGGGCTGATTCCGTGAGTTTATATGCATGTACCTTTTAAAAGAATTATTGAGGCCCAAAATTTGTTTTGGGCCACACGATTAAATCTAATCCTATGGCCCAAATCAAATTTCGGGCCTCAACAAGCCTTTTAAAATGCACATGTATATAAACTCACAGAGTCAACCTGCAACCATTTGATTAAAAAGCTAATCGATGGCAATAAATAAAAGTCCTATTCAAGGATAAAATATCACTAAAATGAAATGGTAATTTATTATTAGTGTCAATATTGCCCCAAAATTAATGGTAGGAATATAATATTACTGGTGAATATAATTAATATTTGTAATTAGAGTATAAACTACTGGCGAATCAGTTCCAATGACTCGTTGTTTAAAGAATAATGCATAGACAAATTAATCAAGACAAAATTATTTATTTGTAAAAAACTTGGTGATTCTGCATCCTTTTTAGCTTGTACTATTCACCATTTCTGGAGGTCTCGATTTCAATTATTCACCAATTGGCAAAGATTCACCACTAAAGTTTTCCCTGCTTTCACCTAATTCTACAGTGCTTCTGACACTTTCTATAGCACTTTCAAGAATTTCTATAGCGTTTTTAATCTTTGTTATAGTGCTTCTGTAAATCATTATCTAGATCTGACATGACTGTGACCAGTAACTTCATTTATTCAGTTGGTTTAAAGCTTATCAATCCTAGGATAGTCACTTCTTCAACTTGGTTTAAAATTTATCAATCTAGGGTAGTCACCAAACTTTTCAATTTGAGATTAAAAATGAACACCATATCTTTTTGTGAAGCAAGATCTTCACTGTGAAGCAACATCTTCACATAGATAGAAAATTGTAGTTTGGGCTCTAAAAATTGAACAAGTTGATTTTTGTGTTTGTGTGGTGATAGGAATATGCTTTCCCCTTAACTAGGTGATCAAAACGCCAGACTCATCCTTTATTTCATGCATTTTTCAAGCTTTTTTAAAACCTTTAGAAGGCCTGCCATAGTGGAAAAAGTACTCACCCTACTGGAACGACCTAAGTGGGTTCAAACCAAAGCTAGGTTTTTCCACCCCACTATAAAATTTAAAGCAAATTTGGGGAAACCTATTTTTTTCGGAAGTGTACAAGATAACCATCCCCAAAAACTTTGTTCTAAAGGTTGGGAGGTCTCCTGAGGGAGTTTATCGCTTGCCACTTCGAATGAAAACCCTTTCTAAGAACCTAGTGTAGTATCCAACTGAGTCAATAACCAAACATTGTAATACTCACAGTGCAAGGGGAGGGAAGAATCTACCCCCAAGACACTCACCATATAATTTCCAAGGATTGTTTTCTCAAGGATTAAGAAATATAACCTTTAGTACGCACCTATAAGAGACAAAAACACGGGCGCCCTCTAGGGGGTGACACAGCTATATGAGTCGTCACAATTTTAAGATGTGGGTTGTTGAGTATAACAATGACCTTTTGACTATTAAGAGTGAGTCTGTTTGAAGTACTTTATTGTTATCAAACTAGTGAAAATAGGACCACGTGTGGTTCTTTTGAACATACACTATCTATTTAGATTATAGATCTAAAAACAAATGTCTACATTTGATTGTTGTGTATTCCAAAATCATTAAAATTCAGATAAAAGATCATCCTGAAAAATACAACAAATTGGACGGAATCAAACTGAGAATATATGATTAGAGATTGGAAAACCATTAAGTTTTTCAAAAAATATCTTACCAAAAGAATTAGAAAACCTAGGACACCACTTAGTTATAGACAACTTTGGCAAAGAAGACATTTCTTGTATCAAAATAGGAAGATTTTGCTTCACCATAGAATATTCCTCCATAGGTTTCATGATTTCGCTAGGGGTTACACTGATGATTATGTTGTAAAGCCCTTGAACTCACAAGTCTATATTCAAAGAAACACTCTTTCACAAGAACCTAACTATATTCAATGTATTCGTCAATCCTCCATCCCACAACTTGCCATAGAATACTCCACAAGACCTGATCAGTTCTTGCAGTAGACAAATCTTCCAAACATTAGGTTTGTCCTCCAAAAACCAATAGTTACCACCACACCTTATGACCATTTGGAAACCGAAATCTCTCATTCAACAACCCAACCTTATATCATCTATCATACAACATAGCCTTATGCACATTGAAAGTGCTCAAACCGACATTATCAATAGTTTGAGAACATTCATCTACGAAGAAAACAAAACACCCCATCAATTTCTCATCGTGTCCATCATCCTGAATGAAGAAGAAGAAAAGGAAAACATAACAATAGGAAGACCCATGTTACTACCTCCTTCTTGGCAATAGGTAGTGAATGACATTACGATAAAGAAATTGAAAACCATCATACAACATACCTTATGACCATTTGGTGACCCACAGCTCCTATTCAACAACCGGGGCTAACCACACCAATATTTCAACCAGGTAAAATACACATTGAAGGTAACCAAACTAACATCATAAGAAGTATGAGAACATTCATTTTTGAGAAAAATGAGACCCCATCAATTTCTCACAACATCCATAGTCTTAGACGAAGAAGAAGAGAAAGAAGAAATAGCGGCTACTGCAAGACCCGTATTACCACCCCCTCTTGGAAATAAAACAATGCTTTTACCATCTATTATAGTTCTTCTACACATTATTCTAGTGCTTCTACAGTTAAAAAAAATGCTTCTACCACTTGTTTCAGCACTTCTACTACACATTATAGCACTTCTATCAAATAGTAAACAAACTCTGCCTGAGTCAGAAAATTAGCGTCATAATGTTTTTACAGTCTGTTCTTGCGCTTATGATTTATCTTTTAGTGCTTCAATGGTCAACAAAAGAACTTTTCCAACTATTTTAGTGTGTTTTATCAAACTCAACACTTCTGTCAAAAATTACTAGTGTCACAATTACCAATCTTTTAGCGCATCAATGGTTTGTTTTAGTGCTTCTACTCCTTTTGATAGCACTTTTACCAAACCTTTTAGCACTTATGCATTTTGTTTCAGCACATGTACCCTCTACATTAGCGCTTCCACAAAATTGAAAAAATAGAGACCTTTCAAAAATATCTGTCAAATTTGTTGCCATCAGAAACACAGGTTTTTACCAGTCAGAAACATTTTACAATTCAAACAGAGTCTTAAAAACCTAAAACATTGTAGGTTTTTACAAGTCAATTGCTTTCAAACGTAAAAACCTAGATCTTGCAAAACACAAAGTTTCCTTTACCAGCAAAAATCTAGATTATTGAGTCAAAATTTCCTCATTAGGATTCTAACATCCTACCATCACGAAACAAAAACTCAAGTAATTAGATTTTAAAACTTAGCCTCATCAATATAATACATTATTCTATTTGGTTTCGTTAAAATCAAATTGACACTAATCACAACACAGAAGATCCAAGTTTAGTGAAAACAACCAAAACTTGTATGCTAATCTTGACAAGGTTGCAAAGACAACTCAAAGAAAATGAAATTGAAAATCCAAACATGACTGAAGAAAACCCTTTTCTTTGATTTTGACAACAAGATACGAACGAAATAACACAAGAAGATATACAACATGCCCAATAGGATCCAATTTTTCATAAATTTATAGAAAAGTTCTTAGAATAGGACATGGAGAAGTATCTCTTGATGTTAGTAGAGTTAGGCACAAAACTGCCAAAGGATTTTGACATGAATCGATGGAAGGAAACACCAAGAATAAACAAAATAGAAACACCCAACACATAGGATATAGATCAAGTGGTTGCTTTAACAACACAAATGCAAACTTTGCAAGAACAGATTCAAAACATGCAAATAGGAACCACAAAAAGATACTTATTAAAGGAAATTTGTCCTTACCCTTTTCATCCATGTGTGGATATGATACCTTTCCCTAGACACTATGAATTTCCTAAATACGATAAATACAATGGTAAATCGAACCCGATTGACCATGTAAGGGAATTCAAAACAATATGAGCTTCGAGTTTTCACAAGATACTTACCTCATGAGGTTATTTCCTAGGAGTTTGGGAGCCCATTGCATGGAATGGTTCTCCAAGTTACAACCAAGGATTCGATCCTTTGAAGAACTGGTCAACAAATTCATCTCCCAATTCTCCTTCAACATACAACACAATGTAACCATAAAAGATCTGTATAACTTGAAATAGAAAAATGGTGAGACATTCCTATCATTCTTACAATGGTGGAGTAAGTTTTTTGCTAGATATCCTCAATCTATACCTGAAGAGGAGAAGATTGAATTATTTATAGACAATTTAAATGTTTAGATGAGTTATAGACTCGAATTGCAATGTCCCCCAACATTCAAAAAAGTAATTGAGAATGGGCTTAAAATCAAATAATCCCTAGTCAAACAAGGAGTGATTAAACACTACAATGATACACCAAACAACACAAATCACTATGGAAACAATGACAAGCCAAAATTTTGGAAAAAAATAGAAATATTGGAAGCACTGATGCTACAACTGACAATACAAAACCAGCATTCAATTTGACAACAACAACTATCAAAATAAATCAAAATGAAAACCAAAACAACAATCAAAGCACTACTCAAAACAATAACACCAACAATGGGGAATCTCGACCATCATATCAAAGAAAATCCAATTGACGGAGATTTACCCCATTAGGACAAACTTTAGAATTAGCAATGAGAGAGCTCATTACAAACAAACTTATCACTCTACCAGAAGCCCAAAATTGGGACCCAAAAGTAAAACCATCATGGTGGAACGATGCCGATTATTGCAACTTTCATAAGAATAAGGGACACAAAAAAATGACTGCATGCAATTAAAACACTTGATACAAGACTTAATCAAAGCAAAGAAAGTGTTTGTCAAAGGGCATCAAACAAACAATAATCACAATGCATTTACCAATCCATTACCCAACTACGAAAAAGGAGATTCTTCTTCAAGTGGAAAAGGAAAAAGTATAAACTATGTCTATGACACCACTATTATTTTCCTTTCTAAGGTTGAACAAATTGACATTGATAATTAGAAAGATGACATAAAAATCAATGACATTGAATCCCTCAACATGATACCAAGCACAAACACATCAGACAATCAAATCAATGTCCTAAAGATCAGGGAAACACAAGACCATCAACAAGTCAATATAACAACAAGGGGGTAGTCCAAGGTGATATTAAAAGGAGTTTCATCCGAAAAAACTACTCCCACATCACATCAATATAGCATCGTGGAACAATTACAAAAGATACTCACACAAATATCCATTCTAGAACTTCTCAAAATTTTACCATCACATAAAGAAGTTCTGGAACAGGCTCTAGTAGCTACAATGGTCCCCAATAATTTGGATGTTTTTCAATTCCAAGCCATGGTGGGACATCTTACCACACCTCATTGTCTGTCATTCTCTGAACAAGATGATGTGTCTTTAAATCACCCACATAATGCAACCTTGCATATAGAGGTTCTAATCCATAAACACCATGTTAAGCATGTCTTAATAGATGGAGGAACTGGGTTAAATATTTGTACTACTAATTCATGCACTAGGTTATTCTGACAATGCCATTGACACCAGAAGAAAGATAACAATAAAGGAATATGATGAAGAGGAAAGGTATTCCAAAGGGCTTATTGTACTTCCAATTCAAATAGGGCCGATTGTCAAAAACATTATGTGTTAAGTGTTAGACAAGGATCTAACATATAACATATTATTGGGTCATACATGGATCCATGAAATGCAAGCGGTACCTTCAACAAACCATCAATGTCTGAAATTTCTTGTAAACAGATAGGAGGTCACCATATCAGCTGACAACAATAATCCAAAAACATGCAACATGTTAAAAGAAAATCGAGACACTATGGTACCTCACAATAGAGAAGTCAACACTTCCACTTCATCTAGTGGTGAAAGACAACCCATTTTCATATCTAAATGGGTTGAGAAGAAAGATCAGGTACAAGAAATAATTGTTGCAGACATGACTATATCAAACACTGAAGGTCCTATGAATGAGTTATCACAACAATTTTTAGAAAAGGTTCAGTTAAAAGACAAAGGCTTAGGAGAATATTCCCTGAGCAATCTTTGTGTCTACCACAATTACTACCATCACCAAAATCATATGGACAACCCATATCAAACAAACCAAGTTCATCACAACCAATCACTGCTCTAAATGAAAGGTTTATAAAAGTAGGTACCCTTGAATATGAGTCAGAGGATAAAGCCATTCTAAATTGGCTATATAAGGATGAAAAAGCCTCAACATCAGAGAATATCAAAATCAAAATAGATCAGTATGGAAAAGGGAAGGCTATCTTGGATAAAATGGGTTATGAAGGTCAAGGACCAATCAGCAAGAGAAAGGATGATATTATTGAACCTATTCAACCTATAACACTGCATCCTAAAGATAAAATAGGATTAGGATACACAGGTGAAGCAAAAGAGGAAGAAAATCAGAAAGTGGTAGAAATAATTCTATAAATGAGTGATGGTTTTGACACAGATTCAAACGAGTATGAATGGGATCATTTATCTGCTACATCCTATACTAAAAAACAAATTAATGTTATCCAAGCATATACACCCTTACGAGAGGAGGGAAAAAGTTCAAGAAATAGACCATTTGTAATGGGATCAACAAATCTCGATGACTCATTCGAGGACGACTAAACATCAAGTGAGTCAGATGACTTAGAGGTGAGTACTATCATAGACCTTGACCTTCCTACCAACAACTTTGACCACCTAGCCATTGAAAAACTTACAATTGTTGACCTTACTCAAACTAATGACTTATTACCCTTGAGACATCCCAAACTTATAGACTGGGAACCCACCAAACCTATTCATTTACTAGTCTTTCCAAATGAAGATGCCATCATAAACTATCTTTGGAGTGACAAACCTGATACTAGTTCTATCCATAACACTTATAATGACGCTTCACAACAAGAGGGTTCCAAATCTTCCTTTTGTAAAAATGACAACAGGAAAAATAAATCTAATGGTGAAAACCTTTTTGAGGCAACATTAGATTTTGAAAAAGAAAAAATAAAGAATGCATCCAATAGTGAAAACCCTTTTGAGACACTAAAGGATTGAAAATTTGACACTCTCCTAGAGAATTACCATAAAAGATCATCAGTACTGGTAGAACCAACATAGTCTATAAATATGGGAACAAATGAAAAGGCAAAGATCCTACATCTAGTAGCATCCATGACAAAACAAGAGAAACATGCATTCACCAAATTCTTTGAGGAACAAAACATCAATTTTGCATGGTCTTATTCTGACATGTCGAGATTAGATCCAAATCTCCTCATGCATCATCTATGGCTACCAAAAGGAATCAAACCAATTAAACAAACATTGAAAAAGATGCATCCCCACATCCCCCTGATGGTAAAAGCTGAGCTGAAAAAATTATTGGATGTAGGATTTATCAAGTCCATAGATTATGTAGAATGGATCTCAAATATTGTTCCAGTATCAAAACCTGATAATAGCATTAGAATATACATGAATTTCAGAGATTTAAACAAGGCATGCCCAAAGGATGATTTTCCCTTACCCAACATTGACATAATTGTTGATCTAACAAGGGGACATGCCATGCTATATTTAATGGATGGCTTCTTAGGGTATAATCAAATAAAAATAGCACCTGAAGATCAGGAAAAGACAAAATTCACTTGTCCTTGGGGTACATTTTGTTGGAATGTCATTCCCTTCGGATTGAAAAATGCAGGTGCGACATATCAACAAGAGATGACCACTATTTTTCATGACATGATGCATACTTTCATGGAAGATTATGTGGATGAAATCTTAGCAAAATCATACACAAGGGAAGGACATCTGGAAATTCTAGATAAAATATTTACTAGGTTGGAAAAATTCAATGTCAGGTTGAATCCAAATAAATGTGTGTTCAGGGTAACATCAACAAAACTTCTTGGTTACATAGTATCAGAAAAAGGTATTGAAGTGGATCTAGCTAAGGTTAAAGCAATAATGGAGATTCTTCCACCGAAAAACATCAATCAATTATCATCTACTTCATAAAAATGTTTTATTCAAGTGGGATCATGAATTTGAAACAACTTTCAACTCGATAAAGAAATACATGATGTCACCTCCAATACTCATGCCACCTACGGTAGAGAGATCATTGATACTATATATCACAAAAAATGACATATCCTTAAGAGATTTATTGGAACAAGAGGATTTTGAAGGAAAATAACAAGCTATTTACTACATCAGTAGGACAATCAACAAGTATGAAATAAACTACCCATTGAAATATATACTCAGTATAGCTGCTCTAACAGGAAGATTGGAAAAATGGCTCATGATCTTGAGCGAGTTTGACATCCAATATGTTGACAGGAGGGCCATCAAAGGATAGGTAATAGAAAATAAACTAGATGAATCTCCATTATAGGATCATCATCCAATGAACATTGAATTTCCAGATGCAGACATCCTAAATATTACAACACAACAATGGAGGCTCTATTTTGATGGATCATACACACAAAGAGAGTCTGGTGCGGGAATCCTATTTATCACACCTTAAGGGCACACCATCCCAATATTCTATAGGCTAATGTTTCCATGTACCAACAATGTCGTTGAGTATAAAGCATTAATTATCAGCATCAAAGT
Source organism: Sequoia sempervirens (assembly GCA_007258455.2). Classification (NCBI taxonomy): domain Eukaryota; kingdom Viridiplantae; phylum Streptophyta; class Pinopsida; order Cupressales; family Cupressaceae; genus Sequoia; species Sequoia sempervirens. The sequence goes on from VDFB02168118.1 coordinate 57,179,833, forward strand.
AGCTGTTGAATGGAAAATCACATAAATGCAAGTGTATGGGGACTCACAACTTGTTCTCTATTAGGTAAATGATGCATATCAGACAAAGGATGAAAAGCTCATGCCTTACAAGAAAATGATAGATGATCTTAAAAATTACTTCATGGATATCAAGTTTGAACAAATACCAAGGGAAAAGAACAAGTATGCATATGCCATGGAGACAATTGCTTCCCTTTTGCAATTACCAGAAAAACTAGGTCGTTATGAGTTTATGGTGGAACAACTATCTAACCCTGCATACGATAATCCTGATTCACAAACCATATGCCAAATAACCAACACTCAAACCTCACTATATGGAGAGATATATACTTACCTCAAAGATAATATCCTCATGATCTCTCTAGAAACCAAAAGCATAACTTTATCCATCAATCTGCCTAACATACATTGACTGTTGAAACCCTATACCGTCGAGGTCTAGATGGTACTCTTCTTCGGTGTTTGGAACATCATGAATCTATAATATCCTTATGAGAGGTCCATGAAGGTATTTGTGGAACCCATTCAAGTTGGCTAACTTTAGCTAAGAATCTCCTTTGTTTGGGATATTACTGGCCAAACTTGGAGAAAGAGTATTATCAATATGTTAAAAAGTGTCAAAAATGCCAGATTCATGGTAATATAATTCATGCATCGATGCAAGAGTTACATCCTTTCACATCAACATGGCATTTTTGTTAGTGGGGATTGGACCTAGTAGGAAAAATAAATCCTTCTTCATCCAATGGACACAAGTTCATCATCATAGCAACAGAGTATTTTACAAAATGGATAGAAGTAGTTCCTTTAACAATTGTCACTGGAAAGGAGATCTCATCTTTCATACTCAACTATCTCATCTGTCGATACGTGGTACCCCAATCCATTGTCATAAACAATGGTAGACCTTTTAAACATTAGGACATCCAATAATTATGTGAACAATTCCATATTCAACATCGTTTCTCAACACCGTACTATCCACAGGGAAATGGCCAAGCAGAGGCCTTGAACAAGACAATTCTGAAAACACTAAACAAAACAATAAATGATGTTGGATGTGATTGGCATGTTCAGCTAAATCCTGCACTATGAGCCTATAGAACCAGCATTAGAACACCAATAGGAGCTACACCATATGCCTTGGTGTATGGATCAGAGGCCATCCTACCCATTGAGGTAGAAATACCATCACTTTGTGTCTCACTGAACGGTATCATTACAGATAAGGATTATAGAGTTTCTTGACTATAGGAATTGGAATTACTAGATGAACATTGTCAGCAAGCTATCAATCATTTAAATTCCTACCAGCAAAGAATGTCAAGGAGCAACAATCATACGATAAAACCTAGATTCTTTCAAGTTGGAGACTTAGTCCTAAAGGAAAACCCTAAAAATCAGCAGAATAGAGAAACAAAAAGGAAATTTGAACCTAACTGGCTAGGTCCCTTTGTAATCATATCAGTGTATGGATAAGGAGCATAACAATTTTCTACACCAGAAGGGGATCTATTTGATAAACCTATCAACATTATCCATCTCAAAAAGTTCTATACCTGAATTAGCTAGTGCATGAATTAGCTTTTGAAAATGGTTACCTTGATGAAAACCTAGCAAATAGGCATCCTGGTGACAAAAAAATACAAAAAAAAATTCAAAAAGACTAAAAAGTGCAATAAAAACATATAGTGAAAACTTGGAAATAGGCGCTATTTGTGATTCAAATTTTCTCCCCCATCTATTTGGATACATGCCATAGTCATTGATTTCACCATCATTTTACATCCATTATCATATCATATCATGTGGTTATGTCTCGCCCTAGCCTAGGGGAAACATCTAAACATCATTGGGGGCAACAACATCAAGCTAAACCAAATAGGTAAATAGTAGAAAAACAAAACAAGCGAAAACAAAAACCAAAACACAACACAACAAGGAACAACAATCATCATCAAAAATAAATCAAACATCCATTTCACATTAGATAATCCAAAAACACATCAAAAAGGTCAATATCGAAAATCCAACAACATGAGTTTATGTCAGTCGAACTACATGGTCTCTGTGTGTATAGCATAGGCAATGCTAATCTTTGATCAACTCTCGAGGCCTCTAGGATAGGTCTTTAGGTTAGGTCTTTGCTCAAAATCTCTAAAATCACAAAAACATCATAAAATTAGGATGCATGATCTAATTTGAATAATAATTGAAATACTTTAAGCAAATGTGAGATATGTTGTACTTTGATCATTATTATCATTTCTTTGGAGTAACTCAATGATGTATTGAACTAGAGAAGCAAGGAAGGAGAATGATATTTTTCTTTATCTGTTGTTTGTAAATTAATCATAATTATTGTGTGAATTGGAAAGTGCTCTACAAAGTATCATGGATGACATTCCAATTCACATAGGAAAGTGGTTAATTCTTTTCTTTTTTATGCAAGAAATGCTCAGGTCATCTTAGTTTAATTATACCTCAATGCTTGTGTTAGATTGCAATATCAAAAAATCATGGAAGTAGTACTCAGGTCATCATGGTCTAAACTATACCATTGGTGCTTGTACTTACTTTCAACATTTTTAAAGCTCAATGATGATACAAAGAACAAAAAGTACTATTAAAATGCCAATATTTTTTCATGTAGATTTGCATGATTAAATTAGATTGCATTCATAATAGTTTTTGCATATGCAGAGTGTTTGCTACTAAAGCTCATGAAGGATTCAAATTAATGATTATCTTTTCTCATAAGTAGATTGAGTATAGTTGACATTAACAAAAAAATCATCATAATCATATAGTTGCATCATCAAATTCATTTGCAAATATTAGAAATCATTTAATAATCATTTCGTCATTCGCACATTTGAATCAAATCATTTTGCATTTATCATATCAAATTTTCCATATCACATAAAATTACATAAAGAAAATCTCAAAAAAACATAAATCTCCATCATTGCATTTTGAAAAAATTCATCAAACATTCATATATCATATGTAATCTTCATCTACAATAAATCTCTATCATATCATATATCATTAATCCATCCATTTATTACATCATATATCATTTATCAAAATCGATTCATTTATTATATCATTTTCATCCATATATTTCATCATATATTTGCATTTACACCAAAATGAAAGAACACGCATCCCATTTACATCGCATAACATATATCATTTCATACACATCATATCATTAACCATATATGTAATTACATCATCATACATATACATCATGCATCCGTACATCATACATACATTATGCATCCATACATCATCCATATATTATCCATGCATCATCATTATACATCATCATAAAAGAACATCAAAACATCATAGCATATTATCATAATATAAACTACATCCATAACATCATAACAAAGAACATCATACATCATAACATATCATCATGATATAATCTACATCCATACAATCATAGTAAAAGGATCATCATATAGCGTATAGAACATAGAAAGTAAATGCATCCATCATAGAATCATGTAGAACATATATGGATCAAAGAGTCCACTGCATATCATATAGATCAAAATAATAATGTCAAGTATACAATGATGTATAAAAAAGAGAGAGACATATAATCAAAAAAATGGTTGTAATCAGAATGTACATCATCATCTCAAATAAAAAAGAGAAATCACATCCGAAGCTAAGTACTACTGACTCCAGATGGTGTAGGCATCGCAGTATGGGTCCCACCACCACCACCTATACTAGGATCTCTGGGATCTCTCTGGAGAGGTTGTGTGACTCCTACACTAATGGTCCTAGAGTGGGTTCTACTAGATTGATACTTTCTATAGCTCACTCGCTACTCAGCAGGGATGACATCATAATATTTACCTCTATAGTACTCTACCTCCCCACCAATACGACCAATCTCTCACATATAATCCACTAGGGAGGTACCATCTTCCAATCTTTGTAATCTCTCGACTATGGCCTACACACCCTCTATTGTAAACCTAGCAACATCCCTCTCAACTATCAGGGAGGTAATCTGAGCTTGGGCTGCCCCAATAGTCTTCCTAGCGACATCCCTCTCGACTGTCAATGTTACAATCTCTGACTGTGTCATGGCCTAACTGAGCTTGCACTGATGCTAGAACCTCTGCATTTGACTAAGTCTGTGCCTAAGTCTACTCTAGTAAACTCTACACCTAAACAAGTTGCTCCTGAATAGTCTCTAACTATACCTAAAGGTTAGCTATCAACAACTGATCAAACACATCACTCACTACCTGCCTCTTATGAGGCATTGTCTCCTCTGAAAAATTAAAAATAGGGCCCGACCCACCTACAACCTCTCCACTATCAAATCTATAATCATCCCCACTGCTATCATCCCCATTGCTCTCCTCTCCACTATCCTCCTCCTCACCAACATCCTCCTCCTCTCCAACCTCCACCTCAACCTCCTCTCTCCTCCGCCTGCAACCATGGGAAATGACAACATCCTCCTGTATTGTTAATGGGGAATTCTCATTTGGAATGGTAAGATGTGGAAATGGATACAAAGCCAAAAACTCAGCATAGTCTACTATAACTGGAGGCTCAACAATGTCTGGCCGAATGTCCCATTCAAATGGATGTAAAGCCTGATACTCCTGAATTGTAGCATCGTATGATAAACTAGGCCCCCAATCTGTTGCATTTGACTTATGATGGGCATAATGGGAAACACCCTAGGGCATGTAGGATTTGAGAAATAAAAATCCAAAGAACCCAAAGAACACCTACATGCAAGAAACTTATCACAGAGAAAGAAAGAGAACGAAACAAAGGGTTTTGGCTCTAACAATGTGCAAAATGTATTCTCAGAGAAAAAATGAATCAAGAAGTAATAGAATACAAGAGATCAATCCTTATAAAAGGAGATCTAAACCAAAAGGAAAACCTAACCCTAAAGGTGAGTGCATTTAATAATTAATATTAATTATTAAATGACTAATATATGTGCATAAAGTGAAGTCTTAAGAGGAGAGTAAAGTTAATTAATTACTTTACTCTAACACCCCCCCTTAAGATGAGCTACAATGCAGCTACAAACAATGCAGAAGAAAGCAAAGGAACTATAAAGCAACTGCGGGTCCCGACAACATGGCCTGATTAGGTACCTGAATACAACAAAATCTCTATAAAGCGGAGTAAAGGAGAAAACCCAGTAGGAAAAAACTCCTCTCCAAAAAGAGATGAACAAGAGTGAAAGAAGAAGAGAGATAGAAGGACTCAACGTGACCCCCCAAGAACTGCTTCTATCATGCAAGTACAAAATATGTTCCCCCATAGGAAAGAGAAGAGGCTCCAAAACCCCCCCAGAATGAGAGAACCCCTGTGCCAATGATCAAAACAATGTGTCTCCTTAGAGGAAGAAACTGATCCAATGGTCGAGGAAGAGGAAATGCCTGGATGTGAGGTGAAAATGGAAGTCCTGGATGATGCTCACTGAAGAATGGAACTGTAGTATGAGTGTCTGAATAACAGGATGGTGAATCAAACAACTCAAGATGATCCTGAAATGGAATCTCCAATGAAGATGGGATAATAGGTGTGCTGAAACTATCATTTGTGAGGAAAGGAATATCCTCTGATATGGCCTCAAGAACTACACTTGATGGCTCAATGAGAGGAGCAACAATGTCAATCATAGCTAAAGAGGAATCATGCTGAATAGATGTGATCTCAACAAGAGGTAGAGGTGTAGAAGTATCAACACTAGTCTCATGAACAGATGGAAGAACACATAAGTTCAAGTGACCAAACTTCACCTTAGATACTGCATGCTCTCTTGTAGAAAGAGAGGAAAACTTAGATAGTGGAGATGGTGGACCAAAGTGTGTGAATGCATACAACTGGGAAGAGTGATCAACTTTACTCTAACACCCCCCTTAAGATGAGCTACAATACAACTACAAACAATACAAAAGAAAGCAAAGGAACTACAAAGCAACTGTGGGTCTCGGCAACCTGGCTCTGATACCATGTAGGATTTGAGAAATAAAAATCCGCAGAACCCAAAGAACACCTGCATGCAAGAAACTTATCACAGAGAAAGAAAGAGAACGAAACAAAGGGTTTTGGCTCTGACAATGTGCAAAATGTATTCTCAGAGAAAAAATGAATCAAGTAATAGAATACAAGAGATCAATCCTTATAAAAGGAGATCTAAACCGAAAGGAAAACCTAACCCTAAAGGTGAGTGCATTTAATAATTAATATTAATTATTAAATGACTAATATATGTGCATAAAGTGAAGTCTTAAGAGGAGAGTAAAGTTAATTAATTACTTTACTCTAATAGGGCATACCCTAAACCATCCCATACTTTCTATACACCCGTCTAATAGAAAATCTCTCCAATACCCGATGAGAATGACCAAGTAGTAGCATGGACTGACATAGAAATGGTAACTGTACATCATCATCATCCCAATGATCACAATCTAGGTATAGATTCCAAGTCACAACCTCAATATCATCGATCACTCTCCTCCAATACTCTAACTTACCTAGTCTGGACTGAGTAAGTTAATCGGCATATCTCAATGCATAAGGTCTCATAGGTAGCCTTTTTCTAATTGGAATTGGATGTGTGATAGCTATGTGCTCCCATGCCCATACCTGAAGCAATGTGACACTGACAAATAAACTTCAACCTCAAAGATACATAGCTGAATGTAAATAATGATATAAGTGGGCAAGCATACACATGCCCCAAGAAAATATGGTTCCATGAACAACCATACTCTCCAAAAATTGGCCCCAACCAATAGAGAATCCCTTAGACCTACGATCGGGACTAAGGAATCCTCTGATAAAACTAGCAAGCACTATAGGAAAAGTGGAATAATCAGCTACCATCTCTCACCATGGAATCCACTCCCCAGCAATCCAATCATCCTGAAACACTCTACGAAGGGAATCAGTCTCACCCTACTCTGTAGAATCATATACAACAATGTCACCAACAACTAGAATCTACAGGATCCTCCAGAAATACTCTGGAGTGACTGTCATCTCACCGATAGAAAGGTGGGAGGTGTTGTGCTCGCTATGCCACCTCTCAGCTAGTGCTATCAACAAAACTTGATTAATCTTAATTTGGGGCATGTATAAAAGGGGAGATAGTCCAAAAAATGTAATAATCATCGTATCAAGTTGTGCCAACTAAGGTATCAAATCAAATGTCCATGAAAATTTCTCTTGAACCTAAAGGTTCTCCAATGACTCCTATCATCAGGAAATTTTCAAAAAATAGTACTTTTTACAAATCATCAAACATCAAAATATCCTATCAAAACTAATCAGCTCTTGGTGAGAATTTCAATCAAATCTCATGAGCGAACATCATTGAACCTCACCTATCATGAGGTCAATCATCAATGCATCAAATCAACCTCACTTAATATGAGGTATATCAATCACACTATAATTATTCCTCACCTATCATGAGGATAATTATCATTAAATCAAGCATCAGACCTCACCTATCATGAGGTCAAACATCATCTATTTTGATTACGATAATCAATCATATCAAACCAGTGTTGACACAATCAACAAAATCAAGGAATTTTTTTGAAAAACTATCAATTTTATTTGAATACGCTAAATTAGGCATTCAAAGCACCAAATCATGATAATGTGCCATTTCATTAGTTAAAAGCACTATTACAAGCCTTCAAAGCACCATTCTATTTGGTCAACATGCTAAAAAATTGGGTCAAAGTGCTAAAATATTCAAAGCGTTGAAATAGTCATCTGACGCACTAAAGTTTCTATCTTAAGCGCTAAAACCACGAAAGTGCTAATTCATATCACCTAAGCACTAAAGCAGGGTATCTATGTGCTAAAAGTTTGAAAGTGCTAAAACACTAAACCTAAGCACTAAAACAGAAGCCTAACATGCTAAAACTTTCAAAGCGCTAAAAGACCTAATGAAAGCACTACAATGGAAATGCAAATCGCTAAAAGAATTCAAAATATTTCAAAACTAAAAAACACTCTAAAAATGAAGTACATGCACAAAAAATGAGGGATAAAGGGTACATATCAGAGGTCCATAGGCAGCCGGCCACTGGTGACATTGTACATGCTCGAACCAGGTGTGATAGGGAATCGACATCTCACTCCAAGTGGCACAAAAAGTTCTCTCACAAAGTTTTCAAAAGTCAAATGCACAAATAAGTGTGAAAAGGACCCTTTTGACCTTTTATAGGTTATTAAAGGAGGAATTTTGTGGGATTATTTAAATTTATTTTGAGGAGATTAATTCAAAAACATCCTAGGTACTTTCTACATCAATTATTAAGAGATAAATTATTTTCCATCAATGATATTCATCAACCCTACATCAAAATCATCGAAAAATCATAAAAATTTGAAAAATTCCATAAAATTCCAAAAATAAAAAATTCATCAATTTACCTCCCGAGGGGGCATATATCCATCAATCACCTGAAAATCATGTTTGGGGCACACTAAATTTTTTTCGTCGATACTAGCAGTAGCAACACAAAATTTTCTTTGAAGCAATGCATAAACACATCACTTCAAAGAGGGGCAAAATGTATACACCTAAAAATGGTCTGGAGAATATAATTAGTTAAATATGATTTCTTTAATTAATTAATCACAAATTCATCTACTTAGTAAATAAATAGAAATATTTATTTATATTAAGTTCACTATTAATTATTCTATTTTATCATATTATTTTCCTCTTAATTAAATAAACAAAATTAAATACTTTGTTTTATTTAATTATTATCATTAATTATTTCTTTTATACTTTATCTATTAATTGCATCTTAAATTAAATACACAACTTCAATAATTTGTGTTATTTAATTATCTTATCATATTTCCTCTTAATTAAATAAAGATATCCTAAAGTTTTATTTAATTAACCATTTTCCTTTTTATTAAATAAGAAAATATCAAATATTTGTTTTATTTAATTAAATATTCCTATTTTGCTAAAATTGAATAAATCAAAAATATTCAAATAAAGGTATAAATCAAATATTCCTCTATTCACTCACCAATAAAATTAGATTTTTTAAATCTAATTAATGCAATTGGTATTCATGGGAAAGCCTCGGGGACAAACCTGCAAGCAATCATCTCAATCTTCTTCTTCTGATCTTTCCTATCATCTTGCCTGGTGTTTTCATGGGGAGGAACAATCCTCATGATCAGTTCTAGCTTCTCAATCTCTTACCATTCAAATCTCTAGATTGAATCTCAACCTTTGTTGTGTTGCCTCTATGCAAATGTATTGTTGTAAATCTATAAATACAACTTCTTTTCATAGGAAATGGACACCAAATCTTCATGAAAACTTACTCTACAACATTCATAGCAATCAAGCAAGCATATCAATATCAATAGCAATGACATTTAGCATCATAGCATCATAGCATCAGTAGAATTCACATAACGACAACATCATATTTTTTACTGTAGGTTTGATCCATTAGATTTCATATCCATATAGATTACAATAGCATCATAGCTTTTTAGTTTCATTATCAATCATCACATCATTTCATTTAGCATCAATTCCATTCTCTAGATAGGCATTTTAAATAGTTACGTTGCTTACAAATCTGAGAGCCCTCTATAACTTGATAAATCTTTGGAGATAGGAGACAATGAGATGCTTTCAAGTTTTCTATGTTTTTAAATTAGTTTAATTCATATTTAATCTTGATACAATGTTTCATTAAAAAGTGTTTTAGTTGTTATTACTTATTTACTTATTCACACTTACAATTGTATGTTGGACTTAATCAAAACATCACTTTGAAACCTAATGGCCTAGTTAAGGAAAGTTAATGCAACTTCACAAGCCCGATTACAAAGGGCTCTCAAGAGGTGCCAAAAAGGAATCAAAACCATGTCAAAACTCCAAGGAAACTCCCCTCAAGCACCTGGTTGCATCATGGCATTCTAATTCTTTAATTTTCCAAGGTGCACCAAGCTTACAAAGTGAGGATGGAGACCTTGTTATTACATTGAAACTTATCACCAAGACCAAAAACTCAACAACAAGCCTAGAAAACCTATTACAAGTCATTTAGGATGGTCCTTAGGACCTTATTACATTACATACACACAAAGGCCAAAACAAAATAAAAAATAAAAAACATATTAGGCCCATTGGACCCATAGGTGCTCCTGCACCATACTCCCAAGCAAGAAAAAGATCTCAAGTCCTCTTTGAGATCAGGTCTTCTACTATAGTCCCATGCTATTTAATGTCATTTTTAGACATCCATGTTGCATCCTCTTTAGGTAGGCCTTGCCACTTGACCAAGTATTCCTTGTAGACCTTCCTTCTAGTCTTCTTTGTCTCCTTGGTGTCTATGATGCATTTAGAAGTCATGGGTTGGCTTGGTGGTAGTTCCTTCACACAATCTTCATCCTCCATAGCTGTTGTACCTACTTCATCACCTACATTCACAAAAGCTTTGAAAGGATACAAATCAGATATGTTAAAGATAGGAGAGATTGCCACCCCAGGAGGTAGCTTTATTTCATAAGCATTTTGGCCAAACCTGTGGACCACGTTGCAAGGTTCTATCTTCTTCATCATGAGTTTGGTATATTTTCCTTTTGGAAGTATCTCCTTCTTCAAGTTTTCCATCACCAAGTCTCCAACCTTGAATTTGACATCCCTCTTCTTCAAATTTTCCATTTCTTTGTACTTTTCCATATTCTCTTGAAGGGTTTCCTTCACTTGCTAATGAATTTCCTTGATTGCAATAGCAAAATCCTCTCCTTGAGCACTCCTCCTATCAACTCCTTGTAGATATCTTATTTCATAGACCCCTCTATGGTGCATCCCATAGACTACTTCAAAAGGACTCCTTCCATTGCTCCTATTCATGGAGTCAGTATACGCAAATTCTGCTTGAGGTAAAATCAGATATCAAGGTTGTCCATGCTCCTTGGTAAGACACCTTAAGAGATTTCCCAATGATCTATTCACCACTTCAGTTTTTCCATCCATTTATGGATGGTATGTAGAGCTAAAGGACAGGTTTGTGCCAAGTTTCTTCCACAAGGTCCTCCAAAAGTGACCAATGAATTTAGAATCACTATAAAAAACAATGCTTAAAGGAAATCCATGTATCCTAACAACCTCCTTAAAGAAGAGATTTTCTATATGAGATCCATCATTGGTGCATTTACAAGGAATAAAATGAGCCATCTTACTAAACCTATCAACCACCACAAAAACCCTATCAAAACCTCTTTGGGTTCTAGGCAGCCCCAATACAAAATCCATACTTACACTCTCCCAAGGCCTATTGGGAATGGGAAGTGGCTGATAGATACCTTCATTTGATGAAGTTCCCTTTGCTCTTTGGCATATTGTATATCCTTCCACAAACATTCTCACATCCACTTGCATCCTTGGCCAATAATAGAACATCCTAACTTGTTCCAAGGTCTTATCAAGGCCAAAATGACCTCCAAGGCTCCCACTATGTTTTTCCTTTATGATATTCTCCCTCATTGAGCATTTAGGCACACACAATTGGATTCATTTGAAGAGAAAACCATTCTACAACAAAAAAATTAGAGTACTCACCATGAAAAGTATTCAAATGATGCTCACAAACATTGTATACCTCCTTGAAATCTGAATCTTCATGATACATGTCCTTCAATGCATCAACCCCCATGCTTTGGAGTTGGATCTCTTCAACTACAAGTGCCCTTCTACTGAGAGAATTTTCCACCTTATTTTCTTGGCTCTTCTTATGTTTTATTATGAATGTATAGGCTTGCAAAGACTCCACCCACTTCATGTGCCTATGACTGAGTTTGTCTTGTGCATTCAAGAAACTCAAGGCATGATTGTCACTATAAACAACAAATTATTTAGGTAACAAGTAGTGCCTCCACTTTCTGAGGGCTTGGACCATAGCATACAATTCCAAATCATATGAAGAATACTTTCTTTTTGCTTCATTAAGCCTTTCATTGAAAAATGCAACCGGTCTACCTTTTTGGCTCAAAACAACCCCTATTGCTTGATTACTAGCATCACACTCAATGGTAAAAACTTTATCAAAATCAAGGAGCACAAGTATAGGTTGTTGTGCTACTCTCATTTTCAGATATTCAAACCCTTTATCAGCCTCATTGGTCCAAGAAAACTTACCCTTATTACCTCCTTTGATGGTGTCCAAGATTGGTGCACAAATTTAGCAAAAGTTCTTGATGAACTTCCTATAGAAGCTTGCAAGTCCTTGAAATCTCCTTACATCTCCCATTGAATTTTGGGTTGGCCAACTAAGAATAGTTTCCACCTTACAAGGACCCATCTACAAACTTCCCTTGGAGATGAAAAACCTAAGGTACACTAGTTCTTCCTTCATGAATTCACACTTTTCCATGTTGATCATCAACTTCTCCTCTTGTAACCTCCTGAGTACCATGTCAAGGTGCTTCAAATGTTCTTCTTTAGACTTGCTAAACACAAGAATATCATCTAGATAAAACACAAAAAAAAATCCAATGAAAGGATTCAATACCTCATTCATAAAGTGCATAAAGGTACTAGGGGCATTTGACAACTCAAAGGGAATCACCAACCACTCATAGAGGCCTTCATTAGTCTTAAAAGTTTTCTTCCATTCATCCCCCTCTCTGATCCTTATCTGATGGTACCCGCCCTTCAAATCAAACTTGGAAAAGTAAGATGCTCCTGATAGACAATGCATGAGGTCCTCCATTCTTGGCATTGGGAACCTATATCTGATTGTGATCCTATTAATGGCTCTTGAATCAGTGCAAAGCCTCCAATTCCCATCCTTCCTTGGTGCTAGGATAGTAGGAACAACACATGGACTCAAACTCTTCCTCACTAGCCCCTTATCCATCAATTCTTGCACTTGTCTTGCAATCTCCTCATTTTGGGCAGGTGTCATCTTATATGCAGCCTTATTGGGAAACGTATCCCCTAGAATTATATCAATATGGTGGATTATATCCCTAATAGGAGGTAGGGAACTAGGTAATTCATTCACCATTATATCCTTGTATCTTTCCAACAACTCTTGGACCTCCTTAGGTACATCTTCCTTCTTCTTTATGGGTAGATTTGCTCCACTCTTTGGCTTCACAACCAAGAAGAATCCTCTTCCTCCCCCTTCCTTCAAAGTATTCATGAACTCCTTCTCACCAACCATGAAAACACTAGGCCCTTCATCCTTTGACTTTCCTTCTTCTAGGAGAGGTGAGAGGTTGTAAGCCACCCAATCCTTCATAATGGAGTATGTGTTCTTCTCCCCATCATGCTTGGTCTTCCTATCAAACTACCAAGGCCTACCAAGAAGCAAGTGGCACACATCCATAGGGATGATGCCACATAGGATCTTATCTTTATATGGCCTAATGTTGAATTCTACCCATACTTGCTCATCCACCAATACCTGTTGTCCTTTACTAAGCCATGAAACTTTGTATGGGTTAGGGTGAGAAATCCTTTTCAAATTCAACTTTTCTACCATCTCAATTGAAGCAAGATTATCAGTTGATCCTAAATCCACTACTATCTTATATACTTTACCTTGTACCTTGCAATTGATTCCGAAGAGTGCTTTCCTTTGTGTGGGTTCTTCAGAGGTTGGTACCTTGAGCAATGTTCTTCTAATCATCATGTTTTCTCCAAATTTTGATGTGAGGTTCACTGCAGGTGAAGTCAAACTCTCTTCATCTTCATGCACTAGTTGGTTCCTCCTTTCTCCACCATGAGAGCTTGAGCCTTGCTTTTCATGACATTTCAAGGTTGTATGTCCAACCTGGTTACAATTGTAGCATCTTTTAGAGAACTGATTGGAGCCTCTTCCTCCATTAGATCTACCTCTACCATAGGGTCTCCTACCCCTAAATCCTCCTCTATTAATTGAGTCTCCACTTGGTTCATTATGGCTAGACTCCTCTTAATGTTTTTGGGACTGATTTCTACCCCCAAAACTTCCCCTACCTCTGAAATTTTTGCCTCTTCCTCTATTTTGCTTCTCTTATTTCCTCCTTATCTTCTCTTCAGCCCTATATGCAACTTGTATGCAATCATCCATGGTCTTGGGAACAACCAAACTGATTTCATCTTGTATATTAAGTCTTAGGCCATTGATATACTTGGCCACTCTTTCCTTCTCACTTTCTACATGACCACATCTCATGCTCAACTTGTAGAATTGCTCAATGTAGGATGAAACATCCATATCTTTTTATTTCATATTCTACCTCTTTCTGGATTCTTGCACTTCATGATCAATAGGGAGAAATTGTGCCTTAAACCTATGCACCATCCTATCCAATGAGTTGATCATAGGATTACCCATCTTGACCCTTTCTCCTTGGGTGAAATTCCACCATGTCAAGGAAGACTTCTTCAAATTTGTTTTGGAATACTTCAATTTTTTATTCTCTACCATGTATTTGTATTCAAAATAGTTATTTAAGGCCTCCACCCACTCTAACACTTCTTCCACATCCATCTTTCCACTGTACACCGTAAAATCAATCTTTACCTCAGAGGAATCTCCTTTGGATGCTTGCAAGGTTTTAAGGATTCTTCTCTAATGAGGGGTATATCTTCCCCCTGAAGGTTCTCTTCATGTTCTTCACCCTCTGTCTCTTCTTCAGAGGAACTCTCTTCCTCAACTATCACCACTCTTCTTTTGTCTCTTGCTTTCAAGGCCTCTATCTCTTCTCTCAAGGCCTTCAACTCCCTCACAACCACCAGTCCAGGTTTTGGAGGCATGATGTCTTCACTTCAACAACTACCATCGATTAGGCTCTAATACCACTATGATGTAGAGGCAATGGTGGGTTATCAGATCTAGGAGGCACAACTTCTCTCAAATAAGGGTCACCATTCACTCATCCAAAGAATTAGGCTTGTTCCTAGGCTTCCAAAGACCTAATCAAGGAAATCAAATTCCAATCACTCCAACTATAGACAAAAATGTCTTATAAATGTTAAAATAGGACTAAACAAAACCATGACACCCTCATTTTCACTTAGCAAACGCCATTTTTCCATTGCTCTAACTAGTAGGCCTCTTTACCCCTATAAGGCTTGTAGCCCTGCACAGTAGGACATTCAATATAAAATCCACACATAAGCTTGTACCAAGACCAAACCCCTGAACTTAGACAATTATCATACGCCTCTACAATGCCTCAAAACCTCCCTTCATGACATTGGACAAAAAAAGAGCAATAGACCAAAATAATGCTGCTCCAAGAGGCCTAATTAGTAGGCTACAACAGGATAGTAGACTATCTAGGCTCCCCCCTTCACCCAAAAGCCTTGAAACAGGTCCTTACAAACTAATTACATCCAAATCCATCATTCCTAAGTTCCTTCACTATAAAAATCACCTTAAACTAGAAAAAATCAACTTTTTGCTTCACAAACTAGGCTTGTCACATGAGGATGCTAGGCCTAGAGCAATGCAAATATTCCTCCAAACATTCTTCCATTCTCCATAACTTTTAAAATATGAAAATATACACAAAAACTTCCATCCCACCAATAATGAGCATTGTTAGATCATGGAGATGGAAGATATTGCCATTTCTCAATCAAAACCCTAGTTTTGAGGGTTTTTAGACCTTCCCTTGCTAAAATGGCAATAACTTTTGTTATACTCAATGAAAATATACCAAATCAATGCCAAATGGAATCCCGGTCTTCCCTCTATCCAACCATATCAATTTTGTTCCTGTACAAATCATACAAAATCCATACCACGTAAAAGAACAGGAAATTTACACACATATTTACCAGAAAACAACAAGTATTTTCATTGAAACTTCACAATGGTTCATCAACAGTCATGCCTCAACCATGAGAGGCTTATTTCAACCTCCAACCACCCTTCCCAATGTCCTCCAATATAAATTTTAATTATTTGTACATTGGACTTAATCAAAACATCACTTTGACACCTAATGGCCTAGTTAAAGAAAGTTAATGCAACTTCACAAGCCCGAATACAAAGGGCTCTCAAGAAGTGTCAAAAAGGAATCAAAACCATGTCAAAACTCCAAGGAAACTCCCCTCAATCACCTGGTTGCATCATGGCATTTTTATTCTTTAATTTTACAAGGGTCACCAAGCTTACAAAGTGAGGATGGAGACCTTGTTATTACATTGAAACTTATCACCAAGACCAAAAGCTCAACAACAAGACTAGAAAACCTATTACAAGTCATTAGGATTTACTTAGGACCTTATTACATTACATAGACACAAAGGCTCAAACAAAATAAAAAACCAAAACATATTAGGCCCATTGGACCCATAGGTGCTCCTGCACCACTTTCGTAGTAGCAACATGTTGATGATCTGGCATGACAAGCACCTGTAGCAAGTATCAATGTAGTATTTAAACTACATACAAGTATCATTAAAATTTTCAATAATAGACCAATAAATGACCAAATATAATGTGAAATTTACTAATTTTTCATGTCATACCTTTGTCAAGGGATTAGAACCTACTACTATTGTACCAACTACATGGTCCATCATGCCACAAACATAGAAAGGGATTTCTGATGTCAACATTTGAAAATGAAACAACAAATATGAAGTTTCAAAAAATGTTTCAATGCAATGCTCTTCACTCTCTCTTGTCATCTTTCCAAAGCCTCTTACCTCAAGGAATTCTACAAGGTACATCCTTGAATCTTGTATTGTTTCCATCACAATTATTGATGTAGCTAGGTCAAAATAATGAAGAAAATACATTCACCTTTAAAAAATGATTCAATGGTAGTAACTATATATTTAGCTACAATATAGGACTCCATGATACCTCCCACTTTGCATGTCATAAAATTGTTCATTTTGTAAAATTTATTAAACCCTTAATTGGTATATATGCTTGCAATATATGATTCCATGATAGGTCTAGAATATAAATATATGATTATAAGAAGAAAATACTTAAGTAGATTAAGGATCATGAGGAATGATTGGACAAGAGAATTGAATAGTTAATAATAAGGAAAAACAAAGCTATTGCTCAGAGGAAGAGAGGATACTATGGATCCACTTTGGGATAGTAAAATAATGAAAAGGAACTAGGAATCACACTTAATAAATCAAAATAGGGATATAGACCTTCAAATATGGCCAGGTGAAAAAACACAAAGAAAAATAAGATCAAGGAAGGAAAAAAACATACAAACAATCAATAAAAGGATTATCCCACTACAATCCTAAATCCTGTTTGAGATCTTCAAGGGCATCGAGGGAGAAATCAAGAACAAAGTGTTATTTATGTTAACAATAAAAGTGTAGGAGAACTCACAATACACTTTACAATGGCATGCAGGAATATATTTAAGGCAGAATGCAACTTCTTGGAAGAGAGTAAGAGAAAGTAGATAAGAATATTATTCAAGATATAGATAAGAGACATGGAAGAGGCTATAATTAAGATAATTAGGACAAAAAATGGAAAGACAAGCACATCCATGAAGAAAGGATTTATGAAATCTTCTTGACCAACCTGGTGTAACTAAAAGGAAGGAAAAGTTGGAGATGAGTGGACACCAATAACCTAATTAGTTTAGAAAATAAAAAACAATAAGCAAGGAAATATCCTCAATAAACAAAAAACCCCTAGTTTGGAAAGATTGTTGACATATTTGATGTAATTGTAGTTTTGAAGAAAAAAGTGTCTATGTAGGCATTGGTATTCTTTAGAGAAGGTGTGAAAAGGAGGAACATGAAAGTGTTTATTTCTAGTCCTTTAGAAGCATTTTGTATATGATTCTTCCAATCTATATTATTTTTGGTAAATTTGTAACAAGAAAGTTTAAGGTCTTAATTTTTTATATTTTTACCGCAAGAATAAAATCATTCAAACTTAGAGTTGAAATGCATTAGTAATTCATTTTATCTTTTGTGTTGAGTGAATTTGCTATGGATTATCTTAAAGATGGTTGGTTGAATGAAGATTCATGTAAAGATTTGGATGACCATGAAACTAAAAGTATTTTTTAGCAAAGAAAGCTAGGTCATTTTTATTCAAAATCAAATTAAGGAAAATCAAGCCCTAAGGAGCCATATAGAACCTCAAAGGATAGATGAATTAAAGAATAAAGTAAAATTTTATTATGCTAAAAGAACAATAATATGGAATATTTTTTTTTCAATTACCAAAATTCCTAACATTGTTTTACAACACCATTAAATAATAAAGGTTACCTAAGTGAAAGTTGTTTAAGGATGAGAATAACAAGGTGTCAATGTTGAAGGTCCACCAACAAACTGTTTGACATCCAAAGTGTGTTATGATACAATCATTCATATAAGGTTAAACTATTCATATTTAATAATAATCTCTTTAATACTAGTTAAATACTTGTGGACTCGATGACATAAACACATAGGGGTCTATGGGAAGGGTACACGTAACATCAACACTTTGACCCTAAATTTTTAGCATATTTATTTTACTAATTTAGTTACTCTTAGATTTCAAAATAAAATTTAATAAACAAAATTAAATGAACTTACTAAAATTTACTTGACTATCAATACCAAATGTTTGACTCAACAAGGCATATGTTATAACAAAATACTCTACAACTTATGTATCCTATGTAGTTGCATCTCGAGCACTCTCACCATCATATGTGCAAACAATGTCGTAAGAGTGAAAAAAGTGAGCTAGAACTTTGGGCCTAGAATATTGGCCCACATCAGGCTATGCTAGAGGCCTCACACACTATACAAGACTCTGAGTAAGCAAGCTAATCGAGTCTAGTGTGTCCACCTCAACACTATCCTTCATAATGGAAGGAATAGTGACATGCTCCACCACGAGTTTAGTCAAGGGTCTCAGTTCCAACTATGGATTATGTTGTGCACCTGGTCTATCATGTGTGGAACCCCCACCTCTACCCTAAAATTCTAAATAGTCAAAATAATTTTGCATCTTATTGAGGACAAACTCATAATAGAGTTTCCTCAAAAAATACTATGGGACCTCATAGTTATTGCATGGAGGTTGGTCAAAAACCATCCACCACCACTCCCAAAACTCATTTTTAATTAATCCATGGTGGAACCAATGGATGGGGAACCTCCTACATGCAAGGGTTAAATTTGCATTGGTTTATGGGTCTATGAAAAGGGCACACAAGTTGGCTCTACTAAATTTTTCTTTCTTCACTTGTGCATAGGAAAGTCCACTTGCATAAAATCATTTTAATTCCTCCATCTTATTCGACCAAAAATTAATTTGTTGTCTGAAACATAGAAAATAGGTTCACCAATTTGAAATGGGGAAAATGGGGGTATAATGGACCTATCTTCCTTTACTTCATTAGGAAATGAGATCCCCATAAAGAATTAACTTACAACCCTTACGTGGGTCAACCCCAAGAGGGAATCTATAGGTTTCCTTATGATTGAGGACAAGAGTATTAGCTTGAACAACACTTTTGGGAGAAAAACTAAAAATAGTAAATCACCACAATTACACAAGATAACCCTTGGATCTTAAATTTAAAGCATAATACAGATAAAAACAACAAAGTTTTAGTAGATCTAGGAAGGTTTGAATATTGTGCACATGTCATTAAAAGCTTGTTTTAGAGAGCTGTCAGGAACTTATTTTCCTATAGTTGAATGGGTATTTTAGGGCTTTCTAAAATAATTTTTGGGGTCCTCTACTCCTATGTCTGAATTCTTGATTCCCCCAAATCCCACTATCAAAAATCTAGAAATAAATTTAGGATCTAAGTTTCCATGGCTTGACAACAAATACAAATTTATAAAATTACTCTTTTGAGATCTTTAAATTTTATTCAACCTATGAATCTACACATACACAAGAGGGGAAAAATTGTTTGTTTTTGGTGGATGGGGGTTTTCCTTGTTCAAACTCCATTTTGGTAATTAAACCTTGAAATGAAAAAATGAAACATGAAAGGAATGATGAATGAAAAATTATTATGTTGCAACTCAACAAACCCTTGAATAAGCCTTTGGAGGACTGAAATATTGATCTCGTTCTTGAATGAAATGGCTTAAATGGATGTGGATCTTGATACTTCAATCTTGACTTGAATATTGACTTGGATATTTGAAACCTAAATCATAATGTTAGCTCCAAAAACATGCATGATTGAACACAACTTTGACATGATGCTCTTGATCTTGATTGTTATTTTAGATGCTTGATAAATCTTCCCTTGAATTATCTTGACAATAATATTTACTCTTAGGATTGATCTCTCAAAAATATAATTGGAAACCTCTTAGATTGATTTGATAAAATAACCTTAGATATATATATCCTTAATTTCCCAAAATTTAAACATTACAAGCTGAAATTGAAATTTGAATTTGGGGACATCAAAATACCACCAAAAACATGTTTAAAATTTGGCTTCAAAGTCCTAGGGAAGACCCATTCTCCCATGGGTGAATGGGTTTCAAATCCCTATTCCTAGAACACACATTGCTCAAGGTAAATTATTATGTGTTGGCATTAATTTTTGTCAGGTTTCCCCTTCAGAAAATGTAATTTAATGGGATTGTAGATATAAAATAGGGCTTATTAAGGAATAATTAAGTCCAATTTAATACAGGGGACCCAAACAAAGAGTGAAAATGTAAAGGAGTACATTTTTCTACACTACATTTATCCCCCACTTTAGTGAGAGGATGAACTTGCGCTCAAACTCATACTGAAGTAGACAAACAAGTGTGAAGAGGGGTCCAAGTGCACAAATGTCGATGGTATAGGATGAAAAAGATATAGGAGGTGGAAAATCCCCCAGGGTATAATATCCCATGGAAAACTGACATAAGCATAAAGGGACACACATGAAAGTATGATATGAAGTAGCAAGACAAGATACACAAACATACGATGTCAAAGTTAATGCAAAGAGGAAAGAAAGATGAACTAGCAAGTTGTATTATGCCATGTCCATCAAATACACTCACAAGGATGTAAAATCACTTACGAAACACATGGATCCATAGGCAAGCAAGTTGTTTTATGCTCCATGGCCATGAAAAATACACTCATAAGGGCTAGTGAAATCTACTATCCACTAGTTGAGCCCCCAAGATAGTGAGAAACACACACTATGTTGGTATGTACCCACAAAAGGGTGGCTAATGGGAAAGTCATGCTAGGTCTATAGGATCCCATGTATCAACCATGCCAAAGTTACACCTCTTGATAACTTTTATAAGGTGCCACAAAAATGGTCGCAAGGGTAGCAAGCTATGTTATGTTAGGCACTCATGAGAAAGGCTCGACTGGAAAGAAAATTGTGTTATGCTTGGTGGCCTTGATAAAGGTTGTACATTCAATTAGATAGGATATTCAAAGGGGTTATTCTTAGTTCATGAAAGGTCTCACCTTAGGGAACACTGTGCTTAATGTCTCCAAGAGAGGACTAGTCGAGGATAAAAGATTCACAACCTAGGGAATGCAATCCATAGCATTACCACTAAGAGGAATGTCATATGCTCAGAAAGGTCATGATCTTGAAGGATATCAAACCCAATGTCACCAAGAAGAAGACACATCACATGAATTTAGATGACCACACTATGAATAAAAATTTCATACTTCCTAGGAGATGTATGCTATCGTCACTAAGGGAACGTGCAGACAATGAGCCATGGACAATATACCCCCCACTAAAAATGGCAACATACTTGCTATGTTGGTATTTTAAGTAGAAAGAAAGGAAGAGGGGATCCTTGGAAAGAATGAATACAAAAAAAAACTAGTTATTCATGCCCCCAATTATAGAGAGAAAGACAAACACGAAGAACTATAATATTTCTACCAAGATATGGTTGCACTTGAGATTGTACCACCATGAATGGTAATGAGCGAGACACATAAAGCTACTAATTCCACATAGTGATGAGCAACATGATAGGATGAAAATCAGTATCAACTAGAGGAAATAGGTGCATCAACACAAGGAAGAGCACCATAATCCTTAAGATGTTGAATTTTATTACGTAAAGCATTACATTCATTAGTAGAATAACCATGAACTCAATGATATGCACAAAATGAAATTTTGTTGTAAAATTTCTTTCGTGTTCTTGAGGGAGAGATATCAAGTGATCTTGGAGAAGCTTCAACAAGGTACTCTCTTGCTTACTACAAGGTGTCATACATACACAAGGCTCTTTAGATTGTGAGATTTTGTACTCTTCCTTAAAGCAAAGTGTAAAATCTAGTGAACTCCAATCATTACTAAGAGATGTGGTTGAAGATGTCCTATGAATGTTTTACATGATGACATTGATATTAAGCAAAGATTTATTTGATTCTTTAGTTTCTTTTAAAGGAAAATAACCAAGACCACTAGTGGTTTCTTGTGTGTTAGGTTCTATAGGGACATAGATACATTGTTCTCTAGCACCACATCCTTTTCCATTATAACCAAGTTGTTTCAAAAGTTGGTAACCTCTTCCATAACGCTTTTCCATTTCTTTTGGATTTGGTGGTTTCTCATGATCACACTCTTCATATGTGGATGTATAATTTGTATTTTCCTCATCTTTGCTAAAAATTTGTGGATGCACATGCTTTTTATGACTCAACTTGTGTTGATATTATGTCTGTTTCTTTCTCTTTTCTTGGTTTGTGTGTAATCTTATATTCTCCCATGAATGTAGGTGTGAAATCCAATGAACCCCAAACATCATCCAATAGCTTTGTAACTCTATCAATATTCTTCTCTTTTTGTTCCTCTTGCATGGGCTCTACTTTTTGAAGTTGGTATCAATATTTTCAAAGGACTTTCATTTTATTTTTTAGTGTGCAAACAACTTTTTGGTTTAGGGTCAAAATTGATTGTGTAAACCTTATTGTTGTAAATATACTTCATTAAATGATGAAGTGTTGAAGGTACCACATTCATTTTCCGAATCCATGGTCTACCCAAAAGAAGATTGTATGAAAGATATTGAGGCATGACATGGACAAGAGTTTGCAATGTAGCCTCTCCAACTTTGATAGGTATTGTGATCACATAAAGTGGTTTTTTCCTACATTATCAAATCCATGGATAGATAAAGAGTATATTCGTATTTTGATTTTTTCTACTCTAATCTTATCCAAAAGGTTTATGCTACACACATTAAGGGCTGAGCCATTGTCAACAATGGTTCACTTTATCCCATACCTATTAATTTTATCCACTATCATGAAAGCCTCATTTTGTTTTCACACTTCTAATGGAGGTAACTCACCTTGATGGAAAGTAATATCTAAGTTGACCGAGTTGATACCTTGAATTAGGATTTCTACATCATTTGGGTTTGCACTATTAGGAACAATAACTTGTTACAAGGAAATTTGAAGCATGTTATGATAATTAGGTGAAGCTTGAATCAAATCCCACAAGGATATCTTAGTAAGAGTATTTTTAAGTTGTTCAATAAGATCATACTCCTTTCCACTATGTAAAGGAAAACAAGGAGCACTAGGCAAGATAGGTTGAGGTAATGGTAATGAAGTAGATATGTTTACAATTTCATATTGTTCCTCATGTTATATGTGTCAGCACCAATATTATAACTCAATTGCTACAAAACATTGTTACTTGTAAGTTTCCATGTAAAATTCAAGATATATTCCAAGGATAATGGTTGCTTTTTAGGTGGTTCTATTATAAGTAAAGGTTTGTTTTTCACTTGAAGTTTATGTGAGGGTGGGTAGATGGTTAGAAGTGGCTTAGGAGATGACTTGGGATGTCCAATAATTAGAGGACTTGTAGGAGGACTCAAGGGATATCTAATGTTCATAACCTAAAAATATTTATCCTTATTTTGATGGTCTTTTAGTGAGGGGAAGTTTAATGCCACCTTATCATCTACATCTAAGGAAGCCACATTACTATTGTTTGAAAGATAAATATCAATGTTATCATCCTTTTGCACCATGATGTCTTCCCTAGTAGGAGATTTTATAGGAGAGGATCAAACGATATGTTCATCACATTCCATGTTTAGATTTTGTAAGATAAATTCATCACAAATAGGAGAGGCATCATTACCAATGATTAGATCCTTTTGCTCAATTATATATTCCCAAGTGAGAAGAATTAAGAGGGGGAGAAACAAGATTCTCATGACTCTCAATTACTAAATCTTCTATCACCAAAATATCTTCTTCACAAATAGGAGAGATATTAGGAGAAGAACAAATGTGATTGCCATGATTTTCCATCATTGCATCCTCTTTCAATAAAGCATTCTCACTAGTGGGAGATGAATGGAGACTAGGTAAAGTGATATTAAGAAATGTATCAATGATCTCATTCTCTTGTGCCATAATATCTTCCCAAGTAGGATATTTTTTAGGAGAGGAGCTTTCAAGATTTTCATGACTCTCGATGAGTGTATCTTCTTGTATAGGAGTGAATTTGCACCCCCTTGCTAATTCCCCTTTTACACCCTCCACCTTAGGAAAATCTAATCCAACCAAGTAATTCCACATCCTCATTTTGAACTCCATCCACTTGGAACTTGCTTTTAGTTTCAGTGAGGGAATTTATATTGGGGACATGCACGTGGCGTGCAGACTTCTGTGCAGCACGCTGCCATTCTAACAAGATTCATGCCTCTGGAATCTGTAGAGGCATTACGTTCTCCATTGGAAAAAAAATAATGTTGGTGCCTCTCATAGTGTTTGGTTTCATTTCCATTTCAGCATTATTTTCTTTATCATATTTCTACATATCTATCTATTTGGTTGTCTATGGAGGTGGAAACACCAAAATGGGGGTTTGACTACGAAAAGTCCCAAAACAACCCCAACATTTTTCCCCTCTTGGTTGTGTGTAGGTACACATTCATGTGGAGTTTGCTAACAAACTAGACCCTTCATGATATAAATCTTCATTTCCTTTATTCTTATCATCTTTTACATTATTTTAGTTATTTTATCATTTATCATGTTAGTTATCATCTTTAAATATCAACCACTAAGCTATTAGTAGGTTCCTCATACTTTTCACTGTCCTTTTGCACTTTTTGTTCGTACGAACACCAGTGCACTTGTGAGATGCCAACGTGCCACACTATTGTCCTTGTTCTATGCTTATGTCCTTCAGTAGAGAGTTGTCTAAAGTGTAGTCTGGGTTCCAGGAATCTACTCATTTTTACCCATTAAAAATATTGGGTCAATAGAGTGATAGAAGCACTTAGAGTGCTCTTCATTCTCTATCCTTGACATCCAACACTTGTTCAACTTGAGGTAGATTAGGGCAGAATTCCACTCTTGGATTTCTGTGACCTGGAGCCTTGGTGTGGTTGGTCCCCCTCATCTACATTTTGGCAAACCCAACATGAACCATTTTGGTTATGTTTGGCAGTGCTGAAAGACCCTTTCCTCATATCCTAGGAGTGTTATGGGTGTGAGTTTTGTGATGTGTTTAGCCTTATAACCCAACCTATGACCCCTAGTGGCATAGTAGGAAGGTTACTTAAGCATCACATAATGAAACCTTGAGTGCGTCATTGTCTAACTATGAAACCCTTGGGGGCTCCTATGAAAGCTCTATTTAGTGTACATAAAAATGGCCTCCTTACATCTACCCATCTCTTATATGCAACCTATGAGTGGATCTTCTATAATAACTTTCACCTCATAGGAGTTGTCGATGAATTCCAATAAAGAGACATCTCCTTTATACATCTCTGCATGTATCAATGGAACACTATAACAGGTGTTCTCATTGACCCTACTTGTCAGGTGAATGTAATAATGGAGGAGATTATGTTGATTAACTTCTTACACAAGGATGGATATGACAAATCTAGGAGCACTATTTGTACACACAATGGGCTTTCCATTCCTCCTATCGGTTGCATCACTTTGTTAGTCCTAGTTGGGCCTAGAACCATAAATGCACTCTTTAACATCATTTTGAGGTCTGAGTTGTTCAAGGTGAAGCTAGGTATCCCATGGTTGGTCGCTATGAATGCAGTTCCCTTTGTAGTTCATG
Organism: Sequoia sempervirens; assembly: GCA_007258455.2. Lineage (NCBI taxonomy): Eukaryota > Viridiplantae > Streptophyta > Pinopsida > Cupressales > Cupressaceae > Sequoia > Sequoia sempervirens. The sequence continues at coordinate 57,205,945 of VDFB02168118.1, forward strand.
TGTCTAAATTTTTCCCATGAGGGTTCAATGCATGTAGTACACAACATCAATTATAGACCAATGATTTTGCATGGAGGCTACTCACTCAATCACTTTTTGGCCAACCCATGTTGGTTTGCTTCCTCCTAGGATGGACCTCTTGTATTGAACCTATGTGAAGTACAAGAGTGGGGGCATAACACCTAAGGTGAGATACCCTCCTTCTCATTAAGCCATTTTGCATAGAGCCTGCATGAAGGCGGAGTGTGAATATGCCTTGGCTTGAAAAAGGGAAGAAAAGAAGTGTGCATAGGGCCCTTATTCTTCTATTGTTCCACCTGTTTCTTCCTCTCACCTTGTTGTGGCACCATTGACTTCTAATCCTAGGCATTTTTTCAAGAATTTGATGGTTCCCGCTTGGCAAAATCCCAAGTGTCTGACGTTTGAACTTACCATCTTACCAATAATGCCTCAGCCCATTCGATATGGTAAGGGGAAGGGTCCCTATGGGGCATCCTTTATGTCTTGGCCTCCATGGCCTCCTACTACTCCTACCTTTAAGGCAATGAATGGGAAGAGTCCCATCATTGAGGTGTTAGAGTCAGCTTCCTTTGCTCTTGTCCCATCATCCTCTCAATCTATCCCTACTATTCCCATCTAGGAGTCCCTCCCTCCACTGAAAATAGTTGTGATGGATAATCTGATGGTCGAAAAAGAGTCTTTTGTCCCATCTTAGGCTATAGCCTCTAGCTCCTGGAGTCGTAGAAAATGTCTTGCACATGAGCACAAGCATCAGAGGAAGGCTCTGGCTACTAAGTAGGATTCCTTGCAAAAGAAGGAAGAGGATTCAACAACTCCTTCAATTTCTTCTATTGTGCCCTCCTCTTCTATCTTCTCTACTTCAATTGCTTTAGCTCCAGTCTTGCTTCTAGCTCTCATCACGAGCATGAACGATCCTCACCCAAATAGGGTGCAAGTGTGTATTGCTCCTTCAGTTGAGTTGTCCCTTCTGATGTCCCTCCAGACATCCCGTTGTTTTCAAAACCCGTGGACATGTCGCATACCTCGATGGTGTTTGTTGTGATTTTATCCTCTTCCTCCACATCCTCTACTTCATCTATGGGGATCTCAAATCCCTTGATGAAGCGAAAGATGGAGGATGACCCTGCTAGCAATGAGGGTCAAAAAAAGGGGTCACCTTCTTTGGAGGGTGGTTTTGTGTTGGCTTGTGTCGTCCTAGTGATGGAGGAAGCCCCAGTGTCCTCGAAGTTTGTCATTGCTCCTAAGTCTTTCTGTGAGCCAAGCAATGGATCTCAGGTTCTGCCTCCCTTACCCATTGATTTGACACATGGCACCCCTATAAACTGCATGTTTGATTCTATGGACAAGGTCCTGGCCCTATCAATGATTTTCGCCAGATTGTTGATGTTCACCCCACAGGAACTAAGTGGAGAAGATCTCTAGGGGCCTTCTTCCTTGGCTCTTGTTGCAGGAGGATCGAAGGGTTCCCCCCTTAATATTTCACCCTTGCAAGCTCATTTTCCCTCCCCATACAATGATCTATATTGGGAGAACAATGAGCTCTTGGTTGATGAGGACTAGAGGGGCACATCTTTATCTGTAGATTAGATTGTGTGTGTGTATTGTGTTCACCCGTACTTGTGTTATGTTCCTGGATGACCCTTGTCACCCTTGTAGGTTCTTGGATATAGGAGTATTTATGTGTTGTAAAAAATATTCTATTTTTCACATCATTCTTCCTCTATTGTGTATTGAATTTCGACAAGTGGGGACGATGCAAAGCATTGGGGGAATTTAGGCCTCCCTTCCATGTTGACCCAATTTTTTATTTTTATTTTATTTTCATGTGCCTTCTTGATATGGTCTAATATAGTAGGGGGTTCATGATAGTTCATTTATATACTATTATATCTATTTATCTATATTTATGAGTAGCTCTGACCCTAAAATATCAGATCGCCCCTGTCCCTTGTTTGTGATGTTATTGTCTCTTCTTTCTTTGCAATTATCTTTCTTGATTGTTTCATGATGTTGTGGTGCTCATTTTTTTCCCTCACATGTGCGAAAACATTACCATGGTTACATCTTGGTATGTTCCACGGGCCACAACATCACTTTTCCTTTTTCATTCTTGCTTTTCTATCCTTAGGATGTCACGTTCCTTTGTGTTCAACATGCACCATCCTAAGGGGGGATATCATGTCACTTCGATTTTTAGAAAATGAATTTGGTGACCAACAAATCTTTTCTTGAAAATATCTTCAAAATATTTTTCAAAAAATCGCATTCCTCACAAGGACTCCTAGCAGAATATTTTTCCTTCATCATGGATTCATAAAGAAAGAATTTAAGAAGCAACTTTCCTTGGAGGAGGGAGCAACTTCCCCTATGAGAAAAGTTCTGACCTTCCCCTTGTGAGGGGGATTTATTCCTTTCAAATTCCTTGATGAAGTGATATATTTAAAAAGGATTCCTTGATGATGAATTGATTTGCAAAAAATACTCTTGCACTTTCAAATTGAGTGTCCCTTGAGCGGACCCCTTTTCTTTTGAAGGGTTCCCGAGGGACCCCTTTAAAAGCTCTACCTTCAATTTTTTGACTATTTGCTTGACTGTCTGTTTGCTTTCCTACATGGATTTTTTTTTCTAGCATGTTTTATCTATGAATTAACATGTTGCTTTGCAGGTGCGCCTATGAAGCTGCTTTCCAATCCGACACTGTGAAGTCCCTCACATCAAGCTTACTTCAGGAGAGAGTACCTAGGGGTGCCTTCTTTGCAGGTCCAAGGATTTATGAAGCACTTGCATCCTATAGGATATGTCCATTGTTGGTATGTGGGCCTTCAGTGCACTTTGTTCAATCCTCAAGAGAGAGTACTTATTTTCCTACCCTGCGCTTTTGAGCTTGCTAGATTGCAGTCTGCTTCCTCAATGATTCAGGTATACATTTCTAAACTCTTTCAATCTACTTTACCGAACACTCATTAACACTCATGTTCACTAAACTGGGGGAAAAATGTATAGGAGTGAATTTTCACCCCCTTGCAAATTCCCCTTTTAGACCTTCCACCTTAGGAGAATCAAATCCAACCAAGTAATTTCATGTCTTCATTTTGAACTCCATCCACTTGGTGCTTGTTTTTAGAATTGGTGGGGGAATTTATGTCAAGGAAATGCACATAACGTGTAGACATCTATGTGGTGTATTGCTATCTTGACAAGATTCCTACCTCTGGAATCTACAGAGGTGTTATGTTCTCCATTGGTGACGAAATGTAACGCCCCTGCGCCTTCCTTTCAACCTTTGAACAACTCTTTGCTTCCCATTTCATCTTCAAATGGCTATGCTTCACTTTCAATCCATCTTCTTAGAAATTTTTGATCTTCTACACATGATTTCGCTTTCACTCCACATTCTTGCCACTTCAAGCTACTTGTTGCACTATTGGCTTCACAATTCCAACAATCACAACATTCTTCACATCTACCACAAAAGCTGCAACTTGGTGTCTTGTAAGACTTGTGTTGGGATTTTTGTGGCCACGTAGACTTTGCCACAGTTGTAGACTTTCATTTCTCTCTCATTTTCCTTGAGTTCCTTTTTTCAAGGGTGGTATTGCTTCCTTACTCTTAGGGTAAGTGCAAGAAGTTGAGTCCACTTCTAGTGGAAGTGTCATTTTTCAGCTTTAAAATAGGTAGTCACTCATTTTTTAAAATAGGTGCCCATTTTAAAGTGGGTACTCATTCCAAAAGGTTTGAAAATCACAATCCATGTTTCTCATTTGGATTTATTCTTATAAAAGGCATGGTAACCCAACCCTTAGCCTTAGACCTACAAGTACAAGGTCATGACAATATCGAGAGAAAAAACTAAATATGTCAATATGGTTGACAGTGTTTTTTTTAGAATTATTTTATGAAATTAAAACCCATTTTAGATGAGATTGTGTAGATTCTAAATATGTAATTTTTTCCAATTGGATTATTCTTTCTATTTTTCAATTAATTTCTAATGAAATAGGTCTATAAACTTGAATTATCAGAGTTTTTTAGTATTTTAATAACTTTTTATTAAAATAATTTTTTGAAAAACAAATTTTATGAAAGCATACTTCAAACAATTCTTTTAAATTTGAAAAAAAAATTTTGAAAAATGATAAATTTAGGTCATCTTATGCATGACATACACGATGATTTTTCAAAACACTAAATATGGCCAATAAAAAATTAACAAAAATATATATATTTAATAAAAAATTACAAAAAAAATATGGAAAGCATGCTTAAAAAAGTTAAAAATATTTTCCCAAAATTATTTAGAAAATAATGATTATTTAGGTCAAAATGTGGATGACATACACGTGCATGGTATAGTAAAAAAAAGTGACTTTTAAATAGTGGTTTTTAGAAACACCTATTGAAAATCAATTTATATCACCTAGGTATTAAAATAAATTACATATTTGGAAACTAGACTCCGAGTACTACATTTTATGATCAGTGACATTTTTCAAGATTCCACTTGCAAGTGCTTCAAATTTTAAGGTCAAATGTGACAAATTCTAAAAATTAGGGAAAACGCTTCCACTTTTTGGCCAAAAAGTGGACTCAACTTCTTGTTAGCACCCCTTACTTTGTTGTTGGATTTGAGTAGCATAGTCCCTCTCATAGTATCTGGTTTCATTTCCATTCTAGCATTGTTTTCTTTATTGTATTTCTACATATCTATCTATTTGGCTGTTCGTGGAGGTGGAAACACCAAAATAGGGGTTTGACTACTATAAATCTCGAAACAACCCCAACATTTTTCCCCTCTTGGTTGTGTGTAGGTACACATTCGTGTGGAGCTTGCTAATGAACTAGACCTTTTGGAGTTAAATATTCACCACCTTTATTCTTATCATCTTTTATGTTATTTTAGTTATTTTGTCATCATTTTAGTTATCATCTCTAGATCTCAACCATTAAGTTGTCAATAGGTTCCTCATACTTTTCACTATCCTTTTGCACTTTATATCTGTACGGATGCCAACGCACCTGTGAGACACCAACATGTTGCGCAGTCATCCCTATTCTGCATTGCTATCCTCTAGCCCCATTAAAACTCTCAAGTCAGTAGAGTGAAAGAAGCACTTAAAATGCTCTTCATTCTCTATCCTTGACATCCAATGCTTGTTCAACTTGAGGTAGATTAGGGCAGCCTTCTACTCTTGGTTCTCCATGACCTAGAGCCTTGGTGTGGTTGGTCCCCCTCCTCTACACTTCTAACACCAAGATGCCTTCATCACAAGTAGGAAAAGTACTAGGAAAATAGAAACTATGATTGTCATGATTGTCTATGCTTACATCCTCTTTCACTAAAACGTTCTCACAAAAAAGAGAGATATTAGGAGATGTGTAATTAAGGAATGTGTCAATAATTTTACTCTCTTGCACTAAGAGACTCTCATAACTAGTGTTACCCCAATTTTGGTCCTTACCCTTAAGATTGTTACCCTACTCAATTTTTTGCTAAGTTTAGGTACTTGACAGTGTTTCCTTATGTTCTTCTAACCTTGGCAAGCACTGACCAAGTTATTCTAACTCTTTCTTACACCGTTTTCCCTTTAAACTTGTTTGTTACCTTATGTGGGTGGCATGTTATTAAATTGTTATAACTTCCAAAGTGGTCGAAGTGTTTTAAGAAGTATTTATACTTGAAATTTTAATGTTGGTGACCCGTACTTTAGGTTGGATAGCTTGTCCAAAAGATGACCAATGATGAAAAGTTAAAGAATTTTTGAGTATGGGCGAGAATTTTGGTGAGTTTGGAAACCATCGACAGTTTTCGCTGGGGTTTAACGAACCCCTTGTCTTACCACCTCAAAGGGAATTATTCAAAAGAAAGAAAAGATGATGAAAATACAGGTTGATCTCATTATAATATATTCTAGTAAACTCTTTTAGACCTACCATAATGAATGACAACAATGAAGAATCAATGAATGGTTGAAGGCGCGTGATTACAAAGTGCCATATATAGGGAGATGAACATAAATGAATACTATTACAATATGTAGTAAAAAAATTAAAACTTAGAAATATTTAGAAGGAACAAAAACACTAGAATATCAAAAAGCATTTACATTATATTATATATCATCGGTGTTACAAAATTGGTATTCACTGACAAAATTGAGGGTATCAAAATATCATTTTCAAGCACATAGGGAGAACATCAACACACAAACTCCACCACCTCTTGGAGACACTCAATATAGGCTAGTGAAAACAAGTTCTCATGAGATTGCAGAAACTAGGCAAACAACCCCATATCATTTTGCACCAGCCCCGCATGAAGGAAAATCACAACTTCTTTTGTAGCCTCATGTTGGGTTGCAGTTGTGATTTAGATAGTGTCTCCAATAAGTTCAGTTCATAGATAATGGCTAAGACCTACTCTAGCCACATTCACCTTGTGTAGGTACTTGGGCCTACTAGGCATTCCGCTACCCTCATTCCCTAATTGAACCATCCAAAAGTTTGGACTATGTTGTAAATGAAACACTATAGAAGTGTGGCATTATGCACATGAACCTAACTTAGAAATATTTCTCCCATGATGTCATGCAATACTTCTTCCTCCACTTCATTGTGGACAACAAATACCTCCCTCAACTGGTCGGATAATAGTCTAAAGTGAGGACTGCACTCGACCTCTTTGATCATGATGAAGTCATTCATCGAAACTCCATCACTCTATGCACTCACCATTTTTAGAATTCCTTTGGTTGGTGAAATGCAACTATGCTCATTGAATTTATAGAAATTTGGGAGTGTATCTAAGCTAGATTTCACTGAGATTTTCCAAATAACAGGATGGTGATGTGTCCTAAATTAATTGTTTATGTTACTAATATTTATTCAATTTTCCCAATTGATCTCTCATTTGGATAGTTTGCACATGTGATTCTATGGCTAACATGAACTGGGAATTTAATATAGTGCTTTTGAACCACATTAATTACAAAAGAATGACCATCCATGGGGAAAATTTTGAAACAATGAGACATTTAGTGACTGTTCAAGTTCATATCATTTGTAAATGTAATTATTATTATTCTCGGTCATTAATGCTTCTCCATCTATTGCTTTTCAGGAAAGGTATTTGGGCAGCAAGAAAGTATTGTTATATTTAGCAACCATTTATTAGCTACCAAGATGGGAAAAAATGTGTCCCTATATCTTTGTTTAGAGTGACTCTTTGAGGGTCTGGATTTTCTCAAGTGCACTGTGTTGTAACAAAGGAGAAGGAACAATCTTTATTTCTATTTTCCCTTTAATTCATTTGTGTTTGCAATAACTCATAGTCTATGAATCATGAGTTTTGAATGTAGTGTTGATCATACCAATATGTGTGTTGTGTGTGTACTTTGAGCACATTTTATGTACAACACGTCCTCTATTGGATTATGTTCATTTATTGCAACTATGATATTTCTCATCTCCATTCCTATTATCATTAATTATTTTAGTCTTTGTGCTAAGTGATTTTTTATCTTTGAATTCACTCACATTAATTTCATTTTTATGAGTTAGTGTTTGCCGCCTTTCCTACTTTCTGGTAAAAAGCATACCCATAATAAGTTGATACACACAAGGGAGTTGAACCTCTAAAATTTAGAGGAAAGTCACAAATGAAATTGTGACATTTTCGGAGTTGTTAGTAGTTTGGTCCCAGTGCACATTAGGTAATAGAGTTGATATTTGAATTATATTTAAAAGTACCAAATCATTCACTAACAAATTTTTGGCAATTTTGTTGGGGAGAAAAATATAATCTTTAATGAGTTTCTTCTAAGTCATGCAACACAATGGTACTTCCACATGAAAATGTCTTTCCCATACTTCAACTTGGTTTATATTGGATGTAGGAGGAGCAAGAAGACATCATTTCACAATTAAATACACTTTCTTGGAGGTACAGAAGGAGTGTAGTTGATTATATGAGGGCTAACTTTATTTTGGAAGAAGAAGAAGAACGGGCCCAACAACCACCCAAACCCTTGGTTGAGCATCCTCCTAGGTTGATGTTCGAATGTTATGATAATATAGCTCGTTGTCACAATCAACGTCAGGATCCTCCTCCAGCTCAACAACCACCTAGAAATTGACCTAGGGTTTTCATCTCCTTTCACTCCATTGTGGAGTTGGCGACTCTCAAGGACCAATGAATTCAAACCCCTAGGGTAATTGTATCAGACCGCTATCCCTACCACAATTTAATGATCTACCAAATGGCTCAAGAAAAAAATTCCCAAAATTCTCCAACAAGGATTTACAAGATCCAGAGGAACACATTCTGGCTATGACCGTTGTAAGTGGAATTCTAGGAATTCAGGGATAAGATGTCTTTGTAAGGATTTTTATTGATAGCCTAATAAAAAAGGTGATAGAATGGTTCAAAGGACTTGAAAAAGGTTTTATAACTAGTTGGATCATTTTAGAAGAAAATTTTCTCAGATGATTCAAAAGTGTTGTCAATATTGTTGCTTTGCTACGAAAATTCTTCCAAATTGTGAAGAAGGAAAAAGAACCCATGAGAGATTTTGTATATCATTTCAATAAAGTACTTCAATATATTCCAACACTTGAGCAACTGAGCAAGGAATTTTAGTTCTACATATTTACTTATGATTTAAATCTTGATGTCTAGCTTATCCTGAAAAGAAACAAAGTTTGTGGGATTGAACAAGCTTAGCTTGAAGCGGTGAATATTAAAAATGATTTAATCATTGTGGGAATATGGAAACCAAATTGTGCTAAAAATTTTGTTATTTCTTGTCCATCATCTATTTTCAAGTCTTTTGAATCTATTTACATTGCAAATTAACTCAGTCCAATGATTGAAAACATGAATTTGAAATTCTTGAGCACTACACACTTTCGACATGATATAAAAGGAAATGAGGAGAATGTAAATCAAGTTTGGAATGCTTAGGATTATAGTTTGAATACTATGATTGTAATGAATGATGACCTCAGTTCATCAAGAGAAGATGAGAATTTTTTTACCTCGAGTACGATACACTTCTATATTTCAATCTATTTCTCCTCTTTCCCCTGAGGCTGATATGATTCCTTGTGACCTCATCAAAGAAAATCAATTATCAGATTATTTTTTCATTTATGAAGTTTTCACCTTTGAAAGCCTTAACTACTAAAATTTGAGTACAATGAAAAAGAATGACAAGGATCTTTGGTTGAAAACAAAGAAGAGAAGCAAACTGGTATATAAGTTCTAATCCTCTATTTATTTTTGATGAGTCATTCGAAGTATAGGGTAATCCCCTATTTGTGGGTTTATATTTTTATTTCCAAGACACATTGTTGGAGAGAGTATTTGTTATATGGATGTTGATGAGGTGAAATACTCTAAATCAGTGAAGGATGGAAATACAATGGAATCACAAGAATGTAATGATGATGAAGTGGCAATCCACATGGTAAAAATTCATGGTGTTACAGTGATACAAGGAAATTCAAATCCATTTCCTAAACAAGAAGTTATTCAGGTGTTCAAGCCTCGAAAAGGAGTGAACGGTAATGTGGATGATTTGATATAGAATCATCTACCTCAAAAAGAAGTCTACGATGACTAGTGATTGTTTGGTGAAGTAATGATCATTGATTCTCTCTCCAACTATACTCATGTTTTATGGAAGATTCAAATTATTTCCATTCTTTAGAAGCTACATGGGGTGACTAGATTTTTCAAGTTTGGCTCATTCTTTTCTCAATTAGTCAATGGTTTTGTGTGAGTGGTCTTTCACCTTTCTTTTGGTAGGTCTCATCCTACCCTGTATATAGTCTCCTTTTTGGTGTGTCATTTTTGTTGTGCCTGGTTTGGGTTTGGGTTTGTTTTGGTTTGGTTACTCTTCTATTCATGAATTTATGCCCAATGGATACAACATTAGTTCTAAAAATCTTTGGGTTCCTTGCTACATCCTTTTAGTCCTTTTCCCCAGACAGAGCCATTGTTACCCCAATTTTGGTCATTACCCTTAATATCGTCGCCCCTACTCAAATTTTTGCTAAGTTTAGGTAGTTGGCAGTGTTTTCTTATGTTCTTCTAACCTTAGCGAGAACTACCCAAGTTATTCTAACTCCTTACATCACTTTCCATATAAACTTATTCATTACCTTATGTGGGTGGCATGTTATTAAATTGTTATAACTTCTCAAGTGGTTGAAGTGTTTTATGGAGTCTTTATACTTGAAATTTTAATGTTGGTGATTCATAGGTGAGGTTAGATAGCCTATCCAAATGATTGATGGTGATGAAGAGTTAAAGAAATTTCAAGTAGGGGTAGGAATTTTGGTAAGTTTGGAAACCATCAGTGGTTCTTGCTAGGGTTTCATGAACCCCTTTTCTTACTGCCTCAAATGGTTTTATTCAAAATAAAGAAAGATCATGAAAATGCATACTATTGATCTTATTATAATATATTCTAGTAAACTCTTTTATACCTACCATAATGAATGAAAACAATGCAAAATCAATGAATGGTTAAAGGCATGTGATTACAAAGTTTCATATATAGGGGGATGAACATAAATGAATATCATTGCAAGATGTAGTAAAGCAATTAGAACTCAGAAATATTCAAAAGGAACAAAAACACTAGATTGTCAAAAAGAATTTATATTATATTATATATCATCGGTATTATAAAATTGGTATTTGGTTACAAAATTGAGGGTATCAAAATATCATTTCCAGGCACACAGGGCAAACATCAACACACAAAATCCCTCCACCACCTCTTGGAGATGCTCAATTTGGGTTGGTGACAACAGGTTCTCATGAGATTATAGAAATTGGTCGAATAGCCCCATGTCATTTCGCACCAGCCCCAGGCGAAGGAGAGTCATAGCTTCTTATCTATCCTCATATTGGTTTTCAATTGCGATGTAGATAGTGTATCCAATAAGTTTGGTTTGTGGATAATGGTTGAGCCTTTCTATAGCCACATTCACCCTGTGTAGGTACTCGAGCCTAACTAGGCATTCTACTTCCTTCATTCCCTAGTTCTGACATCTAGAAGTGTGGACTATAGTGTAAATGAAACACTCTAGAAGTGTGGCATTATGCACATGAACCTGACTCATAAATATTTCTCCTAGGATTTCAAGTAATACTTCTTCCTCCACTTTGCTTTGGACAATGAAGACCTCCCTCAACTGATCTGCTAATAGTCTAAAGAGAGTACTGCACTCGAACCCTTCAATCACGATCAATTCATTCATAAAAACACCATCACTCTATGCACTAGTCATTTTTAGAATGCCTTTGGTTGGTGAAATGCTGTTGTGCTCATCGAATTTTATAGAAATCTGGGAGTGTATCTGAGTTGGATTTCATTGAGATTTGGAAAATGATAGGATGGTGATGTAGCCTAAATTAATTGTTGATGTGACCAATATTTATTTAGTTTTCCCAGTTGATCTCTTGTCTGGATAGTTTTTATGTGTGATTCTATGGTTAACATGAATTGTCCATTTAATATGATGCATGTGAACCACGTTAATTACAAAAGAATGACTAAGCATGAGGTAGGATTTGAAACAAGAAGATGTTTAGTGATTGCTCAAGGTCATATCATTTGTAAACATAATTATTATTTTTCCCAACCATTAATGCTTCTCTATCTATTGGTTTCTAAGATAGGTAGTTGGGAAGAAAGAAAGAACCATTATTTAGCAACCATTTAGTAACTGCCAAGATGGGAAAAAGTGTCTCCCTATATCTTTGTTTAGAGTGACTCTTTGAGGGTCCAAATTTTCTCAAGTGTACTGTGTTGTAACAGAGGAGAAGGAACAAGCTTTATTTCTATTTTCCCTTTAATTCATTCATATTTGCAATAACTCATAGTTTATGAATTGTGGGTTTTGAATGTTGTGTTGGTCGTACTAATATGTGTTGTGTGTGTACTTTGAGCATGTTTTCTATGTAAGGCATCCTTTATTGAATTGTGTTCATTTATTACAACATGATATTTCCTTTGTTGCATTGTGTTCATTTATTACAACTATGATATTTCCCATCTCCATTCCTATGATCATTAATTATTTTAGTCTTTGTGCTAAGTGATTTGTGATCTTTTTTGAATTCACTCGCATTAACTTCATTTTTATGAGTTATTGTTTGTCGCTTTTCCTTCTTTCTAGTAAAAAGCATACCCATAATCAGTTGAAACACACAAGGGACTTGTACCTCTAAAATTCAGAGGAAAGTCACAAATTCAATTGTGACATTTCCAAAGATGTTAGCACGTTGGTCCCAGTGCACAATTGGAAATAGAGTTGATATTTGAATTATATTTAAAAATACCAAATCATTCGCTAACAACTAGGAAAGATATTGGAAGAATGACTAACATGCTTATTAATGAGTATTTTCTTGGCATACTTGGAAAGAAAAGATGTTAACATTTTAGAATTGTGAAAGATAATCTATCTAACTTATGCAATGCTTCAGAAATGTAAACAATTTTCCTATAGGTTTGATGATTTTGAATATTGAAATGCAATAGAATTTTTGAGTTTGCAACAAATGAGACAAAATAACACCTTTTCTTACACATATACTAACTATTTTTTAAAATTTTAAAATATAGTTTGAACAATAGAAATAGGAAGCTATAGAGATTTAAATGCACTTAGAAATTGGTCAAAATGTTTATACAAGGACTCATTCACCCATGGGTGAATTCGTCCTTGCTCAAGGTTTTAAAAATTGAAATTTTCAAATTTTGGTCTTTTGTATGTGATTTTTGTTTCTAGTTGCAAACAAAGATTTATGTAGCATGTTTTTCTAGATTAGGGTGTCTGAATGCAAGTGGAAATAAGGTCAAATGATGAAGCAGATGACTATTTTTAGAATGCAATTTGAACCTAAATCTGAACCTATGTGATTGAAGAATGATCTTGATGCAAGTACAATGCAAGACTAATGCAAAGCTAATGAAAATTTTCTAATTTTTTTATGAATTTAAGTGATGCAAAAATGCAAGATTAAACCCTAAATGAAATGTTCACTAATGAAAGTTTAAAGAAACCTAAATGTTATGAAACTAATGCAAAACTTAGATCTAGGGTTGAAATAGACTTTAATTTTCAGAATTTTGTTGTACAATGTCGGGTTCACCAAAATGAAACATAGAAAAATAGGTTCACCAATTTGAAATGGGAAAAATGGGGGTATAATGGACCTATCTTCCTTTATTTCATTAGGAAATGAGATCCCCACAAATAATTGACTTGCAACCCTTAGGTGAGTCAACTCAATGAGGGAATCTATAGGTTTCCTTATGATTGAGGATAGGGGTATTAGCCTAAACAACACTTTTGGGAGAAAAACTAAAAATAGTAAATCACCACAATTATGCAAGCTAACACTTGGTTCTTCAATTTAAAGCATAATACAAATACAAACAACAAATTTTGGAAAAAATGGGAAGGTATAAATATTGTGCACCTATCATAAAAAGCTTGTTTTGGAGAGCTTTCAGGGACTCATTCACCTATAGGTGAATGGGTCTTTGTAGGGATTTCTAAAATCACTTTCTAAGTCCTTTGATCCTATTTTTGCACTCCTAATTCCCGTAGATCCCACTATCAGAAAGCCAAAGATAAATTTGAGATCTACGTTTTTATGGCTTGACAACAAAGGTGACAACAAATGCAACTTTGCAAAATTGTTCTTTTGAGATCTTCAACTTTTCTTCAACCTACGAACCTGCACATACACAAGAGGGGAATTTTTTTATTTTTTTTGTGGATGGGGCTTTTCCTTGGTCAAACCCCATTTTGGTAATTAAACCTTGAAATGAATCAATGAAACATGAAAGGAATGATGACTGAAAAAATTGCTATGTTGCAACTCAACAAACCCTTGAATAAACCTTTAGAGCACTGAAATATTGATCTTGTTCTTGCATGAAATGGCTTCAATGGATGTGGATCTTGATACTTCAATCTTGATTTGAATGTTGACTTGGATCTTTGAAACCTACATCACAATGTTAGCTCCAAAAACATGTATGACTGAAAATAACTTTGACATGATGCTCTTGATCTTGATTGCTATTGTAGATGCTTGATAAATCTTCCCTTTAATGCTCTTGAAAATAATATTTCCTCTTAGGATTGATCTCTCAAAAATATAATTGAAAACCTCTTAGCTCGATTTGATAAAATAACCTTGTATTTATAGATATTTATCCTCAATTTCCTAAAATGTAAACATTACAAGTTGACATTGAAAGTTGAATTCACAGGCATTAAAATACCACCAAAAACATGTTTTAAATTTGGTTTCAAACACCTATGGAGGACCCATTCACCCATGGGAAAATGGGTCCCAAGTCCCTATTCCTGGAACACATTTTGCTCAAGGTAAAGTATTATGTGTTGGAATTAATTGTTGTCGGGTTTCCCCTTCAAAAAATGTAATTTAATGGGCTTGTAGATGTAAAATAGGGCTTATTAAGGCATAATTAAGTCCAATTTAATTAAGGGGACCCAAACAAAGTGTGAAAATGTAAAGGAGTAGATTTCTCTACACTACACACTTATTGCTCTTACATGAGATACAATCGACTTTAGGGATTTGACAATGCCTCTCCTATAAGGGTGGGTTGTAGCATGTTCATTTAATCTTACAATAAATTCTTCAAGCTCTCTTTTGTTGTTTTCTATTTGATTTAGAATATTTTCTTGAGTTTTTATAGGATGTCTACGAATTGAGGGATGGGTTTTATGTTCTTCTTGTTTAGGATGGTTTTCATGAGGAGGTGGTTGTGAATTATCAATATTTTGAGGTGGAGATTGATTTCCTAGAAATTAAAACAAATTTTAATCAAAAAACCTATTTTGATCTACAATTTAATTCAAATTTCAAGCTAAAACAGAAAAAATACATACCTCTTCCACCTCTGCGATGTCTTGGCACCATGCTCACGAAGTATCACGAGCTAGGAGTACAAAAAATGAAATTTTGGTGAGCGCGGGTTGTAGAGGTCAAAATCTCCAAATGAATTTGGGACCTCAATAGAAAATAAGGGTTGAGTTCTTATAACATTTTTTCCTTTTTTTTTTAACTCACCTTTCCATTTGGCATGTGCAAAATGGAATCCTATAGATTTTTTTCAATTTAGCACCTTTTTTCTTGTCACAACTTGGTGCACTTACCCCATACTTTCCTCTAGTGTATATTTAAGTTAATTAAGTGAATGAATAATTTAACATAAATTAGCCTAGATTAAAGTGATTGATAGATGTGTAATATGATAGAGTGCAATATTTTTTATTATCAGAAAAGTAGGTTTTGAAGGGGCCTCAAAACCCTTTACAACAAAAATATGTTGCTAGAAAGAAAATATAAGAAAAACAAGTAGCCCCAAGATAAAATTTTGTCAAAGAATAAGCATTACCACACCAACAACATACCAACATCAAAAAATAGCAAAAAATAAAACAATAGTCTTAAACTACAAAAAATTCTTTAAGATCCTAGATGTTTCAAGATCACTAGAGATGACATTTTCATGCATCTCAACAACTTCATCCAGTTCCCATGCTAGAATGAAAACACTTTTATTTTTATTGCTTCTAGTTCTAATACAAGGGCTTGCATCCATACCCTTATCTATATGTCCTTTCTGGCCATCATCCTCCACATCATGCACTTCTTTCCCTTTAATAAGCAATTTCCCAGTTCATTTATGGGCTTTCACATTCAACACAAATAACCCCTACACACTAGTGTGAAGAGATGCTTGGATAACATGCATGAGAGTGCTTGGATCATGAATTTTGGTAACATTATACTTAAGAGTAGTTATCATGATTCTTTCCCAATTTTACAACATCCTCTGCAAGCTTATCAAGAACAACATTCATATTCTTGACCCTATCGAAAATAATCATCTACAATTTTCTATTGTTAATAATACCAACATTGATGTTAGACAATGAATTTACCTTGATATTAATCTATTTCACTTCAAATATAATCCATTTGAAAAGTTTTAAGAGGTTCCCAATCCCAGTTGTCATCTTGATGACACCACTAAAATCAACCTTCTCCCAATTGATAGGATCTTCCTATAAACTAGTCCACCCCTCAGGTTGAACATCTTGGAAAATACCACCAAAATAATTTAATTTTTCTTTTCCTTTACCCACAAACTCTATACCAACAGGAGAGACATCCAAGTCCACCAAGTCATTCTCAACCCTGTTCACTTGAGCAGCTACTTCAAAATCTTCCAACTTTGCAAGCTTACCTTTGTCACCCACGACAACATCCTAAACATTCTCCTTACCAACCATTACCTCAACACTTGAGACAATCTCCTTTTCGTTACCCAAACCAATGATAAGGAATTTATTCCCCATAGAGCTCTTTCCCTCAACCCCTTTCTTTCCTTCCACTACCAAAATTCTTGTTTTCACACTAGAAGGAAGTGATGACTCCACCTTTTTAAAGCTTTGGCTCCCTTTCTTAACATTGACCAAACCTTTACTCTTGACCATAATCTAAGGAGACTCCCCAATGTCCAAATCCATATGTGAATTTCTCGACCAATAGGGGAGAGCCTTTTTCTTAACCCTTTTCTTAGGCAGATTGTCAAATTCTTTGAAGGAAATGGAGTACTCTTCAAAATAATCCAACTCTTCATCCATTTCATCCTTTCCTTCAGAGTCATTACCCATTTCATAACAAGGGGGGACCTCCTTAAGCTTGTGAGCTTTGGTTAATTTTGGGACTTCATGCACATACTTAGCTTTTACATATTCCATAATCAAGAGCATTAGGCCCTCATGCAAAAAGGGATTATTGGGGTTTTTTTGTGAATTCCTTTATCCCATTTTCTAGTGAAAGGATCAAATAAAATGGGAAAGGCACTAGTTTATTATGCCTAAAGTGGAAAAGCAACATGAAATGAAAGTCGTAAAGAGCTGAGAATCTACTATCTAGAGTGAAATAGCTCACAATCACCATGAAAACTTCCCTCCAAATAGGCTTAATGTAATGTCAATCATAACCTCTGGACAAGTCAATTTCTTAAGCTTTACCTTTTTCTTCCCTTTAAAGAAAATGGCCAAAGTCGACTTAGAAGCTGGCCTTTCCCTATAAAATATCCCACCCTCAGAAGATAACCCTATAATCTCTGTAATAAAGTCCTCTGTGATACTAATCTCCACACTGAAGACTCTCAACACCCTATTGCTCCAACCATTGACAAATTCACTAGAAATTTGTGTATCAAACCCATGAAGCTTTAGAATGAAAGGGGTAATCACACGCTTCTCTAGGATATCATAGATTGATCCCTTCACTTTAATTTCTTTATAGGTAATAGGTTCTAGTCTACACCTGTCACCCCCATGATCAACAAAACATGACTAAACACAACTTTCTCCCTAAAAAGAGATATAGGAAAATGAAAGAGAAAGTTTCAAATATAAATGAGGAAGAACCAAGCACCCACAATCCGTGTAAATTTGACAACACAAGGACTAAAAATCATCATGGCTACAACAATTAAAATATTTCCATAAATTTTTCCATAATTATTAGGAAATAAACAAAGCTTCACATGTCTTCAAATTAATGAGGAAATTATGAGGCGATAAATAATCTCCTCTAAATCGTAAAACGTTGGCCATCAAGTGATTTTTGATCATTTTTAACAAGATTTTGAACCTCAATAGTGGTGATGTCATGAGATTCCCAACACTTATGAGAGGACACCCCTAAATTGACAAGGTAATCAACTAAGAAATTAGCTTCACAATAAACATGGGAAACATAAAATTCATCAAAAGAGTTCAATATGGAAATAGCGCTCAATAATATACTCAATTAACCAATAAGAAGGATGAACCCTCTTAAGATAATTAACAACATTTAAAGAATCTCCCTCCAACTAGATTTTTCTTACACCCTTCTCCTAAGCAAGATTTAGACCATGATAAGGTGCAAAAGCTTCTACAAAATGGTTTGTCTAGGTTCCCAAAGGGAGCACCGCTGCAAAAACAAACCTACCATGAGAATCACATAACACTCCCCCGCAACCTGCATGTCTTGGGGTTTCCTTTAGCAACACCATCAATGTTAACTTTATACCAGTCATGAGGAGGATATTTCCACACTACACCTTCCCTTGAATATTTGGCCTTCCTCAAGGGTTGAGGAATATCAAAAGAAAGGCTCCAACGATCAACCACCAACAAATCATAATAAAATATAGAAGCCTTAGGACCAAAATACTTAACAAGAGCCACTTCAAAGAGAAAATTCTCCTTGATAGTTGCACAGATCTTGAATGAAAGCCTAATAGGATCAAGAGAAGCATCATGAAAGATTCTATTATTTTTTCCTATCATAATCCCCATGCCATATGCAACACAATAAGCAACTAGAGCAAGGAAAGAGAGGGATTGGATGAAGGATTAGACCATTGAGACAAAAAATCCACCATAGCAAAGGGGAAAAACCAGCTTAAATTCAAAAGATGAAGCACATGGGCCCAAATAATAGAAGCAAAACTACAACCAAAAATTATATGATAGACATCCTCCATAGCCTCCTCACACAAGTAACACCTATTGGGCATCATAAAACCCATTTTCAAGAGATTGTTTAAATTCAAGATTTTATCTTGACAAAGCAACAAAAAAATGTTAACTTTAGGAATTAACTTTGAGAACCACAACTTATCCCAAATGGGAAGAGGGCCAAAGACATTAGTTTTATTATAAAAGGTAGAGGCCACCAAAAATTTACCATTTAAGGAGAAAATCCAAACTACCTTGTCAACTAGAGAAGAGACCGAAATATGAATCAAGGATAAGAACCAATAGAGAGACTCAAGCTCTCAATGCTCCACATTGATCCTTTTCCATTTACCTTCAAAAATATAATTAAACACAAAGATTCCAAAGGAACAAATGCAGAGGTCTCGAGAAGGAGCTTCCTAAGTCTCATCTTTAAGGGGATCATTTACAGTCCACCAATCATCCCAAAAGAGGATACTCTGGCCATTACCACAAGACCATTGAACACCAAATGAGACAATTGATCTATCCTTTATCATAAAGTTCCACAAATCAGAACCCGAAGGGGGGGAAAACCCTCCACCAAAAGAGCTCTAAATTTATCAATACCACACAAGTACTTACTAGATATAATTGAAGACCATTCCTTACCCGCAAGAAGAAGGTTTCATAATTTCTTATCAAGAAGAGCCAGATTAAATTCCTTCAATTTCCTTATACCCAATCCACCTTGCTTTTTAGACCTACAAATTTCATCCCAAGAAACTAGATACATTCTCCTTTTTCCTCCACTCTTGACCATAAGAAACATTTTTTAATACTCTCAATCTTTTCTTATAATTTCCTAGGTATCTAAAAGAGGCTCATGCATAAATCAAAATATTTTGCAACGTAGATTTAATCAATTGAATATTACCTGCCTAACTAATCAAAGCTCCTTTCCAACCCACTAATTTAGAATTAAATTTATCAATCAAAACCCTCCAAAAAGAATCAGGAAAAACATTAGTACAAAGAGGTGGACCCAAATAAATAGAAGGAAACTCCCCAATTTCACATTGTAGGATCCAAGCTATTCTATGCTTTCTTCTCTCCACAGTGTTTAGGAAGAAAATAATACTTTTAGGAAGACTAACCTTCTTCTTGTAATAAAATTCATGCCTTTGAAAAATTGAACAAATAGATTTGGAGTCAACAACTGGCACCTCTCCAAGGATGATAGTAGCATCCACAAATTATTGATGGGAGCAAGTATGGTTGGAAGAAGATGGCTGAAGTCCCCTAAAAGAACCTTCATTGATAGCTTTTTGAATAATTCTTCCAAGAGTCTCCACAATTATAATAAAGAGGAAAGATGAGATCACTTTCCCTTAAACCTCTTGAACTACTGAAAAAATCAGAGGGAGAGCCATTAACCAACAAAAAAAAAAACTAGAATTAGAAATCAACTACCCAACAAACTAAAACAATCTATCCAAAAAACTAAAATCCTTTAAAATATTCAGCAAGAACTTCTAGTTCACACAATCGTACATCTTCACAAGATCCAACTTAAGAATAAAATCAGCCTTTTTATTAACCATCAAAGATTGAATATTCTCATGGACAGAGATAATGGAATCAAGAAGTTTCCTCCCTGAAACAAAGCTATTCTGTTGAGGAGAGATGATATTAGGAAGAACCTTCTGCACAAAGCTATTCTATTGAGGAGAGATGATATTAGGAAGAAACTTCTACAACCTCAAAGCCAACATTTTTAAAAATATTTTAAAAATAGAATTACACAAGTTGATCAGACAAAATTCATTGAGAGAAGAAGCACCTTTTTTTTAGGGATTAGGACAATAAAAGAGGAGTTTGGCTCCTTCAACAAGTGCCTACTACCAAAAAACTCCTTGGTAGCATCAATAACATCTTTAGAAATAATATCCCAAAAGGCTTGAAAGAAAAACATTGGGAAACCATCAGGTCCAAAGGGCTTGTTACCTTCAAAAGAAAAGACACTCCTTTTAACTTCCTCCTTAGAGGGAATGCAAACAAGCTTTTTATTCAGATCTTCTGAAATAATATTAGGAATAACATTTAGAAACATCTCTTGAAAAACAAGATCCAAAGCTTGATAAACATAAAATAAGTTAGTAAAAAAAGAACAAGCAACATTCCTTATCTCATCTTTCGTATCTAACACTTGACCATCATGAAATATTTGATTGATCTGGTTAGAAACTCGATGCTTCAAGGTAAAAAGATGGAAAAATATTGAATTTATATCCCCACTCCTAAGACAAATAGCCCGTGATCTCTATTTCCAAAAGTCTTCCTCCCGAGCTACAATATTATGCAACCTAGAAAGGAGAATACTCTCTTGTTGAAGCACAACAATTTCGTAACCATAATTTTGAATCAACTGTTGTAAAGAGTTAAGCTAGTCCTTAATCAAATCCTTTTCCTATAAAATATGACCAAAAGAATGCTTATTCCATTTCCTCACATTAAGCTTAATTATAATGAGTTTCTTTACCACTCTATACATAACAGACCCATCTACACTAATGTTCCACCAAGAAAAAACTCTATCTCTTAAATCTGGATGACACACCCACATCTTTTCAAATCTAAAAGGAAAGGGTTTCCTCCTCCCCAACAACTCCACCAAAAGGGAAATAAAAAATGATCAGAGCCCATCCTAGTGAGTGTTGAAAGAGAACAAAAGTAAGATAGGAGCCGATTTGGAGAGAGGAGAGCATGGTCTAGCTTAACTTGAATGAGATCATCTCTAGATCTTTTGTTAGACCAAGTGTAGGAAGCCCCAAGAAGATTCGCATCAAGAAAAGCATTATCATTAATGAAACTCATCAAATCAAATATGCTATCATATACAACTTGCAAACCACCTAGCATATCCACATCATTCAGATGGGTGTTGAAATCCCCCATAACCAACCAGCTAGCAATAGGAAACTAAGACTTAAAAGAGTTCAAGCTTCCCCAAAAATGCTTTCTAGCACATTTCAAATTGGGAGCATAAATATTTGATATGACCCAAGAAAAATTATCCCTAACATTTTGAAAGGAAGTAGAAATATGGCTCAATTATCCAAACATGGAAACACCTTTCACAACCTTTAGATTCTAAAAATTAGCAACACCACCAAAGTCCCCATCAGCATCAAAACCCTGAAACCCATAGTCTTTAAACAACCCATTCTTAATTTTTTCCATCTTATCAGCAACCATCTTAGTTTTCTGAATAAGAATAATATCAAGTCGATGATATCTCACTAGATTGGCAAGAAGATCTTGTTTATGAGGGTTTTTCAACCCTCTAATATTCCAGGAAAGAATCTTCATGAAGAATTTTAAGGAGTGCTTTTCATAAACATCTCAAACAAGGTCTTCTAGGAACCCTTAACAATATCTAACTTACTTTCCTTTTCCCAAAGTTGTTATAACATAATTCTGCCTCTACCTATTAGCTCAGATCCATAATCCATTCTCTAACAATTCCTAGTAGACACCCTAGAGGGTGAAATAGGTTTTGTAGATAGGATAAAATAATCAATAGGTTTAAATGCATTGAAGACAATAATAAACAAATTAAATCCTATCAAGCACCATGAAGTACAAATGAGAATGAAAATAAATAAATGAAAGACACATGCAAACCGATTTTCAAACTAGTATTGATTGATCTCCATGGCTCTTCTCCACCTGCACAAGGATGCAAGATTTCGAAGGTTGATAATAGAGGAATATTGGATGCTCATTTCTGCAGCATAACGATATGATGAAGATGATAGATGGTAATTGAAGACTGATTTTGACAGAGTGAAGATGCTAGAAGAAGATTCGATGCAAATGGCTTGTAAAAGGTTTGATTTATAGATTTTTGATTTGGACAAAGATAAGATTTGATAAGATTGATAATGATTTGATTTTTGTTTTATTTAATCAAAGAGGAAATAAAAAAAGATAGGATAAGATTGTAAAAAGATAGAAGGATTTCATTTCCTGTTTTAAAGGAAATAAATCTTGAAAAAGATGAGAAGGATAATTGATGAATTATCTAATTAAATAAATTAATTAGATACACATGAGTTCAGTTTTGGAAAGAAAGTGAGAAGATATTTTTAAGATTTTATTAATTAAATAAATATTTGATTTATTTAATTAATGTTGGATTTATGATTTCATTAATTAAATAATATAAATTATTTAATTAATATTAGAGGAATGGATGAAAATGCTTTAATTAATTAAATAATATAAATTATTTAATTAACATTAGAGGAATGGATGGAAATGATTTAATTAATTAAATAATATAAATTATTTAATTAACATTAGAGGAAGGGATATAAATGATTTAATTAATTACATAATATAAATTATTTAATTAACATTAGAGGAAGGGATATAAATGATTTAATTAATTAAATAATATAAATTATTTAATTAACATTAGAGAAATGGATGGAAATGATTATGAATTTAATTAAATAAATAAAATTTATTTAATTAAATAGATGATGACATGAGTACCTAGGGAAAAACATGATACAAGGTGTCTAAATGATGCAATGTTGTGACAAGGTATTGTAAGATGACAATTTTTTGATGTCTACATTTTTCCCCTCTTTGAGATGATGTTTGAGATGATTAGATTTGTGTCGAGTAACATCATTTCAAAGAAGTTAAGATACAGGTAAAAGAAAATGGATGGTGAAGGAAAGATAGGATAATGGAATGATGATGCCCCCTCGAGAGGATAGGCAGGTTGAACAAACATGGGTAGACTCTAGAAATGAAATGAAATTATAAACAGGATGATGCAAGATAGAAAGTGGATGAAGGAGATGAATGATACGTTATGCTGCAATGAAGGTGAGCAACCATGATGTTTGATATAGCACTAGACATTATGCACCAAGATATAAGGACCAAGGTGACGATGTGTCTCATGCCCCAGCATAATACAACCTTGTCTAGATGTATGAGGAAGTAAACTTAGAGCATTAAAATCCTAATGCACAAAAGGTATGATATGACCTTAGATGTAAAGGATAGTGCAAAAAGCTACTCCAACATACACAAGATATGAATATTAGCTAGAATGATACGGATTTGATACAAATGCAAGATAAAATGATAACACACACAAGCAAGCAAGCAAGCATGCACAAATGATACAAAAACAAACAAGGAATTGCCCCTGTCAAGCTGTAAACCGTTGATTGATTGATTGATTGATGATGATGATAGTGTTGTCATTGTTGGGAAGCGATATATCCCTAGAGCAACACAAGGATGATGATAATTGATTGATTGATTGGTTGATTTGGTTTATGACAAGATTAGGATAAAGACCAAAGGATGTGATTGGATAATTTGACAAAATTTTGACTTGATTGGTATGGATTAAGGATTGACTTGCATTTGGATTATTACTTGGATTTTGGATTTTTTTGGATTTTTTTTTTGGGGGATATTTTGATTTTTTTTTGTTTTTGAAATGTTTTGTTTTTCTTGGACTTTTGAAATGTTTTGATTTTTTTTTATTTTAATTTTTTTTGGATTTTTGAGATGTTTTGATTTTTTGGATTTTTGAGAATATTTGGAGGTGTCAAAGGATGAAAATTTGAGTAGCCTTTGTGCTAGAGACCAATGACAAGGGAAAAACCAAGTCTAGGTTCAAAGAGATAAGTGAGATTGATGGATGAAGGGGTGGGTGATGGGAAAAAGGCTCATGATATATGGATGGATGGTATGGATGTATGTATCATAAGAGAGCAAGGATGTGATCTCCAAAGACTATGTCGCATAGGAATAACATGCCCCATTCTAGGTACAATACTTAGGATTTTTCATGATAAAACTTATGACAATAGGATACTGATAGGCTTGTTTGGAAGGATGAGGTATGTCAAGAGATACCCAAAAACATGTTTCAGCATTTTGCCCCTATATCTTCATCAAGATCAAAAGAAGAAGGGTGGATGAATGGACTCAATATGATAGGTATGTATGATGTCTAAAGATGGTAGGTAGGATGGAAATGATATGATATGAAAATGATAGGTTGGATAGATAAGACCTTCTTCCGCCAAGTGTAAGTGACATAGAAGATCAACCTACACATGATGCCTATTTGTTAGGTTTTCATCATGGTACTTATCCAAGGCGCCTGTTTACCAAATTTTCACCATTGGACAAAGGGATTTCTCTTTACTTTTTCTTTTCTTTTTTGTTTTTTGTTTTTTGACTTTTTGATTTTTTGACTTTTTGATAGGAGGGACCCAAGTGTCTAGTTGCATGAAAGGTGATAGTCCCACTAGATATGGATATCATTGCATGGACCATGTCAAATGTCATTATGCTCATAGATGTTGGTAAGGGATGACATGAAAGGGAGATGGAGTAGGTAGATGATGGATTATGATGTGGATTATGGAGAAAAAAAGTGGATTATGATGCGGATTATGTAGGGAAGATGATAGGGATTATATGGGACTTATGGAAAAGATGAATGGGGAGGCTTAGCCAAAAGCATGGACCATCGGAAGATGATGGGGGAGATATGTGGGATAATGAGTGAAGGATGAGGAGATGGAGGTATGTGGAATTGTTGTGAAATGGAATGGAATTACTATGACCAATGGTTGCACACACTGTGATAAACGTTGAAGCTTTTGATGTGGACGGGCTGTAGGAAGTAATGAAGCTGATTTCTTAGGAGATGGTGGACGAAGTGCTTTAGGCACCCACATAGACTTGATATTGTTATGATTTTTGTTTGGCTTTTCGAATGGAACATGAGATTATTGAATAGAATGTGCACTTTGGATGGGAGGGGAAGATTGGGATTTTTGTGATGTGGATGCCTCATTTGACTTGCTTTCTTTTTTCTTAGGTACCCAAACCAATTTAGTTTTGGACTTTTCTTTTGGAGGTATGGGCTTATATAAATTTTTGGATGTATTTTGCTTTGAATTTTTGTATTGATGTCCTAAGGCATGAGAACCCTTAGGATGTTTTACTTTATAGGTAGAGGCATTGAAATTCTCGCTTTTGAATCCCATGGGTATGGTGGAATGGGTGGAAGCTTCATGTTTATACAATGTGTGCATTTGTTGGTTGTGATTAGGAATGTTAGGGTATTTATGGATAAATGGATAAAAGGATTGGATAATGGGGATATTAGGTGTTGGGAGAAGTGGAGGTAGCTTAGATGGAGGGATATTAGGAGTTGGAAGTAATGGTGGAAGATTTGATGGTGGAAGGTGTATGGTTGCATGCTTTTGATATTTGTAAGATGATGGAGGTGGAATGGCAACATATGTTTTAGGTGTATGATAGGATTCATCATGGAAAGTGGACTTAGGAGGCATGGAGGAAATACCAACATCTTTAGGTTGTTGTCCTTGGGGTGTAGGTCAAAGGCCATAAGAGAGTGGAGGGACTTTGACATGGATGGGCTCCAAAATACCTTGTTCATGAAGGTCTAGACCTTTACCTTGGTGGTTCATGTTTTGGAGTATGCAATGGACAATGGGACTAGGTGTAGGTGGAACACTAGACATGAGTTCCTTATTGGATGGAGAAAATGACGCAAGGGAAGATAATGGTTTTTGTTGTTCTAAGGAGGAAAATTCATGAATGAGGGTGGAAAGACCAATAGGATAGGATGGAGGACTTTCAATGGGGTCAATTGTGGGTGATGGAGGATCATTAGGATCTTGATTAGCATTGTGTTCACTTAGATCCAAGTTATTTGTTTGATCTTCTATGTGTGTTTGGGAGGCATATGTCTCATCAAGGGAAGTGGATGTTTGTGCATCATGGATGGGTGAGGTGGAAAGATCTTTACCATGGAATGCATAAAGTTGGCTAAGAGGATCATCATGGTCTTCTTGATCATAAAAGGGGTCTTGATCAAAGATGGAAGATTGATCATGAACAATATTAGGTATGTTATGAATGGAATCATTGGGAGGGTGTTGATCTTTATGTGGATGAGGGGGTAATGTTTCCACGTGTTTAGGATTGTGCTCTTGAAATACCTCATGACTTATTGGAATGGAGGTGGAAGGGGATTTCTCATGGAGAAACTTGTCATGTTCTTGATGGTCAACAACATCGGAGCATGATAGAGGGTGACTTGGACTTACGAGGGGAGACTCTAGAATTGGCTCAAGGGGTTGTGGATGACATGGTTGGCTTGAAGGACTTGGCATGATGTTTGAGGATTCTTTTGTATGTTCAGGTATATGTGTTGAATGACATGGCGATAGTTGATTCCTCGCTCATAGCCCTTGGGTCACATCCTTTGGAGGTGTAGGGGTGGAAGGTGTTGGCTTAGGTTTTTTATTTTGATTGGATGATGGTATGATAAAGTTATAGGGTGCATGTGCTACATTGGTATTCCCCTTGTCAATGGTTGCATTAGAACATGAGGAAGTTTGGCCTTGTTGTAAGGTAGAATTTAAAGTCACATGTGTTTGTCGTGATGTGGCTTGATAGGTTGATGTGGCATTCACATGTGAAGAAGTGGGTGGATTAGATTGGTATGAGGTGGAAGGAGATGGCACATTAGGTTGAGGTGGAATTGGTTGATAATGAATGGATAGGGGATGATGTTGTGGTTGTTGAATTTGACAAGTGGCAATGAAATGATTGGCTTGAGCTAGGAGGTGTTGGATTTTAGGTGATTTAATTTGTTGAAAATTTTGGAAGAGAGTTTGAAGGCTTTGTATGGTTTGGTGGTCTAGGGGTTGGGGTATTTGGTGAAGTGTCTGAAGGAGGTTTTGAAGTTGGGATGCTAGGGATTTGTGTTTGAATGTGGGCATGGTGTCACACATGTGTGTAAGCTCTTGCACATCAATTTGTTCCTCAAAGTATGTAACATCGTTCATGTCATCATTAGAGGTGGTAGGAGAAGCCCCTCGACGTATGATTTTAGGTTTTGGTTTTCTTTCATGATTTTGACTATAGAAAGGGACTCCTTGAATTATGAGCTCGGTCTTAGGTTTTGTCTCATGATTTGGCCTAGAGGGATAACCCCCTTGGATTATGATTTTGGGCTTATGATTAGGATTGGGCTTGTTTATGATTAGGACCATTTTGATAAGTGGTGACCAGGAATTTGTTGGTGATGGTGATGATGTGCAATGATAAGATTGGATGACTTGATTGATTAGGAAGAAATGGATGGGATGTAATGTGTAGAGTGACTTGTAATTATGTGTTTGGTGTTTAGCTTGATTGGGAAATGTTTAAATGAATGATCACACATGGACACACATAAATCACTCACGCAAGACACATAAGCAAGTTTGAATTTGAAATTATGAATGTGATTATTAAGCACACACTTGAAGAAGACACATCAACAAGTCCTAGAACTAGTCAAGTGGGTATGGCCAATTAGGTCTCAAGCTAGGCTGCACAAGGTTGACTAAGGATAATTTGAAAGAAAAATCATGCCACACAGCCGGGAGAAAGGGGTAACCCACCCTTCACCTTCACTTCCCAAAGGTATAAAGTTCTTTGGGGCTTAGCCAAGAGTGACAAAATTTTTAACTTCCAAACAAGCGTGTCTTTCGATTCACACTTTGATTGAAGTCATCCCCAGGGGTAATGAAATCCCCTAGCAAGCCTCCTATGAAGGGTTTTGACAAAAGCAAACCAAGTGAGGTGTTTGTGATCACACACACTTGATTCACACTCACAGTGGTTAATTTCCCTTAGAAATGAAATGTGTGGAAGAAAACAATGAAGCACTTATTCTTTTTAGATCCCAAATCAAATGTGTAGGAAGATAGCGGTTAATTTTAAACCCAATTTTTGAAGTGTGATTGAAGACAAAATTTGTTTTAAGCCAATTTCAATGATGTGATCAAACCAGATTGATTTTATGCCCCAAATTGAAATGTGTGACAAAAAAAATATTAAGAGATTAAAAATAGAATGTGTGCACCTGATTATTTTTGTTTTCCAAATTGTTGTTTTGATTGATCCCAATGCTTTTCCAGCTCCGTATGATTCACCAACAAGTTGTCAAGACAAAAAGAAACAAATTACAAATATGCTGGAACAAAAGTCGTATGCGTCGAAGAATATATCAGAATTTAAGAAATTTAAAATTTTTAAAATTAATAAACACCTACACCATTGGATAGATTATGAAATTCTACCCCAAATCAAAAAAAAAATCACTGAAAAAGACCAAAAAATGACCAAGATACGGCCATTTTAAGATTGACTGAAAAAATGTTGAAATAGAGGTATATGCGCTAAAATAGACCTCATATGTGCTAAACCAAAATTCTCAGATGTGCTAAAAGAAGTCCCAGATGCGCTAAAAGAAAATCCTCGGATGCGCTAATTTTTATTTTTTATTTTTTTACAATTATTTTAATGAAACAGTATATGCACCATTTTGTTCCTTATAAGCGCCGAAACAGTCCCTGGATGCGCCGAAACAACTCCTAAATGCACTGAAAGACCTACAAAAGCACTGTTAAACCCTGGATACACTACAAAAACCCTCAGATGCACTAAAACAGAAATTTTTTCTAAAAATCTGAATTCCAGAACGTGAAATCTAGTCATAAAACCTGCAAATAAATGTTAAAAATGGGGCAAGGCCCCACATAGGGCGCCAAAATGTAGATAGGATAAAATAATCAATAGGTTTAATGCATTGAAGACAATAATAAACAAATTAAATCCTATCAAGCACCATGAAATACAAACAAGAATGAAAATAAATAAATGAAAGACACATGCAAACCGATTTTTAAACTAGTACTGATTGATCTCCATGGCTCTTCTCCACCTGCATAAGGATGCAAGATTTCGAAGGTTGATAATAGAGGAATGTTGGATGCTCATTTCTACACCATAATGATATGACAAAGATGATAGATGGCGATTAAAGACTAATTTTGACAGAGTGAAGATGCTAGAAGAAGATTCGATGCAAATGGCTTGTAAAAGGTTTGATTTATAGATTTTCGATTTGGACAAAGATAAGATTTGATAAGATTGATAATGATTTGATTTTTGTTTTATTTAATCAAAGAAGAAATAAAAAAAGATAGGGTAATATTGTAAAAAGATAGAAGGATTTCATTTCCTATTTTAAAGGAAATAAATCTTGAAAAAGATGAGAAGGATAATTGATGAATTATCTAATTAAATAAATTAATTAGATACACATGAGTTCAGTTTTGGAAAGAAAGCGAGAAGATATTTTTAAGATTTTATTAATTAAGTAAATATTTGATTTATTTAATTAATGTTGGATTTATGATTTCATTATTTAAATAATATAAATTATTTAATTAATATTAGAGGAATGGATGAAAATGATTTAATTAATTAAATATTATAAATTATTTAATTAACATTAGAGGAATGGATGGAAATGATTTAATTAATTAAATAATATAAATTATTTAATTAACATTAGAGGAAGGGATATAAATGATTTAATTAATTACATAATATAAATTATTTAATTAACATTAGAGGAAGTGATATAAATGATTTAATTAATTAAATAATATAAATTATTTAATTAACATTAGAGAAATGGATGGAAATGATTATGAATTTAATTAAATAAATAAAATTTATTTAATTAAATAGATGATGACATGAGTACCTAGGGTAAAACATGATACAAGGTGTCTAAATGATGCAATGTTGTGACAAGGTATCATAAGATGACAATTTTTTGATGTCTATAGGTTTCCTTCTATTTCTATTCCTTTTCGAAGTATAAGGAGGGTCCCCAAGCTTAAAAAACTAAGATTGGGATAAAGTACTTTTGCTATCATCACTAATGATAGAAGAGGTGAGAGCCTCCTCCATAAAGGGCTGAAAGGAGCCATTAGCTTCAACATTAAAACTCTGAAAGACTATAGGAAGTCCATTCTATTTTAATCCAGTACTCCCTTCCCTAGAAAGATTGCTACAACAAATCTTGGGATCAACATCAGAAGAGAGAACCTTCCCCTAATTATCAACTTTATCAAACTCCTCATTCATCACTTCTGAATCATTCTTTTAACCATTACCAAGATCAAACACCTTCTCCCTAGCAAGAGATGCAGACAAACCATATTCAACCAACAAACCAATTACACTGACAGTTGTTGTCATAGCCTCAGGTTTCTCCACTAGACCCTAAACAATCTCATGAACCACCACATACATGTTAAACAATTCGGATAACTAAGAGGGGGGTGAATCAGTTATCCTAAAATAATTTTATTTTCTTTAATTAATTCAAAGCAAACTTATATCAATCATAAAATAATCAAACAAATATGAACATGAAATCACACAACAACACCATGCACAATGAACACCAAAATTTGCATGGAAACAAAAGAAGGGAAAAACCATGGAGAATGCTAATTCTTAATTATAGAACACTATTTAAGGTGACACCGATTAAGGTGATTTTTACAAAGTCTCACTGCCAAAATGCTCACTGTAGGTAAGGCTTACTATCAGTGAGCTCACTTCCCAATTAATACAACTGATTACAAAATAGTCTCACTGACAAAAAGTGATTTGATGAAGTTGCATATACATATGCATGAATTCAGTTTCAATTAAGAGCAAAATATTTGTTTGCAGTATATCTAGTTAAGAATATTTTGCACACCTTCATCGCACAACTTTTGCAAAATAGATTAACTCTTCCTTTGCACCCTTTTATCTGCTCGCATACACCATGCTCCATGCTTCCTTGTTTCATCAAACAAAATAAACCTTTACTTATACCATTCCATGATTTCATAATCTCCTAAGTCGACTAGACACAATGTCTTCATAGTCTTTAAGTTGGTCAAATACCATTTGAATTTAGATCACCACAAAACATGTCAGCATGAAGAACAACCTTGAAATATTAAATAAGGCCTTGCACGCTAGCACCAAACCCAAAAGATAGGTCGCACATAAAGATATTCTTACCACGTTATCAAGGGACCCATAGGATAGATTCATTACATAATATAATTATCAAAAGATAGAAAACTTTGAATTACATGAAATATATTCCAGAGCCAAAGGGAATGCCACAAGCAAGACCAAATCTTGATTATCATCAATTTCAATATCAACCAGAGAAACACAAATTGACATACCAAAACTTGTAACATGCTCCATGCATGTCCGGATAGCAAGGTTACCCAAAGTAAGCTTTGAGCACAATAGCCAATGTCAAAAGTTTAGACTTCATTATTATGCATTAACTGACTTCCACATATGTCCCAAAAAGAAGTACTATCATATTCGGATCAAAGATAACATCCATACTACGTAACATCATAACACTTGATAGGATAGATAATTTATGTATATCATTCGGAGCACAACCTTCTAGATCTAGGTGTTGACATCAATGAAAACAATACCAAATCTTCTCAACAATCTCCCCCTTTGGCATTGATGGTAAAACAAAAAAAAATCAAAAACACAAAACTCCAAGTACTCCCCCTTTGTCAAGCAATTCAATACCTCTTCTTATTTTTGTTTTATCTTCATTTTCTTCCCATTTTTTCCATCAAAGAAAAAGGAAAAAATAAGAACAATCAGGAGATCAAGTAAAAATAACACTTTTCACATGAAAAATATTAATGTACCTTTCTCTCATAATTGGAAGAATCATCTTCCATGCTAGCACTGTAGAAACCATTATGGCACACATACTATCTAGTAGAGTCAACAACATAAATGAGGATGAGTCTGCATCAGAAAGTATCATAGAGAGATGATCCAACTAGACCTCAACAATTTCTTTGACCAACTAGAAAGTTCTAACCAAATCTTCCCTCTGTCTCTAAACAAACAATAACTTATCTTACAAATCTCTAACTCTTATTCTATGTTTTCACCTTTATCTTTGAATAATTCAAAACACTTCTTGATATCATTCAATTTAGATTCAATAGCTTCAATTGTGCTTCTAAAATTATCAACTGTAGTAGGCCATCGAAGATAATACCTGTAGATGTTAGACATCTCCTTAATGCATTATCTTGTCTCACCAATGTGTTTGGATAACTTATGTTTGGCTTTGACACACCTTCTCTCAATCATAGCTTGGAACTTATGTCCTTTAGATCCTTCCAACAACAACCTTTCTTCAACAACTTCTACCAAGTCATCTGATAATGAGTCTGAAACATCTGAAATAGTAATACCCTTTTTGAGTAGATAGTCAACCAATGCGTCAACAATTCTAAGCCTATTGACCAGAGAACAAGCATACCACATTTCACCAATATTTTTCATATCACCTTCATCCAACACGGAACAAATTTCTTCTAGATTGAAAGAGTTAGATCTAGGCATAGACTTTTCTTCCTTATCCTTCTCTTCTGAAATAGCAATGACTTCCTCTGTGTTAATTTTCCTCCTTTTAGGTTCCGAAGGAGAACCACCAATGAAAACCTCTAACTCCTTACTCGAGGAGGAAGCCTCCTTAAACTGACTAGACACTATCACACCAGAGCATATATTCATCTGGAAGGATGAGAAATAAAATTTGCATGCACTTGCTTTATCTTCCATACATTTCAAATACCTATAAACATGCTTTCTGACAAGGATGTCGGAATTCCACTTAACATTCTCCTTTGATGGTAACAAACTCATAAAGTAAAATACTAAGCATATGAGCAAAGTCCCAAACCGGAAAGGATAACTCTCAACCAAAGACATTCTAACATTCTCAATTAGGTTTTCCATTATGAGGCTACACAATTCAAACTGCTTATTTTCCTTCACCATCTTATGTGCAAGATATATTGCAATAGCCGAAGTAGAACCTTCACAATTTCTTAAATATATTTTGTAAGTGATATTGTAAGCAACATACCTTACTATAGGATCAACGATGGTATTTATTAGTAGAGCTCGGGGGTCTTTGTCAATACCAGTAAGTTCCTTTGTGTCTCTATATTTTATCATTTTCTTCCTAGGGAAGTCACCAACACTACACAATACAGTAATAGCTTTGATGGCTTCCTTAGTGATCGGATAATTTTTTTCAAAAATAATGTTGCCATCCTTGAATCAACTCAACAGGAACAAGATAGACTCTTTGTCAGAAAACCGAGGAAATTATCCCCATAAATCCATACCCAGAGCACTTACATTCTGCAATTCATTAACCTTCAACCCTAGTTCTATTTCCTTCATCTTTTGATGATCAAAATCATCCAACTCTACCCCCTTCAGCTTTAGCAGAATACTACCACACAATTCTCTGTCAACAAATTCCATTGTCTTGCTTATCTTCTTCAATATTTTATCACTTGAAACTTCTTCTTAAATTGTAAACTATGATAAATGCTTTGAAAACTCCACATTTTAACCTTAATTTCTCATTATGAACTTTCTGCCAAAAGCTTACATTGATGATGTCATCAAATGTACTTCAATTTTCAATTAGTTGGATTAAGCTTCATCATATATCACCAACTAGGTCAAACTTAGTCATGTCGAAAATACATCAATATTACTTTAAAGAGGGGGAACCGATAGGATATGCATAACAACACTCCCCCTGAGCTAAGGTGGTTGGCTCAGTTTCTAGAAGAGCTTGTATTGGGATCTGGTACCACAAAAGAGTTCTCCACACTCATTTCCTTTTTCTTCCACACCATGAAAGTCTTCTTAGATTCATCTGATTCTGCAACCTTCATTTTCTTTTTAGGATTTTCTGGAGCAACATATCTGCATGTGCTAGCATAATGTCTGAGTTGACTACACTTGTAACATCTTTGTCCTGACTGAACTGAGTAAACCCTAGATTTGCACTGATTAGCTTTATGACCATAACCATGTCATAAATAGAAATTACCATGAAAGATATTATTCATTCCATTCCTTCTAATTGGATTAGATACCTAACTTTTTCAATTACTTTCTTTGTGACCAAACTTGTGATAGTTAAAGCATTGAGTACTTGGTTCCTTCTTGCTTCTAAACTCTACAGCCTTATGTGCAAAGTTATTGCATAGAAAAAAATAGCCATTAAATGATAAGAACCTTTGAGCAATTAGTTGCCTAATCAGAGGTCTTTTAGGTGTTCTAGATTTTTGGGCCATGCATGTTACACTAGATCTCACTTCAACTTCAACTTCTTTGTCTTCACCCTTAGTGTTCAGATTTGAGCTTTCACCGATGAAGCCAAGTCCTCCCTTATCCTTGTGAAATTTTTGTAGGGACAAGAATTGATCTAGAATTATGCTACTTTCTCATACTTTTGCTTTTGATTTCATCCTTCTTAATTCTTGATCTAATTTCTCATTTTCTTCTAATTTTTGTTTGATGGTATCTTTGAGATTTTCTTTAATCTTCTTCCATTCTTCCATTTTTTGTTTGATAGTATCTTTGATATTTTCTTTAGTCTTCTTGCATTCATCCAGTTTCTACTTTAAATCCACAATACTTTCCTTTGACTCCTTTAATTCCTGGTTTACCTCTTTGTGTCTTGCTTTGAATTTCCAAATTTTCTCGCTTATCTTTGAGATACAATAATTTTCCTCCTTAAGGTTTTCTTTCAATTCTTCATTTTCAGATTCTGTGCTTTCCATATCATCTAACATTATCTTTAGTTCTTCCTCAAAGTGATAATCTCCTACCATCTATTCAAACTGCCAAGATCTCCATCAAGTGGTTAAGCTCTATCTCTAGGGGACCAAGTTCTAATACCAATTGTTGAACAGTTAGAATAATTGAGAGGGGGGGTGAATTAATTATCCTAAAACAATTTTATTTTCTTTAATTAATCTGGAGTAGACTTATATCAATTAGAAAATAATCAAATAGATATAAAAATGAAATCACAATACAACACCATGCACAATGAAAACCATAATATATGTGGAAACCCAAGAAGGGAAAAACCATGAAGAATGCTAATTCTCAATTATAGAACACTGGTTAAGGTGACATCGGTTAAGGGGATTTTTACAAAGGCTCACTGCCAAAATGCTCACTGCAAGTAAGGCTCGTTGTTGGTGGGCTCACTGCCCGATTAATACAACTGATTACAAAATAGTCTCACTGAAAAAAGCGAATTGATAAAGTTGCATCTACATATGCATGAATTCAATTATGATTAAGAGCACAATTATCTATCTGCATCATATCCAGTCAAGAATCTTCTGCACACCTTCCTCGCACAACTTCTACAAAACAAATTACTTCTTCCTTCGTACCCTTTTATCTACTCACATGCACCATACTCCATGCTTCCTTGTTTCATCGAACAAAATCAACCTTTACTTATACCATTCCATGATTTCATAATCTCCTTAGTCGGCTAGACACAATGTCTTCATAGTCTTGTAAGTTGGCCAAACACCATTTGAATTTAGATCACCACAAAACATGTCGTCATGAAGAACAACCTTGAAATATTCAATAAGGCCTTGCACACTAGTGCTAGACCCAAAAGATAGGTTGCACATAAAGATCTTCTTACCACGTTATCAAGGGACCCATAGGATAGGTTCATTACATAACATAATGATCAAAAGATAGCAAACTTTGAATTACATGAAATATATTATGGAGCCAATGGGAATGACACAAGCGAGACCAAATCTTGATTATCATCAATTTCAGTATCAACTGGAGAAACACAAATTGGCATACCAAAACTTGTAACATGCTACATGAATGTATGAATAGCAAGTTTACCCAAAGTAATATTAGAGCACAATAGCCAACTTCAAAATATTAGACTTCATTATTTTGCATTAATCGACTTCCACAGATGTCCTAAAAAGAAGTACTACCATATCCAAATCAAAGAGAACATCCATAATATGTAACATCAAAGCACTCAATATGATAGATCATTTATGTATATCATTTGGAGCACAACCTTCCGGTCTAGGTTTTGACATCAATGACAAAAGTGCTAAATCTTCTCGACAAGACAACCTCTATTTTCTCACCAAAAGGAGCCATAATAGTCTTAGAACAATGAAGGTACCATTCATTTGGACTAGATCAAACTCCTCCCCTTCTCCCTCCATTCCTTGAGAGAAGGATGAGAATAATTTTGAGGAGGTTTTTGAGGCTTCAACAGAAATTTCTTAGCCCAATGACCCACTTTCTTGCTGTGAAAACAAGAAAACATGATAAATTTATATCCCACCACCTGATTCTAGACCCCCAGTTTAGATTTAATCTTCACCAAAGTAGAAAAATCAGTAGATTGATAAAAAATCACACAAAATCAAGCATACACCAACATTTTCCTAGTTGAATTCATTTGATTAATGGAGAGAAAACTACCAAAAGTGTTGGAAATTCCTTTAAACACTTTCTCATCCCAAAACTCAAGAGGGAGACCAAGTAAGCACACCCAGACTGAAGCAGATGAAAAAGAACAAGCACTTGGGTTAAAACCAAGTTCCCACTTCTTTAAAACTAGATTTGATTTACCAATCATCCATCGGCCACCAGTTAAAACACCTAGCAATTCTTCTTCATAGGTAAAAGAAAATGAGAAAACACCTTTCACCATAGCTACCACCTCAACCTGACCCTTAAGCTGCCAACATTTAAGAGAAAGGTTGCAAACAAATTCAATATTCAGGTGAGGGCCCAAAAAATTCACAAAAAATGAAAAATTCATGGACTTGACACTCTTCTCAATAATATAGTAAATAATAGAAACAAAATACTCACTAGAGATCAGAATAGCAAAAAAGTTGACCGAGGGTGAAGAACTCTTACCTTTTAGTCTAGTACCAAAAATATTCAACCATCTGGTGCCATCAAAAGAAGACTTCAACATGCCTCTAACCATCAACATCAACATCAACATCATCAACATGAATCTTAGACATAATACAAGATGAAAAACCCATAGGAGCTAACGATTTAGGGACCCCACATGCTCATTGCAAGTACCAACAACTAAAGAATCCAAAGAGACCAAAATCAACTTCGCAACAACCAAAGGAGATGACCCACCAACACTTCCATCAACTAGACAACCTTCTGACACCACCACACCATCATCATACCCACTGCCATTAATGCAACCCTGAGAACCAAGAGTTCTCACCTTCTAAAAATTTGAAAAAACAACATCACCGCCCAAAGAGAGCTCCATTTCCCACACAAATCAATGTTATTTTAGGAAAAGTAAATGTATAGGGATAAGATTACTTATTTATAACAACAATAGAGATAAAACTTGATGTAGTGAAAATTCCATTTATTTGGGTACAAAAATGTATGTAATCTAAATATTCTTGCTACTTAGAATCCTTTGTAGAATTATGGATAAATATGGATTAATCCCTCAACTATGAATTAATTCGACATTGTGTGAATCTAATCTTTGATGTATGACCTTGATCTAGTGTTTCGTATTAATTTTCTATTAAAAAAATTTAAAAATTGGGTTATTTTGATGCGTTATGGAGGAAATCCTAAATAGATCAAGATGGAGAAGAACCTTCAAAATCTTCAAGTTCACAATTCTTTGAAGTCTTTATTCTTTCAAAATCATGATTCACTTTTTTGGAGGGTTTCCATTCTCTATCCTTTTCAAAAATAAAATTATTACATGAATATTTGGTACAATATTTCATGGAGTTAGTAAGTGGTATATATTACATGTAAACATATAGGAAATAATTTATATTCATAATTTTTACACTAATTTAGTGTGATTATTGATATCGATAAGGTGTTGTTGAATGCCATAAAATTATCTTTCAAACTTAGGGTTTGGGATTGGAGAATCCAATACAAGTCCTCCTCACAAGGATGCCTTCATTGTCATAAAATAAAGCACTTCTCTCACTCATGCCAAATTATTAAGAAGAAGCATCATATCTAAAAAAATAATTATCATTCCTTATTGTAGTCATGAGAAAGAGATTTAGAATGTTCACAATGTTTTAGAATAAAGAGTGCTCTATTAGGAGGAATGAAAGGGTTTGTACACTACAATTAGGGTCCTAGCATGTAAGATTCTCTTGTTAAGGAAAAGAGGAAATCAAATTTTGATCCTATGATTCCTTTGGTTGTGCCTAGATCTTAAAAAAAATGTAGGATGGTTTCCATATAGGCCAAGATTTGACTCCACTTCAAGTTTTGAGGTTTGGTTTCAAACCTCCATGATTTTTGTTTTGGTTATCCCTTTTTTGTGAGTTAGTTATTTTTTTCTTGGAATTATTTTGGTTTTAAGGCCTATTACATCGTAAGTTCTAGTCTCATGTTATTTTAAGCTCTTTCTTGTTGTATAAATTTTAGGGGTCCTTTCAAAACCCTCATTTAGTTTATAACTATAGCCGAAAAAAATTATCTAATAAAAATAACTACAAATTAGTCATAAAATGTCTCTAA
This sequence comes from Sequoia sempervirens, assembly GCA_007258455.2. NCBI lineage: Eukaryota > Viridiplantae > Streptophyta > Pinopsida > Cupressales > Cupressaceae > Sequoia > Sequoia sempervirens. Next base: position 57,244,960 of record VDFB02168118.1, read on the forward strand.
ATCATCCATATGACTCTAAAAACTAAATTATAATATTATTTCATGAATTTGGTTTGTTGGATTTCATCTTTCCTAAAGGTATTTTACATCTTCATAAATCTCTATGTCTCATACCTTATAACCCTAAATTATTTAACTCTAAATTATAGTTTCATTCATTAAATCATACCAACATTCACATTCAATATGAAAAAATAGTCCTTTTATACGCTTTCCAATCTAAGGTGAAATTTGTTAAATTTATGCATTCTTTAACTATTTATTTTTGTTGAATTTCTCCTTCTAATGTGTAAAGAGTCAATCTTCTTCTCTAATATATGAATAATGAATTTGATAAATTGAAAGTGATTTTAGAATTCTCCTAACCCCTTATTATAAGGGATGCAATTTAATTATCCTCTTTACTTTTCCTCTAAAATATTTAATAATGATTATTCTATTTTTTATTTATCTTCTTCAATTATTTCTCAAATCTCATCCTTTAATATTTCAATAAAATGTAATTCTATTTTATTCTAAAACATATGTAGTAAAAGATACAAAATAGTTTATTTATTGATAATATAATAATTCTTTATTTTTTAAAAATAGATTTGCACTCATCTTTTTATTTTATATTCTAATTTAAATTAATTTAAATAGATTGTTTTCATCTATCAATTGATATTCATACAAATCATTATAAATAGATTTGTTTGTATTTATTTATCATATCCTCATTATATAATATAATATTTTCTTTGGTTTCAATATTTATTACTTACAATATTAGATTTAATTTAATTTAAACATTTAGGGATATTACTTCATGAACTAGGATTATGTGTGTCGCTTCATAATCTAAGTTTAGTTTAACTAGACTCTACAAACGTGTACCTATTAATTTAATTTAATTTAATATTAGATTTAATTTAATTTTGAATATATGATAGAATATTAATTAGATTTTTTAGTATTCTATTATCCAAGTTTAATTATTAGGTGACTACCTATTACTCCAAAACTTGGATAATAGAATACTAAATAATCTAATTAATATTCTATCATATATTCAAATACATTTTTATTCTAAGTATAATATACAAATGATCATAATGTCAAGTGTTGGAGTAATAGGTAGTCACCTAATAATTAAATAATCATTAATTAATTATTAGGCCCCTTTTACTTTAATTACTTAAGCTAAACTTAGGAATTAATTTTTCATTGTTAGATTGCACTAATAATAGATCATATTGTCTCATTGCATAAGATGAAGACACTTGTCACAATATCATCAAATCCTCATCTATGGTTTTATTTTTTCCTTTTCATAAGGAATCAAATTTTCATTGCAATCCATGGGTGTGAGACTAATACATGCCCATGGAAATGACATAGGACATGAGAATGTTAAAATCAAGGGAGGTAATGAATGCATGAGATGAATGCATGGATATATGGTTTAAGTTATATATCATCGATGGTAGTGTAGTGCCTAGTATGAAAATTAAGTTATATATGGTTTAGGATTTCAATAATATGCATTTCGGTCTGGTATCTTGTAGCTTTGTGGAAGATATCTTATCATTGATATCCCTCACCTTTTTCTTTCTATGCAGGTTTGGTTTATTTCCTACCATCTGCAATTAATGCCTATGTTTACAATTTTTAGTCTACTTGATTTCATATGGGTTCTCTTTGTTATATTACTTATGTATTCATCATGAAATGCATTTGTTCATTGCTTTGTCATTTAAAATGTATATGTGAATGAATTTTTTGCCAATTACTTTCTAGAACAAAAATCTTTACTTTCTTGAAATTAATTTTGTGTCATGTGAAGATAATGAGAGTCCCAAAGCATATTTCAAGGGTGAAATATGGTCCCACATAGAATGGAATCATCATGGGTAGAGGAATATTGAGAATTTATCTTAGCGAATTGATCTTGTATGACATGTTAGTGTAAATAGGTTCATTATCAAACTAGTTAGCTAATCATATTTCTAGGATTGATCTATTCACACTTAGCTTAAATTTAACTAAGCTATTTCATAAATTTTTATCACTTCATAGTATTAAGGCATGTTTCCTCACCACTTGAGACACATATTGCATGCATACTCGCCACACTTGGCAAGTGAGCTCACAAGTGTACAACATTTTCAAGGGCAGTCTATCATAGTCTCCTTTCTCACCTCATCTACCTTGCATACATATGCAAGTTTTCTTATTGTATTTATACACTCTTCATTTATATGATAGATATCCTATTATGTTTATCATTTCACTAGTGGAAGGTTATCAATTCATGCTTTCTGATCTTGGCATTCTCCAACATGGTATTAAAGCCATGAGAGCACGTTTCATACCACATCAAGGTGACTCCTACACATATCCCTATCATAAAGCATCATTGAGCCAAATGAACCTTGCCATTGCATTCGAAAGGCCTAAAAATGAATAAATACCTTTTGTTTCATCAATTTTGATAACTTTCATTTTTTTCAAATTTTTAATACCTGTACTTTGTTTTATTGTACAAATTATTAAAGTACAAATTTTAAAAAAAAATAAAAAAATTAGTAGACTTGGCTAGAATTTTCCTCTACCCATCTACTCATTCTGGGTTAAAAATTGTTTGTTTCGAGTTTTTGTGGCCTATTTGACCTATTTTTACAAGTTATATTAATGGGTTTGACAATTTGAGGTGAATAATTGCTCAAATTTTTGGTTTTCGTCCTTTTCTCTACTATTGAGTGAAATTTTTTGGCCTTTGCAACCAAAATTTGTAGTGGCGCTTTGACCACACAACCCATTATATGCTCCAATCGACCTCATTATAGGGACCTGCACATACTTCAACTAAAATTATGGGTAGATTTTTTTTGCAGGGGTCAAAGCTTATCTAGGTCTATTTGGTACTATAAATCCACCTCTTTTCCACACAACCATATGTGGCAAGAAGGCTCCCCAACACAAAAGTTTCTAACACCTCTTCTTCGCACACCTTTCAAAAATTTATTGTTTTGCCTTGGCTTACAAGCTTATGTAAGTCATACACAACATGTTAGAGTCTCTTTCACACCATTCTAGATCTTCAGGAAAGTGCCTCCACCATTGGTGGGAAGAAGTTTGATCTCTGTACAAGGTACATTGAGGGATATTTGGTTAATTAAGTGCATGAAGCCATTGAATAGAGAATAAAAGGCATACAGACTGAGCTACAATGCCTCCTTCAACAAATTTGGTTTTCACTCACAAGGTCTCCCACCCTTCCACATGAATTTCATACTCCTACACAGGTGGGCTCTTTGGTAGAAATATCAACAAGTTGAAAATTTCAATTGTCTCCTCAACAATAATCCACCTTTTGGCACTAGATATCCCCTTGACTCAATTGAAATTCCTTCAAAGAAATATAATTTTCTAGTTGATGTAGCATTTTAAATTTGATGGTATAAAAATTAAATGCAAACATTTATCCTAACCATTATACTTTGTCGATGTTATAAGTTTATGCTAACCTCTAAGGTTTTATTTATGCTTGTAAAAGGGGGCTTCTTTTTGTTTTACACTAACTTGCAAACGAGGGGTATTGTTTCAAGTGTGAATAGTCAATGGAAATCTTTAAGGGGTTGCTTGAGTCTCAGACATTTGTGCTAGGGAAAGGGAAATTTTGAGTTATTCTTTCCTACTAGCACCATCCTTTTTTGTATACTCCTCTTGTTGCTACCTTATTTGTGCCTCCAATTGTTGCTCATACCTCCACTCAGCATTTGTATTTTACTTCTGAGGATAGTGAGCTTGATGGACAAGCTCATCCTGTTGTGGGAAATAACCTTTTTTCCCTTGATAGGCTTGATTATCCCATTCCTCTTATTGTAGTTCAAACTCTTGTTGTCTTCAAATCTCATCTAGTTATCTATTGAAATCAAGCAAAATGCTTGTAATTTCACTTGCACTTAAATTATCAAAACTTTGGGGTTGGCTAGGAGAGAAACAAGGTTGATTTTCAAACTGATGAGTCTCTTGGGATTGTTGATAGGGATATGTATGTGTCCAATAAGATTGAGTAGGGGAGGGTGGGTGGTAAGCATTTTTAGAAGGTTGAGAACCCTCAACAATAGGGTTTTGTGAAGTGAAATGGGAGGCATAACCAATCTAATATGGCTGATTGGGAGGAACAAAGTTGGAATTATCATGAAATGGTGGGGTATACATATGGTTTTCATTATAATATGACATTTTTAAGCATGGGAATGATAGGCAACACTTTGAAAATTTGAAAGGAAGGAACAAGACTTCCCAACCATAGATTTTGGGTACATACCAACAAAGTCACCCAAATTGAGTTGCAAAGTCGCCAAGTGATTGAAGAACACCTCCAAAGGTCAAAATGTTGAAGAGAACCACTCACTCAATAAAATGAAGTAAAACTAGGATACTTGAACCAAAAAAATTATCTTGGAGTTGCCATGGTGTTTGAAGCTATGCCTCAAAAGACAAGATGTGTTGATGAAAACATCAAATTATTCAACAAAGAGAAAGTAGTCCTACTAAGCATGCCACAAACTATTGTCACATAAAATTGCACCCCACTAAACAAGATTTCAGTGTTCTACTGACATAATGGAAACAACCTCAAGGTGTGGGACCTTGTGCAAATAAGGTTGAGTCTCTGGAGAATATTGGCTTCCTCTCTCAATCTAAGTGAAATGTGTTGGTCCAGCCCAAAACATGAAAACCTACCACTATCCTACTCTAACAACTAACAAGGGAAAGGGTTAGAAAGAATGCATGAAGGGAAAATTGAGGCGATACACCAAGATGGAAAAGTCATTTCTTCCTAACTTAGACTACACAACAACACCTTGAAGAAGGACTAGGGGACTCACACAGATCTCTATTTGGTCAATTCACAAAGGAAAGCATGGAGGTTAGGGTTTGATAGGGTGCTAGAAGGAAAATGATATTCTCAAGTAGAAATTATAAATGATTTAACTCCAACATACATTCATGGAAAGAACAAAGACTTAGATATGTAGGTAATGAACTTACACAAAAATAAGCAAGTTGAGAGAGGCAACCTTGATTGATTTCATTGATATAGAGGCCACAAGCCAATCTTTACAATTGAAAAGTGTAAAATATATTGTCTGCTAAAGAAAAACCTCAGAGGAGACAAAGGAAGAACCCTTGAAATGAATATATTTCTTTCCTTATAGATCAAGTATAACTTGGAATCACAAATTGAACCCTAACCCTAATCAGGGTTAACAATGAAATTTGTGTCGGGGAGGATGGAACCATCCTGTGAAAATCATGATTAGGGCATGGATCCATTAGGAAAGTAAAAAAATAATAATAAATGAGCATGGGAACCCATAAAATCCACTTGTAGAAGTCAGGGGAGAAAAAAATGTCATCCTTGAAGCCCTAAAATCAAAACAGGCTACTCAGAAAGTGATTTGAGCATTAATGTCATCACCCAAAAAACATACCATATCTGCAGAAAGCTCGAGGCATTAGGCCTGAAAGGAAACATTTGCTTAAATACATTAAATGATCTAGATCCTTAAAAAGAGCACATTATTGGGAATCATACATTGGGCTTACTTCATACCACATGCTTAGAAGAAGGGATTAGAAAAAGTGAGAACCCGAAAATCGGAGGTAAGGGAGAATCCTTACCCCTAAAATTGGAAGTAAGAGAGAATATTTACCTTTGAAATCAAAAGTAAGGGTGAAGCCTTACCCCTGAAATCAAAAAAATTGACAGTAAAATTTTTGAAAAAATATTTCAGAGAAAGGGTGGTGGAAGAAAATTTTACCTCCTACAAAGGAAAGGAAAAAGGAAGACCAAAAACCCGAAAGAAACAAAATTTCAAAAATCGGGAAGAAGCCTTACCTCTTACTTAAAGAAGGTGAGAGGTAAGAGGGGAGCCAAAACCCTAAATTCTAAAATTGAAGGTAAGAGTGAAGGACTACCCCCAAAATTGGAGGTAAGGGTTAAGGCTTACCCCCAAAATCAAAGGTAAGGGTTAAGGCTTACCCCGAAATTCAAAAATTTGACACAATCAAATTTTTGAAAAAAGATTTCAAGGAAAGGAAGGAAGGAAAGAGGCTTAAGAGGATAATGAGTGGGAGGAATGAATAAGGGGAATAAAGCTATGGAGAAGGAAAGTAGACAAGCAAGTAAGCAACACCCTGAAATCTCGAAATGCTTGGACTTAGCCAATTCTAGGACCCTTCAAGGATAATTCATGCAAGATGGACCATGTAGGATAGATCTCAGATCGGTTATCAATGATGGGTCATCAAAGGGTGGCATGAAATTTCAACAACACCAGAAATTCCTAAACATATATTGAAACATTTCCTATTTGAAATGATCGAGCTTCCTCCAAACTTTACAAATCTTGAAATATTTCCTCTTTACTTTGTTGGGACTTTCTATGAGCCAAAAATTAATATTACCACACCTCTAACAAGTACTATGCTTTCCTATTAAACATTTCAGGCTCTTGGATATTGTTAGACTTAACCATTTGTAGCTATTTGGGATGGGAGTACAAAGTACTCCAAAACTTTGATAGATATTATCATTTCAATCATATATCAGATCCTTTACAACACATCAAACTTAGAGGGAAGAAGGTACCTCTCCAAAAGTATGATAAACCACAATGAAATGGCTTGTGTGTTGGGCTTCCATACCAATAAATACCTTGGTACGAGAGTATCGAGTATCCCAACATAGTGATAGGAACCAACATGTCAAGATGTCTAGATTAGGGAGTCAAGGGTGATAGGGAAGTCATGCCACATGGGAAACATGATGAGGGATGACCATAGAGGGAACCACAAAAAGGAAACCATGACAAAGAAGATGATTTTAGGATGCCAATTTTAGTTCAAGACAAGGAATAACTTAGTACCACATTCAGGGATGGCTAAAAGTCTAACTCTAATAGATAGAAAATTTTTGGATGCAAGATATTAGAGTTTTGGGAGTGAAGATGAAGGGCACTAGATACTAAGGGATGGATGGATGAGGAAGTCTAAAAGTCCAAAAAGGGGCACATGACTTAAAATTTTAGTGGTAATTACAGGCTTCAAAGCTTAATAATGCAAAAGGAAAGATATTGGGGGATGGGAAACTATAACCCTTCGGCAAACAACACTTAAATTTTTTTTTGCAAGGAGGGAGGGTATACAAGTATGGACAACACCAAAAGTTTGAAACTTTGACAATATATATGAAATACCAAGGACACCACCAAAGAGAACTTTGACTTATACATTTTGTGGGTCTTTACACCTTTTGACACTTAGGGGACCCAATTGGAGATTTCTAAAATCACTTATCAACAAAGGGTGGATAATGTAACATATACAACCCTTGGAGTAGAGCAAAGAAAATACAAGACACATCGAATTGGGGTGCCAACATGACCTACAAGTAAATATCATTATGGTATCTAAAATATGGTTGATAACCATATTTTTAATATTTTTGACAAAATTAATATCTTGTACATATGAAATGTCTAGTTTTCAAATATGATTTAAAAAAAAAAAACTAATTTTCTATTTATTTATTAATTTTCACACAAAATCTCATAAAAATCATTATGGTATCTACTTATAAAATTCCTATATGATACCTAGTTCTAATTTTTTAAGTTGTCTATTATATTTTTTTCTCATCCTACATGGCACATTGCTTGGTAAAATAAAACCTATAATTAGGTCCATACAATAAGATACATTACACATTGGTGACAACTCTCTTGGAATTCCACCATAAATCATATTAGTTAATTCTCTGGGTAGTGATTCAATATCCAAATCCTTACAATGAGTCAAATTTGTTTCCTCCAATTCCTTTTACATAGTCTTGAATAGTGTGCATAATATCCTTACAAGTTCCTTGCCTACTTGAGAAACACTTTTTTGAAATCAACATCACTTGGATCTTTATGCACTCTTCTTTACCCTTAAAATAAATTCTAATTTTTTCCCATCCTTCATAAAAATTAAGGTAATATTTCTTCTATTATGGATCACACATCTATCACACTATCAAGATCTACCCAACAACACATTGCATGCAGCCATCAAAATCATATCACATTCCACTTCGTCTACATGTTCTCTAATATAAAATGCAACTTAATACTACTCTTTGACCATGAGTTACTATCCTTTCTACAATTAGGAGGCTCTATAAAGTGTGAAGCATATAATAGTTTTCTGTAATGCCCCGTCTTGTAATGTAAGGAATGATGCATTGACTACGAAAGTGAATTTTTTTTTTAAAGTGTATTCATTTACTTAATTAATTGCAAACATTCCCTAGGTAGCACGACGACACACTATCTGAAAATTCCCATAGACGAAAATAATATTTAACATTGCATATATTTATTTCACATTAACTTAGAAGCATACATTGAATAACATTTAAATTACATCATTAAAGCTATAAAGTACAAATAAGAAATTTTCATTGCATTTGAAATTACATTACAATACTCATTCTCCAAATGGGGTAGATCAAATAATAATTTAAAATTACAAGTTACAAATGTTCACCTCATTAACAATTGAGGAGTGTTACACAAATACAGTTTTTCCATTGTTACATATAAGAAAGTACACATATATCTTCATGCGAGCTCTCCATCCAAGAAGCACTCGTTACCACAATCAAGAACTGGGGACCCAACGGAGTAAGGTGCATGTTCCACCCAACCATGTGGTACCCGTAGGTCCACCCCCGTGCTAGGAGACAGTAATAAGGTTCCCTAGACATTACCTGCAAACCCTAGACACAAGTAAAACCATAGACCAATCTACACAAGTACATACTCAACTTATTAGTTACATTGCTTCCAGAATCAGGATAATCAAATATACTAAGTTCACAAGGTAATTTGTTATTTTAGGTGGAGTGTCATCACAATGTCGCATAGGTTACCCTGGTGTTTCTTCCTAGGTTCTGGCCCCCAACTAGGGTTACCCTAGTAACCTCTTACAAAACCTGGCCCACATGCAAATTGTTGCGGAATCGAATATCTTTTAAGTTAACAAGATATCAATTTTTCCATTCCAGGCCTTCTCGACTCATTCCCAAGACTAAACTAGCTCTTGAGTCCATAAGTGAGGCATAATTAATCCAGTTAAATATTTTAGAATACCCAATGTGTTAATTTAGTTTTCACTGATTAACTAACTCTACATGAGTTACCCAGGCACCACTTTGTGTGTCGGCCCTCACATAGAGCCACTCCTCTAAGAATAACACAAGAAAACTAAGTTCACTAACTAAGGTACACAAAGTGCACAAGAATCAACATATAATACCACACATTTCATATTGAACATCAAGTCTATGTTCATAAAACCATGGGTCTAAGCATCATGCTAGCCCATGTGCACTACCCTAGTCAACTCAAGGATTGTATTTCAACAATAACAACTCCCTCATTATACAAACTTATCTGGAAGACTTGAGCTTCTAAAACATTCCCAATTTGCCTAATAAAAGAGAAAATACAAATTAAAGCAATTTAGGGACAATAAACTTTTATTATTAGGATCCACTAAATCTAGTCAATCAAGAACATGAAGTACAAAATTAATCATCTGGGATTTAATTCATCTTCCATTCAATATGAAAATCAAATCTATAATTTACCCAATTTCATAACCATATATTATAATGAAATAAATATAAGCTCATGAAATCAATTTAATTTTAAGCACATATTACCCTTGTCATAGTAAAATAATTATTTAAATATTTATATCTAAATATTTTAATAAACTATTTTTTAATATCCCAATAATAACATAAATACACTTAAAAATTTCTTAATGTTTAATAAATATATAAATATAAATATAATATATATATATTTTATATATAACATATATTATATTATTAATATATATTATAATTATAAATTATATAAATATTAATTATTAAAAAATTAAGATAAATCATATAAAATCAAAATCTTTTAAAAAAAATAAAGATTTTAGAAACCCTAATTACCGTAGCCACAACTGTGGGTAGGGCTGCCTTCGCAACCCTCCCCACAGGGCTCGGCCATGGGTGGCAGAGCCGAGCGTTGCCTTTTTAAAAAAAATAAAGATTTTAGAAACCCTAATTACCATAGCCACGACTGTGGGTAGGGCTGCCTTCGCAGCCCTCCCCATAGGGCTCAACCATGGGTGGCAGAGCCGAGCGCTACCTGTAAAGGCAGCACTGGGCTCTGCCCTCACTGTCGGCTCCCCTGCGGGATCGACCGTGGGGTAGCCCCCCAGCGCTGTGGCTCCCAAAATTTTAAAATATATATCTAACATAAAATAAAAACAAATAAAAATGGCGAATTTCTGTGAAATTCATCTGACGGAGTTTCAATCCATTTTTTTAAAATCATTTTAATACTCTAATTTCACCTGTACGGCGTTTCCCATATATTTACACAATCCAATTTATATATGAATGTATATATATATTTATATATATTCACAATTAAATGAATGATAAAATATTTAAATCAAGCAATTAATTTCAACAGGGTTTTTCAATGGAAAATAGTGAAATTTAACAGGTACACACAATTTTTTTCCCCAACAAGTACTAACTTAATCACAGAGGGTTTCAATTTCATTTTCCAAATAAATGATTTCCTTTACAATTTATTTACTAAAATTATTTTCTACAAAGACAGTAACAGAGGTATACATTTCCTCAATCATATCTACAGAGAAGTAACAAATCTACATAACATACTTTTGTTTTCTTTTATATCTCTTCTTTTGTTTTCCCTAATTTCACTACATATCCTTGTTTTCTTGAAATTTACACAGAAATCAACAAATCCTTACCAGTAAAAAATTTGTCGAGAAGAACAAGGGTTTTAACAAAATTTTCTTCTACAGGTAATTTAAAATTTCTTTACACAGGAAATCTTTTCCAAAGTAAACAAATTTAAATACACAAAAAAATACCTGTACTCCTATAGCTTTAAAAATAAAACTTGGTTGTAGAAGAGAAACTTTGTTTGTCTGCTGCGTGCAATCCTCCAAAGCTCTTCTAGAACACCAATATCCAGAAGAAAACAAATACAAAACTAGAAGCAATCCCAAAATTTCTTCCAAGAATTTTTAAAGTAAAACCCCAAAAGAATTCAACAAAAATCCTTTCAACAATTCACTCTACTTTTTATTTCCCGTGAAGTAATTTTTTTGTTTCTTCCCTATTCCCATAATATCTTCCGAGAGAATCCTCAACAAGAAAAACAATTAATTTAACTAACACACTTGGCAAGAAGAAAATATCTTCTAACAAACTCACGAAAAATCTTTCTTTCTTCCTTATCAAGAATTCATTGCATTTTAAGGAATTAAAGAATTTTTAAATTCAAAATCCAATTCCTTTTCTTTATTTATTTATTTATTTATTTCACAATTAAAATTCCATTTCCCACAAAACAATTAATTTAAATTTAATTAATTAATTTATTTAATTAAATAATTTTAACCTCAATGATTAAATTACTTAACCAAACAAACTAATTAATTAATTAAATAAAATGTAAAGCTTTATTTTCAACATTTAAAATTAATTTTAAATAAAAATTAAATTAAAAAAACATTGATCTATCATTAAATTAACAAAATTTTCCTTTCATAATAAATAATCCAATCAGACACAAACGAGACAACCAAAAACACCAGACTTGAACTGACAACATACTGTGACTGGGTTTAAGACTAGACTAGGAAAAACCTTGTTACAACCTCCCAATCAACATTTCCATTGAGTCTTGACACGCTCAGACCTGAGAAACCAGGTGGAGTCGGTGTCATGTACCTACAATCCTGCAATAAGACAAACAACATACATATATATATATATATCCATCTTTCAAACACACCATGCGGAGAAAATCACGGAAATCACAAGGCACTCGTGAGCGAGTGATGCAACTCCGTTCTCCACACTAATACACATCACATCAAACTGACAAAATAAATAACAATTAATCTACCATAAGCATATAGATAGTAATAACATCAAAAATAGACATCTATGCTAACATAAAGCATGTTAGAAATAATTACCACCATACAATGTATCATCACATCATAAAATAAATCCACCATCACTCTAATGTCAGCGATCAAAATATCCAAAACAAAGTACCAAGGTCTATCAAAGTGAAAACATAAGCAAAATGGAGGGGTACTACATTTTCAACCTTGACTTCTAAACTATTGATGTGGACACTAGGTTTTTCATGTTTCTATCATCAATGATAAACTTACCACTTAGTTCCTAAAGCACAGTTAGTGCAAAAGATGCTCTTCCCAAACTAGATTTCATTTTATTCACACATAGGCTTTAGAAGAATCTTGAGGATCATCAAAATTTCCCCAACTTTTGGGAAACTTTTTTTTACTTCATTTCACAACCCATCTTCTTTGTGCACAACATATACATGTTTCTTAGTGTGACCTTTCTCTTGCATGTTGTATATACACTTGAACACTTGATGGCCTCTTGAATTAAGGTTCCTAAAGTGTCAACCCACAATAATGTTTCCCAATTTTTGGCCAAAGTAGGACATTGAAATCAACATTTTTCATCAAATTTTCACTTTTTGAAACTTATAGCAACTAAACCATTAATAATTTGGAGATTATGTGAACTAGTATTTTATGAGGATTTGTGTGTAGATTATAAATATATATATTTTTAAAAAATAGAAATAAATTGTGATTTTTTCATGTAACTTTTAATAACTTATTTTTTATAGTAAACAATATTTTAAAAAAGTGATGTTTATGTCATACCACATAATTTTTTTATTGAAAGGATAAAATTATAATTTGTAAAATATAGATTTGTAACATCAACATCTAGTATTGAACGTAGACATCCACAGTAAGAAGAATAGCTCTATGGTCACTCCCTTTTTTCAAATTTTTGAGTTTTTTCCCTAATGATTCAACCTGGTAGGGGCCCCATCAGGGATCCCCCACCTATGCACTCTACTCCTTCCCAGAGAGCCACTTCCTCTCCATCATCTTCAAGGGGATCTAAAAGTATGCCTAGAGCATTGCCTATTCCAAATCTCAGGGGAATGAATGGGTTTGTTTCCTTTCCCAAGGGTAAGGACACTTTTTTGGCTAGTGAGGACCTTGTGTCATATGTGGATAAGCTTGTGGGTGGGAAGGTTTCAAAAAAGGTGCCCTAGGAATCTTTGTCTGTTTTCTGCACAATAGAGGGGGATGAAGTGGATAACCTAGATGTAATCCTAAATGATGCAATCTAGGGTGTAAAGTTGTCCTTGATTGGAAAATTCTTTGTTGGCCATCCTAATATTGACCAGGTACGTAAGTGGGCCACTGACACTTGGAATCTCAAGGGCAGTGTCTCTATAAGTGCTATGCCTAAAGGTTTATTTTTATTTAATTTTGTTATCCCTAAGGATATGATAAAGGTCCTCACGGGAGGCCTTGGGCTTTTGATAGAATCTTTAAGAATATTTTGTCCCTATGTAAGTGGAAACAAAGATTTGATGCCTCTGCAGACCTGGGTAAAGTAGCCCCAACTTGGGTTAGACTCCCTAGTTTACCTTTGAAATTTTGACACCAAAATGTTTTTAAGGGTATTGTTGATTCGTTTGGCACCTTGGTTATGGCGGATAAAGTAACTCTTCTTAAGTCTCAACTGGTATATGCTAGAATGTGTGTGAATGTGGCTATTAATATAGTTCTTCCCACCTCTGTGACTTTAAAATCAAAATTTGGCAGATGGGTTCAATTGTTGGAATATGAAAAGGCTATGGTATTTTGTCAAGGGTGTAATAAGTTTGGTCATTTACAAGATGCTTGTAAAAAACTCCCTCTTGAACCTAATAAAATAAACTTTGGAGTCTTAGTGAGCTCTCCCTTGAAAAATGTGGCTCCAATGAACCTGATTAAGGATCTTGCTACACCAATTCCCAACTCAGCTTTGTTGTTTTCTGATAAGTTGTCGGCACCTTCTCAAATTATGAACGAAGTTGAGGGTTAGTCTCTGAACGAGTGTGCCCTCACTAACAACTCTAAAAGGTTCCTTTCTGAGAGTGTCATTGTTGGGTTCACCTCCTTGCCCTCTTTGGAAAAATACCTCGAACCACAAAATGGTAATGAAAATTTGGATAACTTGCAAAAGTCATCACAAGAAATGGAGGGATTTTATTTTAAAATTTAGGAACAATAGAAGGAAACCCTAGAGGAAGGTGAGATAGAAATCCAAATGGAAAGGTTATTGAATTCCTCCCCTAAGCTCCCTCTAGTAGGTCTGGAATTGGCAGAAGTTCAAACGCCAAAGATAAACAAGAGAAAGAAAGTAATGATGAATTCAAGAAAAGCATGTTGAATTCCTCCTCCCTCTAAAAAGAGGGTGTTGTGGATGAGGATTAGATAAATACAAAATCAAGGAATAAAAATAAACCAGATGTGGGAGGAAACAACAAAGTGGGAAAACCTCTCTTAAAAGATTCAAGGAACAAAGATACATCTAGAGATGTGGTTGTTGGAAAGCATAGAACTCTTGACTCCCTGGTTGGGAGTAAATCTAGAAAGAAGTAGGGGGAGATCATCTCCCATTCTTTAGTATTATCAAGGTGATATTGTTTCTCATTTTTTTCTCTTATGCATCTGCTTTCATGGAATTTGAGGGGACTTAATGGTCCCTATAAATAGCATTTGTTGAAAGCCTATTTGGCTCATGTGAAACTGGATGTTCTCTTAATATAGGAAACTAAAATGAAAAGAGAAATTTTTGAAAAAGTGATTAAGTAGCTCTGGCCTAGTGCTAATTTTGAAGTAAGTGATGCTGAGGGAGCTTCGGGGGGATTGTGACTTGTTGGAACCCTGCTAGGCTTGTTGGAAGGATAATTTTTTGCAATAAGAATTGTCTTGTAGTTTCTATGGAAGATATGATTACTTCCTTCAAGTGGAATATGGTTAATATTTATGGTCCTGACTCATGACTATATAGGCTTGACCTATGGAACTTGCTTGAGGGTATCATTATCAATAGAAAGGAGGAGTTTTGGATGCTTGGAGGGGATTTTAATTCCCCTTTGTATCCTTCAGAAAAGAGTGGTCTTATTGATTTCTCTAATAGCATGATAAACTTATTAGGATTCCTTAACTCTATGGGGCTAATGGATATTCCTTTGAATGGATCTCTTTTTACATGGACTAATAGGAGATAGGGTAGTCATTTAATCCAAGTTAAGTTGGATAGATTTCTTGTTTCCTCCAATTGGAACATTTTTAAAAATCTCACTCTTATAGCTCTCCACAGAACTAGCTCGAATCATAATTCTCTCCTCCTTTGGTGGGAAGATCAAATTGTTAAAGGACCCTTTCCTTTCAAATACAAAATTATGTGGTATCTTCATATAGACTTCAAATCCTTGGTTGAAGAATGTGGAAGGCTCCTTGTGATGGTACTCTCATGTACTGCTTAGCTTAGAAGCCGAAAAAGGTCAAAGAGAATGTTAAAGGTTGGAATAAGTATTCGTTTGGGAATACTTTTACCACCAAAAAATATTTAAGCTTAAAACTTAAGGAGATTCAGGATCTAACGGAATTGGAAATTATGGATGATGATACTTATAATCAAGAAAGGGATCTTAGATCTTAATGGTATAAAATAAATAAAAAAGGAAGAAATTTTTTGGAAACAGAAATCAAGAATTTAATGGTTGAGGGAAGGGGACATAAATATAGGATTTTTTCATCAGTCTACCTTAAAACATAACTGTAGAAATAGGATTATATTTTTAGATACCCCTAGTGGGACAAGACTTGACAAGGAGGAGGACTTTACAAAGGAGGTTGTTTGCTTCTCAAATTTTCCTAAATTGCCTATGGTGGATAATTCTAAGTTGAAGGACTTTCTGTAGGTGATTACAAATGTCATCACAAAACAGGATTTAAAAGAAATGTCTAAAGTTGTTTCTATGAATGAAGTTAAGTAGGAATTTTTCTCCTTTGGTTCATTTAAAGCATTGGGGTTGGATGGCTTTCCTCTAAGCTTTTTCCAGGTTTATTGGGACATTGTCTCCTCTGACCTATTCAATTCAATCAGGGATTTCTTCAAATCAGGAAGGCTTTTAAATTAGATGAAAACCACATTTATTACGCTTATCCCTAAGACAAATGAGGCTACTTCTATGGATTACTATAGACCTATTAGTTTGTGTAACACCACTTATAAGATATGTTCTAAGATAATAGTTAATAGACTGAAATTAGTCTTGAATAAGATGATTGTTGTTAACCAAAAGGGGTTTGTTTAGGGAAGAAATTTTTTGGATGCGGCTATTTATACGCATGAGGTGCTACATTCTATAGACCTTAGTAAAAAACAAGGTATGGATTTGAAACTAGATATTTCTAAAGCCTATGATGATCAGGTGTCTTGGAATTTCCTATTTGTTGTGCTTGAAAAATTTGGATTCAAAGGAAAATTTATCAACTTAATAAGATCATGTGTCACTACTCCTAAGTATTTAGTCTTGATTAATGGGGTACTACAAGGCTTCTTCTCTTGTGGTCATGGTCTAAGACAAGGTGATCCTCTATCTCCTTACCTATTTTTCATTGTTGCTGAATCTTTGGGCTGTAATATTAAGAAACAACTTGCAAATAAAGAGCTGAAAGGGCTCTATGTTGCTTCATCCCTCCCCCCTGCCTCACATCAACAATTTTTTTATGACACTATCCTCCTTGGGGAGGATTCTATCTTGGAAGCGAGAAAAAACAAAGAGGTTCTTGATAAATATGATAGATTTTCTGGTCAATTTATCAATTACCAGAAAAGTAAAATCTACTTTTTTAATAACAACCAGATTGTAAAAGAGAAAGTTATAAATATTATAGGATTCTAGGAGGTTGAATTTATAGCTACCTACCTTGGCTTACCTTTAATCTCATGAAAACCTAATAGTAATTACTAGAATTATATTGTGGAGAAGATTCAAAAGAAGCTAGTCGGGTGGAAGGGAAAGTTGCTAAGTTTTGCTAGGAAAGTTCAACTCTTAAAAGATTCCTTCCAAAACATACCAATCTATTATCTCTCTCTCTTTAGCATTCTTTCCTATATTGCCAAGAAAACTGAAATGACTCAAAAGAGGTTCTTATGGTCATGTGTGGAAGAGAGGAAAATAATGGCGCTTGTTAGATGGAAATTTTTTTACACTTTGAAGAGAGAAGGCAGATTGTGTATAAGAAGAATAAAAGTGTTCAATAAAGATCTTGTGGAAAAAATGGGATGGTTTCTTCTAGAAGAAGAAAAGGATTGGGTACAAATTATTTGGGAAAAGTACTTGGGAAATAGGATATGTGTTGTTTCCTCAAGAATGGTTCAGTTTTTTGGAATAACCTGTTAAAGATTAGAGGCACTTGAACAAAAGGGAGAAATTGAGAATTGGAAATGGCCTCAGAACTAACTTTTGGGAGAATGCTTGGACTAATTATGTTCCCTTTTCCACTAACGACAACATCCAACAAATTAGAATAAAATTGAAAAGAAGTATTGGAAAGGTTTCTAATTATTTAAATTGGGAAGGTTTGAGACCAAAGTGGATTGAATTTAGGAACTATTTGGATAATGATGTTCTTAGGGGTGGGAGACAGCTGAATTGGGATGTTGCTTTGGACTCCCTCCTGCAATATATTATTGATCCTGATCTATTCTCAAAAACAAAGATGATGAATGGATTTGAACAAAAAATGCTTCTGGGATATTTTCAGTTAAATCAATTTATGAGATTATGGAATCTTAGCTATTCCAAATAGAGGTTTTTAACTGGAAAATGGTGTGAAACAAGAATCTAATTTCTAAGATTAATTATTTTTGGTAGACTGTGATGCATGGAAAGATACTCACAATTGAAAATCTTAAGAAAAGGGGATGGTATCTAGTTAATAAGTGCTACCTTTGTAATGAAGAGGAAGAAACCATTATGCACCTATTGTTTCATTGTCCTTATTCTCAAGAAGTTTGGGCTTTTTTCTTAAAGAATTTGATGATTGATTGGGTCTTCCCTTCTTCGGTAAAGATGTTTGCTGATTGTTGGAGTATATTCCCCTATTCTCACAATATTATTATTGACCTATGGAGACAAGTTCCACCATTCCTCACCTGGGGTTTGTGGAAAGAGAGGAACAATAGAGTTTTTAGAGATGCAACTAAAAGTAGTAAAGAGCTATGTATGTCTATTAGGAAACAGATTCAAGAAAATATAGAAAGTTGTAAGTATTCTCCATCAAAGAAATGGCCATCATATCAAGAGATGTGAATCAAGAAACAATGGGGAATATCTCATGATCTTAACAATGTTAACTGGGCTAAACAACTAATTAGAAAAAACCACCATTTGGATTCCCCTGAACCAAAGGTGGATTAAATGTAATTTTGATGGGTGTTCTAAGGGGAATCTAGGCCTGGTGGAGGTAGGTGTAATTTTTAGAAATCATCAAGGAATCTATGTGACTGGATACAACAAGGTTTTGGGAACAACAATAAATAACTTGGTTGAGGCTTACACAGTGTGGGTAAGAATATGTTATCTAAAAGATAATGGCTACACTAAAGTGATTGTGGAATGCGACTCCAAGTTAATAATTGATTATTTAAACAATAAAGCTGATGTTCCTTGGGAGATAAAATACATATTGGACAATTGCAAATATATGATACAATCTTTTCAAAATTGCAAGATAAGCCATCTATAGGGGAAGGCAATAGGGTTGTCGATGCAATGGAAAATTTTGGTTTAAGATAGGTAGTTTTGAAATATTGAGACTTTACCAATTTGTCAAATAAAATTAAGGAAATAATATCTAAGGATAGATTGGGGGATTTAATTCATCATGGAAAAAATGATACTAATTAAAATGAGGGGTTGGCAGTGTTGTCCAGTTATCATGTTTATTGTCATCTCTCTTATGTGGTAATTGGGCAAGTTGATAAGACGAAATGGGATGTACTTAATTAAAGGCAGTCGTATGCTAAATCTCAAAGAATTGAAAAGAAAGGGGAGGAAAGGATAGACCCGTTTGGAAACCTCGTGTGATAATTAGAAATAAGTGAAAGTGGTTATGGTGATTATCACTCATATTTATAAAAATCTTGCGATAGATTTGAGAAAAGACATTTTGACATGTATTATCACTGATGTGAAGGTGGGTAATAAAAAAAGAGTAATCATGACTCAAAAAGGTGGCAGAGCTGTCATTTATTTTATTGGTAGGTTTTGAAAATATGAGAATAGGCTTCAAGTATATAGATTGATTATTTTAAAAAAATTGCCAGAAGGTTCGAGTCGTTGTTCTTACAAATGAAAAGTCACCAAGTCTCTATCAAAACCAAAATTTTTGAATTACCAGTTGCTTATGCGGTGAATGAGGGAGGATGAAGAGTGGAGTATTTACTCCTTCTTAAGGATTATTCAACCAAAGAAAAAACCATGGGAGGCCCTAGAAAGAAGATAGAGTTGAGTCAATATGACTCACTAAAAAAGAATGCAGAATTATGGAGCTTGTTTGAACGGGCTAGGTTTAATCCATACTTTGTGGCCCTAGAAGGTTACAACGAACAACTCAGCTACAAGTTTAAGAATGTATGGAAAGATGGGGAATTTAAGTTGGGTGGTCTTCGTTTTACTGTTGATGCTAAGCTCATAGCCAAAGTGACGAGGCTTGCGTATGAAGGGAAGAAGATTACCAAGGTAAGCACAGGAGACCATCAAACTTATATTGATAATTTTTTGGAAGCCAAAGAAAAGGCCCAAAGATTTCAAAATGGTCATTCTAAGGTTTTTATTCCACCCCCTTACCATAATGTTTTCTTCTTTGTCAAGAAATAATTTACATTATAGGGTCCTTTTCAATTGGTCTATGGTTATCATTTCCCCATTCTGAACCATATTAGGCACCTAGAGAAAATAAATTTACCTTTTTTCCTCTTCTCCTCCCTGAGCCAAAGCATTACCAATGGTGCTAACCATCCTTTACACTAGGGTTTGACTCATGCCATATGCAAGTACGCTTTAGCTACCACCCTGCAAAGAAATGTTTTTCATAATTTGATTGAAAATCCTACTCCCAAGAGTTCTATAAAAATTGAGCTAATTGAAAGTTGACCCAACTTCTCGATCAAAGATCCTACTAAAGCCTCCCTTAATGTTGTTGACCCTTCATGGTTGACTCTCCTTAAAATTACCCCTAAAAAATGAAGTGTTTCCCCCCTCGCTCCTATTGTAAACAAGAAGAGAAAATTGTTGATTTGTGAGTGGGGTGCTGACCCTAACACTATAACAATACTAGATGTTAAGGATAATAGCCTTGAATGTGGGTCCACCACCCCGATGGATTGAAGATCTACTCGCCTTTCTTTGGCTACATCCAAGGGGTCTGATAATAGTAAAAAATCAAAAAATTTGGATGAAAAGAATTTGGAAGAGTCTCTAGATGAAAAGAAAAAGAAGGTGGCTAGGGAGAACAAGGCTTTCTCCTCTGAATAATATGTGTCAGACAATCTGGGTGAAGTTGGGTCTCTTTAGGAGGTGTCAGGATCAAAGGACGTGGAAGATTTGAGTCAAGAGGAGGAGGAAGGTGATATCTAATAGGAGGATGTGCAGGATGTTGAGGAGGATACTGATATGGCTGAGGAAAAAGGGACAGCTACAAATGACCCAAAGGAAATGGACATCACTACCCCTAGTAATGAAGACTCAAAAGATAAAAATATGGTTCTAGAAATAACTAGAGTGCAAAGGCTATAGGAAAGGTTGGAGTTGCTTGAGAAAATGATGTAGAAGGATTCCACCAAGTTCTAGGCTCTTGAGAGTGTTGTGTGGAATATTGCAGGGTAGTGGATGCATTAATGAAAAAAGTGGTGATGGCTACTATCTTGGGACAGGGAAAAATCAAGAAACAATAGAGGAAAAAGGAGAATAAAGATGAGGTTGATTTGTTAAGAAAGATGGTGATCAAAGATAGCTTTGAAGATATTGTTGAGAACCTGATGAAGGCATGGATCCTTATTGAGGATTCTTAATCCTTGGCTCTTGTTTCCTCTACTTTTTGTTGCTTGCTATCATGAGGTTTTTTTTTCCTCTCTGTGGCATTTTAGTGGTAAAGGCTTTAGATGCCTAAACTATTTTAATTCTAGCTTTATCTTTGTTATGAACTTTGACCTAACATGCTAGGTACTCTTTATAGGTTATGATTATATAATCTTTTTGTTGGGAATTAAGGTGTCTCGACCTTGGCAATTTCCTAGCAATAAAATATTAATTTATTAATGCTTATGTTGTAATTTCTTGCTCATATTAATGTGTCATCTAATATGACTTGGCACGATGAGTTGTCAACATATTGGGAGGTGACAAGGGATGTGACATGGATGTTGCTATCTCCACATGGCAATGTAGGAATCCCACTTTGGGAAGAGATTCCTTGACATTTGTTGGCATCTTTGAGGGATTCTATGACAAAGTATGACAGGATTCCTATGACGATCTTATGACACATAAGAGCTAGATTCTATTACAAGTTGGAAAAGTGTTGGAAGGAATCTTTGCATGAGGAATCTAGGAACCCAAGTTTGACCTATGATAGGTTGTAAGAGAATGTAAGAGGCATCTTGTATATTTAGTCATTTATGACATATTCTCTTATAGCTGTAAGAGTTGTCATATATGACAGATTCTATGACATTGTAAGGCATTTGTCATACCTATTAGGGGAAAATTTGGGGTGCCCAAGTATGGAGGCATGTAAGGCGGGTTAGGAATCACATGACAAGTGTCATAGGAGTCAAATATGTGTTTGAAAAATGTGCCACATGGATTTGGACGCCCATCTCTTGTAGTTTATTCTAGAAGCTACCTTCATGCTTGTATTCTCTATATATTGGATGTCTTCGAGTGGGTTTTATATGTTGAATATTGTAGGTATTGAAGTGTTGTCGGATTTCCTCTAGAAGAGCAAGATGTAGTCTCCATGTTAAGGCTATGATAATGCAAGTGTATTGTAACCTTATTGTTAAAGATTAATACATTGGTTTGATGCTTTAAAGTGTGGGTTTTTTTTCCTCAAAAGGGTTTTCCCCACGTATATCATGTTTTCTTCTCTTATGTCTATCTTTCTTTTATTCTTCATGTTTCTCATTCTTGAAATGTTAATTTACATGTCATTATTCTACTTAAATTTTCCTAGATTTGAAACTACATCAAATTTCCTCTAAGGGTTAATGTGTGGGAATTTAACCTTGTCTGTTTCCGCTTTATGACATAGTAGTATGCGCCTGTATCAAGATGTTGAAATCTGATTTATTTAAAGAAACATAAGATATTGAAGGTGCATACTGGTTCTTGGAAGACTTTATGAGTTCCCCATTTCCCTTTCATTTGGTATCAATGCTCAGTTCCATATTTGCATGTGCTTGCATGTATATGTATGTAAGTTGCATGTACTTGCATGTGTGTTGCATGTACTTGGATGGACTTGCATGTTCTCACATGGTGATGCATGTGGTGTTTGAGTTTTTGGGTTTTTCTTCAGTGGTGATTTCTTAGCTTGGAAAGCTTGATGGAGTTTGTTTTGAAAGAATTGGTTGATTATTAATCCTTGTCTGAGTGGAAGTTTTGCAATTGATCTTGTTTTCTGGGAACAACAGGAATTGTGAAGGATGGAGAAGATAGAGTTTTTATGAGTTTATCATGTGGTTTTATTTGATATGTTGTTGATCTAGAGCTCCTGTTTGACAGCTGAATAACCTTGAATGCATGTTTGTTATGGAGTTGATCATTGGATGATCTTGAAGCTTCTGGAATTTCCTTTTTCTCTCTTGGATGCATGTACATGGTGATGGTGGAGTTGTTTTACAAATGGGCTTGGAGGTTCCTAAACCTCTCTTTCCTAATGAATGTTTGTACTTGCATGGTTCAGATTCATGCTCCTTGGATTTGAGAATTTTATGGATTTTTCATTTAAAAATCTATGGTTATGCATATTCATGATATTCCATTATTCTAGTTTAACTATTATGGTTTTTTTTATACTTGTGTGTCTTCCAGATGTTAAGTGGATGAGAATTTGCATGTGTGTTACAAACATGATGGTTTTATAGGTTTTACATGGTTAATCAAAACTTGTGGTTTGGTAGATTTACAAATGAACTATTTTTCAAATTATGTTTCCTTTGGGTTATTTGGATGTAAGATAGTTGCAGGTTTGCATGTATGCTTCATGCATGTTTTGAGAAGGGTGATCCCACAATATGGGTTTACAATTTTTGGCCAAACTGGACACTGAACTGAATTTTTCTAACTAAATCTTCACTTTTAGGCACCTATAGCAGCTAAACCGTGAGGAATTTGAAGATGATGCAAACAAGTGATTTTTGACATTTTTTTTGTAGATTCTAAATATATATTTTCAATATTTTTGGAATCAGATTGTACTTCTTTTTCCATCTCCTTCAAAAACATTTTTTTTCTTTAGTAAACACCATTTTTAAGGAGTGATGCTTAACATATACAACATAACTTTTTTTCCATGAAGGATAAAATTCTATTTTTTTCAAATTTAGATTTTTAACTATGATATCGAGCATTTTCATTTAGTTTGATAGTGTTTTATTAAATATTTTTTCCTTAATCAAGTTTCAAATTCAAATCAATTACAATTCTGACATAGGCAGACTGTATACAACATAATTTTTTTGTATGCATCGAAATTCAATTTTTTTTTTGGATCAAGGACTTCAATATCTAGTGCACTCATATTTTTCAATTTTTTTTCATAATTTGCTATTTTTCCACATGTGTAGAACAAAGAGCTTTATTTTCAGTGAAAAACCTACAATCACAAGAAATAAAAAATAAATATAATAATTAAATTAAATTTATTTAAAATTATACTTTTTGGGAAGCTTATAATAAGGAATACATACTTATAAAAAATAAATTTTAAATGAATTCATTTGATCCCCCAAAAGGTAAATTAAAAGTGGTTTTATATCAGCATTTTGATAGGTGTAAAGGAGACTCTGTTATAGGTATGGTTTAAAACTAGCGGGGTTCTATCCAAAGGGGTTTGATCTAAGGTGGTTTGATCAAACCCTCTTCAATTGGAATCCTTTAAATGGAACTTTTCAAGGCTTAAATCATTATAGTTTTTAAAAATATGTGATTTTAGAAAAAATCAAGATCTCTCAGAAATTGTAAACCAGTATTGTGGGATCACCTCTTGTTTTTCTAAAAAGCTACGGGTTCCTATAGATCTTGAGTATTCACTTGCTCAAATGAAATATGTGTGATATATTATTTTGGATGTATAAGTGATTTTATATTTACATGGAGATGTTTTTTACAGGTTTTACATGGTAATAAAAAAATTGTTGTTTGTAGATCTAGGAAAAATATTGTGTTCAAACTCATAGTTTTCTAGATGAAAACAATTGCAGATTTACATAAATGCTTGATTAGTTCCTTGACTATGGTACTCAGTTGTGGATTTTTTTGGAAAATCGGGTCTGCTGGTGATCTAGTGTTTGCGTCTTGAAATCTACATGTTATCTTCTTTGATATCTTAGTTTTGCATGTTACTAATGTGATGATGAGTTTGCATGCTTCAATGTTTGGGATCTACGAGTTATGCAGTTTGTGGATTAGCTACCCATTGTTTGTAGTGGGATGATTCAGATGTGGAATGTCTATATCCATGAGATTGATTCAGTGTTGATGCAAATTTCATTAGTTGGCCTTATCTGTGGTCATTTGTGCATTGGTTTTTTTTTTGAAATGAGAGGATGAATGATATTGATTGCTTGCATAGTCAGTTATGGTACTTGTAGCATGTTTTTTATCTTCTTGGATTGGAGATTTTGGTTCTACTTATTATTTAGTGGTGTTGATATTGCATTTTATTGTGTTAGAGCCATGAAGAATCTTCATTAAGGAGATGGTTTTCATGATGCTTGGAGAGATCGGTATCACTGTTCAGTGGGAGCTTTTGTAGTGACTATGGATTTATCACTTGATGATGGATTGAATTTTTTAGTGTTGTAGATGTTACTAGGAGGAGCTCTTAGATCCTGCTATTGCAGAAGGGTTCTTTCGAATTTGCATGGACATTATTTGGAGATGGTTATCTTCATGTGATTGGAGATGGTGTTGCTTAGTTTAGAGTGTTTTGGTATTATTTCATGGTTTACTCTTGATACGCGTTTGGATTTTGGCATGGTACTTGTTCTCTTGAGACCAAGATGTATGCATTGTTGTATGTGATCTCCTAGGACGAGATGGTTAGATCATGTTTCCATGTTTATGTTCCTATTTCATGTTTGGAGATTTGACATTGATCATTTTCTTGATTACTTCATGAAGATGCTTTGTTGCATTTAGATTTTGGCATGGATTGATTGGTTACAGGTACTCATGGATACTTGGAAACATAGGTGAGGCTAGAGTTCTCTTTTTGTTAGAGACATTTGTTGAGATGGTTACTCTTGATGAGACTTCAGCAGGAAGTCCAAGGAGCCTACACCTTGGTTGGACGTGAGTTCAACATGGACCTATGAGAAGAGTGTTCTTGGATGAGTCATGATGACTTGGATATATTGGAGGAGCATTCTCATTCCCCACTCTTGGTCCTCTTGACAATTTACTTGAGAGGTATTTCCCATTTTTTCTTTCAGATTATTATGTTATACTTTGTCTTCTCATGCATATGGATCTTGAGCTATAGATATATGATTTTGGAGGATTCATTTGAGGAGTGTTGGAATGTTTATCTCCTTATGAATTGTGATTGCATTCATTGATGTTGGGTTTAGGAGATGTATTGGGATTATTTCCTTAATTGGGAATGGATTTAGTTTGATCTTCTTTGGTTATGAGAGGCTTACATCCATGTTGGTTACATGATATATAGATATGTTTGATCTTGGTGATTGAACGGTTGGGCGTTGTTATGGATTTTCTTTTGGGGTGTTGTAAAGGAGATCATACTTGACAAAATTGAAATTTAGAGGCATATGTAGAAGGATTTTCTATAGGTATATGATGTGTAGAGTTTCTCTAATTGGTCTTGGTTATCTTCTTGTATGTTTGGTTTCACAGTACATTGGTTTGAGGTTTGGATGGAGCTATTGTGATCACTATCTTGTGGTCATGTGTTTTAGCTTATGTTTTTGTGTGATGACATGGAGGTTCTTTTATCTCTTTCCTTTGTCGGGTGTGGAGAACTTGGGAGAGTTATGGAGACTTGTGGTGAGAGTTGTTCTTACAGGTTATTGGTTTACAGGTTTTGCTTATCATTGTGGATGATTCCTTGATACTACATGATGTTGTTTACACTTTCTATATGATGATATTGGTAGAATTGGTATGCCTTGATAATTTTTCATATTTTTGACATTCCCCATGTAGTGGAACTTCTTGGATGTGTATGTTCTTCATTGATAGGTTTGACACATGGAGCTTGTGATTGTAGTTTATGGGTTAGATATGTTGTTGGAATAAGTTCTACTAATGTTTTGGGTACCTTTGAGGTCTGGTAGATTGGATGGATTAACATTTGTTATGGGTGTTATTTTTGATCTCGTGGGTTTATCAGTTAGATAAGGGAAACCTGGTTTGGTTGTTGTTCTAGTTGATGGATTATCTTGTTCTTTGGAGGATTCTTCATTTTCAAAATTGTGTTCTGGTTATGGGATTGGAGTTGGTTGATATTTTTTTTTATCTTGAGAGCACAATGGAGTTGTGGAAATATCTTGTAGCCTTTATTATCACTTGGATTTGATGCTTTTGTTCTTTGGATTGATGCATATACACCTTGGCGTGTTCATTTTCTTCCATAGGTGGCATGATTGGAGGATGACATGATTTTTTTGCTTGATATGGTGGACATCTTGGATGTTGTTGCAAGTATCTTGTTCATGCATGAGAGAATGTTGGAGATTCATGTGGTTTCATGGATGGTTGTGATGATATTTTCTATGCCCTAGTAGTTGATTACCTAATTAGATCAGCTCTTGAAAGGTTTTCGAAAAGTGGAAGAATGTTGGGAATTAAGGTGTCTCAACCTTTGCAATTTCCTAGCATTAAAATATTAATTTATTAATGCTTATGCTGTAATTTCTTGCTCATATTAATTTTTCATCTAATATGACTTGGCATGGTGAGTTGTCAACAAATTGGAAGGTGACATGGATGTTGTGATCTCCACATGACAATTTAGCCGTCCCACTTTGGGAAGAGATTCCTTGACATGTGTCAACATCTTTGAGGGATTCTATGACAAAGTATGACAAATTCTTATGATGGATTCCTATGACAATATTATGATGTGTAAGAGCTAGATTCTACAAGTTGGACAAGTGTTGGAAGGCATCTTTGCCTGAGGAAACTAGGCACCCAATTTTGACCTATGATAGGTTGTAAGAGAATGTAAGAGGCATCTTCTAGGTATGTGCAGGATAATGATGGGCCAAAAAGTGGCAATATGATGGGTATGTGGCTGACAACCTTTTTTTTACCCAAAATTGATGAAACGAAAAGGGTTTTTAAAGGAGATTCTTAGCTTTCCACCAATATAAATTATACTTTACTTTGAATTTAATAAGTAATTATTATTCATTTTCTATTCAAATTACGACTAAATTCCTAATTGATAGACTAATTCAAAAACATTTATAGCTTTCAAACGGTATCACATTTTTTGAATCCAAAACATGTGTCACATTCTATGCTTTGCATACTATAGGATTAAAAAAAGAAAAATTAAATTTCATGAAGTTTTGACCAAGTTAAGGTGGTCAGGCATACAAGTTTTTTATATTTTTTAAAATTTGTAATAAAAAATTCATAATTAATTATTTACTTGGAAAAATTACAAAAATATGCACCACATCGGACATGAGTCCTCTACTTATATCTAAAATTTTATAAAAAAATATTATCATTTTATTTTGGTTACTGGATTTTTTCCTAAAATTTAAGTACTACTGCATTGAAATTTCAAATTTTTACCAAATAGATTTTTTTTTTTTTTAAAAACTAGTAGTTTAGAAACTAAATTCAATTTTCTATAGATTTTATTGTTACATATTTTTGAAATAATATAGATAACTTATTCAAATTTTTACATCAAGTTGCCTAACTTTGATTTTTCTAATTTTTTTGCCACTTAAGGGCTTGTTTTTTCTATGATGATCCTGCACATACCCTTCTATATTTAGTCAGTTATGACAGATTCTCTTACAGCTGTAAGAATTGTCATATATGACAAATTATATGACATTGTAAGGCATTTGTCATACCTATTAGGGAAAAATTTGGGGTGCCCAAGTATGGAGGCATGTAAGGGGGGTTAAGAATCATGTGACAAGTGTCATAGGAGTCAAATATGTGTTTGAAAAATGTGCCACATGGATTTGGACGCCCATCTCTTGTAGCTTGTTCTAGAAGCTACCTTCATGCTTTTATTCTCTATATATTGGATGTCTTGGAGTGGGTTTTATATGTTAAATATTGCAAGTATCAAAGTGTTGTCATATTTCCTCTAAAAGAGCAAGATGTAGTCTCCATGTTAAGGTTGCGAGCTTGAAAGTGTATTGTAACCTTATTGTTGCAGATTAATACATTGGTTCAATGCTTTAGAGTGTGGGGTTTTTTACCTAAAATGGTTTTCCCCATGTATATCATGTTTTCTTCATGTTTCTCATTCTTGAAATGTTAATTTACATGTCGTTATGCTACTAAAATTTTCTTAGATTTGAAACTACATCAACTTTCCTCTAAGGGTTAATACATGGGAATTTAACTATGTATGTTTCCGCTTTATGACATAGTAGTATGTGCTTGTATCAAGATGTTGAAATCTGATTTATTTAAAGAAATATAAGATACTGAAGGTGCAAACTGGTTCTTGGAAGACTAACTAAGTTCCCTATTTCCCTTTCACTTTTTTTATGGATGGATGTTAATATGGACTGGTTATATCTATATGGGATACTTGATAGGTTTATAATTTTTGATGTGGTTGGTATAGGCTAATGTTTTTTGGTTGGTTGGGTTTGGGGAAGTGGTTCTCCTTCAGTCCTGCTTCCTCTATTTTTTTGTTTTGTCTGTTTGTTGTTCTCTAGACTGTTGTGCTTCTTTTGTAAGGGATCAAGTCCCTTTCCCTACTTAATCAATCAAAAAAATCAACATCTAGTGCATGAATATTTTTTCATAAATTTTTGTTGCATATATTTTTTAAATTAATTTTCAAAGTCAAAGTAATTATAATTTGGGCAGGACGATAAGGGTATGGTTCGGTGGTCAAGTCACTTGGTTGTAGTGATGGCCACCAGGGTTCAAACCCTCACTAGGCCAAAGTGCTTGCAGGCCTTGTGCCTTTGTTGGGCCTTTGTGCTCGAGGGTTTGGCAGTTTCTTGTGGGTTTCTTGTACTCAGTTCATAGCTTTGGTCAAAAGCGTTTACCCCTAATAATATGGGTGCATTGCACCTTTTAAAAAATATATATATAATTTGGACATATGTGTATGTCGTAATACATAACTTATTTTGTATGCATTGATTTTTATTTTTTTACTGAAACAAGAACATCAATACATAGGACACAAATATTTTTTAGATTTTTTTTCTCTATTTTTCTGTGCATTTGAAACAAATACCTTGATGTTTAGTGAAAACCTACATTCAAAATAAATAAATAAAAATTATAATAATAACATTTAAATATTCAAAATTATACTTTTTGGAAAACTTATAATAAGTTTTACATACTTACAAAACATAATTTTTAAACGACTTTATTTGATCCCTCAAAAGGTAAAGAAAAAGTAAGTTTTTGTCAACATTTTGATAGGTGCAAAGGAAACTCCATTGTGGGTATGGTTTAAGACTAGATGGGTTATATCCAAGGGGTTCATATCTAACCCTCTTCAATTAAAACCCTTTAGATGAAACCCCTCAAGGCTTAAATCATTTTTTTTTTAAATAATATAATTTGACACAAAAATTAGGATGTCCCAAGTTTGGTACCAATTATTGTGGGATGACCCTAAACCATTAACACATTTAGATAATTTCTCCTACTCATCCTCTACATCATTGACACAAATAGCAAGTCAATAGAAATATTTAGTGTATTCCTTCACTGATGTCTCCTATTGGAATAAGTTCTAGAGTTTATTGAATAAGTCTAGTGAGAAGTTGGCAAGTATAAAAATCACCCTTGAGGTTTATCTCCATGATATCCCAACTCAAGAGATCTTACACTCATCCCCATGTATACAACTCTTCTATATCAAATCCTATGACAAGACAACATGCTATTTTGATGTCGTGGTGGTGCACCTCGCATGCTTAGGGTCATCTACAAATTCATACTAAAATTACTTATCCATCTTAATTATCTAATCCAACAAATCATCTAGATTTAAGTTTCTTGAGTAGTTTGGGAGATCCAATCTCAATTTATTCCCTACATTCATCAATACTAAATAAAATGTCTCTTCTATAATGATATCATCTATTGAATGTGACGTACCTTCCTCACATGCTTCACAAATTTTCTATTCATCCTCATTGAAATATATAGCCACAACTAATCCTCACCTCTACATGATCTAAATGGTTTTAAGCCTTCCTTGAATGAATTTTAACATGTCATGTTCAAATCATTATCATGTGGCTCTTTTTTTTTTCTATTTCTCCTTCCAAATATATGGGCCATTTATAGTTTAAGACCACCTATAATGTGAACACATGCAATAATTGATTCCATTTGTAGATTGAAACTCACCTCTCTTAGGAATTAGAATGCTTGCTTTGATACCAAATAATGTAGCATTGGTAATTAGTTGACTAAATAATAGGTTAAAACATATACATAAAATACACAAAGATAAAACACGATGTTTGAGACACAAGAACACACATTTAATTAATTTTCAAAAACATTTTAGATCACAATCATGTCACCCATTCATAGGGAAAACATTGTTGCAAGTATGTGCAGTTGTTGTTGTCATTAATGTCAACAGGCTTATGTGTTTTCATTGATGTCAATAGTATGAGAAGGAGTTTTTTGCAAGGATGTGCAATTGGTATTGAGTTGATGTTGTCTCTAATGATGCTTTGATTAGTTGCAATATGTTTTATGGTGTCAACCTCTAGTGTTGCTTTGATAAGCTTTTGTATATGGATGTATGTTTGATTTTCTATGTTGTAGTTGGTTTGGTGGAAATGAGGAAGTGCTGAAGATGTGTCTTTGGTGCTTGGTTTCCAAGTGATTTTGAGAAAATTTAAATAAAAAGAGGAAATAGTGTGTTGCAGTGGTGTTCTTTGTTGCAAAGTAGCATTCTGATTTTGATCCACATTCCTTCTATGTTAAAGATTTGCTTGTGTGGTTTTGATATGTGATAAGAGGTGTTCAAAGGTGTTGCATTCAGAATTTGGTGTCCTGGATCGTTGCACAAAGGAAGGTGTGTTCACTAGTGTTTGAACTATTTTTTTCAAAGGTGTTTGGGAGAAATATTTTTGCTCCGTAGAGTGGTTTCGAATCTTGTGGATCTGGAAAGGTGTTGATAGTGTTTGTATCTCTCTTCAATTGAAGTAGTTTGAGGTTTGGTGCTTTGAAAGTCAATTTCTTGAGTAGTAGTGTATGACAAAATTATTTGAGTGTACTTGGTGTGTACATTCTTCAAGTGAAATTTTTTGTGAAGGAATTTGTTGGATTTTAGGATGTTTATGGAATATTCTAGATCAGTTCAAGCATGGTGTGTAGTCTGCAAGTTGTCTTTGGATTTGAGGAAGCATATACTCAAATGTTAATAGTGTTAACACAAGTTTGACCGACCTTGGTTGTTTACACTAATTGTGGAGTTTCTTTGGTGTTTGTGGAAGCGTGGCATGGTGTGTATGAGTGGTTTAGGTCCTAGCTAAGGAGTGTTGTGATCCACCTTCATTCCTTTCCATCGCAAGAATGTTTTGGTGCCAACCCAATTTGAATTTGCACAATTGAGGTGCATAACTGACCTTGGAGAATGCGTTCAAGGTTGAAGATGGTATAAATATGTGTTGAGTTGTTGAGGGATGATAAGATAGAAGTGTGTGATGTGAATTGTAGAGTGACGAGGTGTGAATTTGTGTAGTGTAGTGTGAGATTTCATGTGTTAGATTACTGGATGCAATGAGAAAAAGTTGTCTACAATCTTCAGTAAGACTACAAAGGTGTTGGTGATGCTATGGTGGACTTTTATGTTGCATTGAGATGGATTTCTCACTGTAACACTCTTCTCTATCTTTTTTTCTATTTTGGCAGTGAGCCCTCTGATAGTGAGCCCTTTGTAATCAGTGATATTACTTTATATTGTGAGCTAATCCTTGTTGTGGTTTTTCCCTTCTTGGGTTTTCCACGTAAATCTGATGTTTCCTTGTGCATAGTGTTGTCTTGGTTCTATTTTTGTTATCTTCTTTCATGATAAATCACTCTAACAAATTAAGGGTTAATTGAATTAATGTGGATCTAAATGTTTGTGAGGGTTTTGAATTTTTAAGGTACAAATAATTCACCCCCTTCTCAATTGTCTTGTGTTGTCATTCCCTCAAAATTTGAAAGACAAATAAATTAATATATAACAATATATAACAATATAAATATCAAAATATAAAACTAAATATTAACAATTTATTATAATTATAATTATTATAATATAATAATATAAAATATACATATAAAATTAATATTAAAATAAATATATTAACAATATATTCAAACTATAAATATAGTAATAAATATTAATATAAATATGTAAACATAACATAGTGTGATTAAAGGCAGTGATTCATTTAAAAGTTGCAACAATAGAATATGGAAAATATATATAGGCAGCGATGATTAAGGGAAGACCACCATTTTTTGGGGGGAAAGATGTGACAAGGCAACGTTTCCAAACACAAGTAGTCTTAGCTTATTACAAATAGTAATAAAGTCTTCAAAAGGAAACATCGATTAGTTGAAGCAATTTGTCCTTGAAAAAAGGGCATCTCTTTTAAAGAGATGTGCCCCATCACATGGGTATATGTTAAGGTGAGATCATTTTGAGGGGGGAAGGTATGGATGTAAAAAATAAAAGGAGAAATTTGGAAGAATGAAATATAAGCATATCTAGCAGAGAAGTACAAATATATCAAAAAAGAAGAATGAATATCATTGGAGTAGAAATATATAAAATGGAACATAATCATATTCTACGCTAGATATATGAACAATGATTAAGGACAAAAAACTAGAATATATTCCTAAGCCTAACAATAGATACATTAATATGATATACTCAGATTTTGGAAATAAGAAGTTTGACATGGAAGAATGTATGAAGGAGAAGATAGTTCAATGCACGATAGATGAAGATGAATGATAAATCAATAAGGGAACTAAGTTAAATATAATTACAAACACACACAGAGTAATGTCCCCTTCTCATCAATGATTAGTTTAGTGGCTCGTTAGCCTATTTTGGAGGCCCATAGGCTTGTCGAGGTGAAATTAGGGTTTCCATTGTTTGGAGGTTTTTGGAATTTCTCAGAATTTACTATTTTTAGTAAGTTCTAATTTTAGCAATGATCTAATTCATAGCATCACAGTGAGCTTTCCATTTCAAGTGGAGTAGTTGAGTATTTTTGGATTTAGCTTTTGAAGTGTATTTTTGGAGGAATGGGTTATTTCAAGTCAATAATGTTATATTTTTAAGCTGACCCCTTGGCCTAACATTATGACTTGAAGTTGTTTTAAAAAGGTGGTCATTAAGGGAGGATGCCTCATGAAGGAATTAATTAATATTTTATGATGTTTTAATGTGCCTTGGAGTTTGGATGCCAAAATAAGGAGGGATTAAAGTATTTTGAAAATTTAAATATTTCAAAAGGTGAAGGGGTGTCCCTTTTTGGAGGGAAATTTGGGAATTTGAAAGGTCACTTCAAGCTCTATAAAAGAGAGGCTTTGCTCCAACATTTGATCATCCATTGTTCATGCTATCGTAATCTTGTTGAAATTATTTCATGATTTTGTCTTTGAGGAATGCATACCTCCTAGCGAAGAACCAATTTTGTGTTTCAAAGATAACATCTAGTTGGGATTGTGGCTGCTTCTCATCTAGACTAGCAGATTATGCTTCATTGTTGAGGGATTTTGATGATATTCAAATTTTTTGTGTTGTTGGTTTAGTCATGGTTGAAAGTCAATTTTTATTACAACTTTTGGGTAAATTTTATTTACATATGGGTGTTTTTTTATTCATTGTATATGCTTGAGGCACCCCTAACTGTGCATTGGCAGATTTTATAATGGAGAGAATGATTTTTAAAGCAATATTGACCCTCTTATAGAGTTGTACCATGTACTTGATGTATTGGTGTGTGTGATAAAATATGTGAATTAGAATAAGGAATTCAAAACACACAATCAATACAATGTATTATATTAAGGAAATCAAAATTACCAAAAACAATTGATAACATGATTCCTTAAAGCCATTCCATCTTACTCTATTCTTAAGGATCTTGTATTAGTGCTCTCATATTTTAGTTATGCTCTCAATTACTGGGATGATACCTAAGAAACAAGAAGCCATTAAACTAGAATGTAGGAACTATGCCTACACCTACATGATTTGATGCATTTGCTGGATGATAAACTAAATGATATGATAAATGTTATGTTGTTGTAGACAGAATGATGTGAAATGATGAAATCATAAAATGCTAAGCTAATGGAGATTCTATGAGAATGCTATAATGCTAATGCAACAATTAAGTTTCTAGAAATGAAATTCCATTAGAACACTACTTGTAATCAAATGCTAAATTCTAAACTAAAAGGCCAATGCTAAGCTCTCTAATGTTGGAAGTATTTCTGTAGAGTAAATTTATGCTATGCTCTATATCAAAAGTTGTAAATGATCCTCTATTTATATATTTCACCAAGGAATCAAGTGAGTTGGTAGCAATGGACGATCAGTATTTAGTCTGGAGAGATCAATGATGAGAAATGAGGAGGTTAGAGAGAAACAAGGAAGTTGTCCCCTTTAATAGAACAAGCTTGCCAAGTATAGAAGAGAATAAATGGAAAGAAGTCATGTGTCTCTGAGTTTGTTAATATTTTTGAGGATAAATGCCCATTTAAAAAATTAGAAGTAATTAATTTCAAGTGACACATGGCAAGATGGACGATGAGGTGGAAGGAGGTTAGAAAAATATGGAGAAATGTGACAAAATTTGAATTAAAAATTCAAATTTAAAAAGAGGGAATTAATAAAATAAAATAAAATAGTTAAATTTGTTTATTTAGGAAGAATTAAGAAATATGAACTATATAAATAAACTTTGCAATTTATTTATAAGTAGAGGAAATGAAGATGTTTATTAATTGAATAACAAGTATTTAATTAATTTGTCTCCAGACCAATTTTAGATGTATACATTTTGCCCCTCTTTGAATTGATGTGTTTACACATTACTTCAAAGAAAATTTTCCAGTGCTACTAATTTTTTTGATAATGCCCTAGATGACGAGTTTTAGGAGATAACGAATGTATGCCCCCTTGGGAGATTAATTGGGAAATTTTTTATGATTTAAAGATTTTTGATGATTTTTGAATTTTTTTGATGATTTGTGATGATGTTGATGGTAAATTCTTGATTTGATGATATTCTAGTGATTTATCTCCCGATATGGAAGAAATGAGCTGCCAATTGATTAATTTATCCCTTTTTTTTTTTTAAAATGCCACCATAAATCACACTTTTAATTACCCCTTTTAATAGGAAAAAAGTGAAAAAAGGATTCATTTGTGCACTTGTGATTTTCAAAATTTTGGAGTGAGAGAGCAACTTTATGCATTTGAGCAAAGATGGTGATCCCCTACGAGACTCACCGATTCTAGCGTGTGTGGCAACATAACTATCCAGTAGCATACATGCCTCTGGTATGAACTTCTAAAACTCTCCTTGTGAATTTTGAATAATTTTTCCCGTGTTTTTAATTTCAAAATTTATTGTTTGTTCATGGTTTGGCACATAGGCTAGGTTTTTTGGTGCATTTACCTATGATTTTAGCACTTCCCAGGCCTAATGTAGTGCATAGACGGTTTGCAATGGTTCATCCAGTTTTTGGCACATAGGTTAAAAGTTTTAGAGCATCATAATTTTAGATAGTGCACCAGAGGAAATGGTGCATAGGAGTCTAGTTATAGCGTACCTGCTAGAAGTAGTGGCGTATTGAATTTTGTGGCGCATTGAAGAGGTTGTGTGGCGCATCTGAGATAGTCTATGGTGCATTGAATAAAGTGGTGCATAGACAGTCTGTTATGGCACATTGACCCAATTTGGTGGTGCATCTTCCTTTTGGCGTAATGAAACACTATAATAGCGCATTTAGGACAAAATTGAAGATTTTTTGTTTTTCTCCTTGATTCGGATGACGTTTAATCATGTCATCCAATGATTTGATAGATTAGATGATTTATTGATCTCATGATAAGCGATATTCAATAATGGTAATGTTGTTTTGACCTCATGATAAGCAAGGATCAAAATAAATGTTCATGAGATTTGATGAAAATCTCACTTGAACTGATAGGATAATTGATTGCTTGATGTTTGATTGCTTTGTTGATTTGATCGATTGATTGATATGTTGATAGCGACGTGTTATAATGATAGGAGAGTGATTTAGGTAATCTTCAGTCTCGAGAATGATTTCCAAAGATGTGGAAGTTGATTCCACAGTTGTCCTAGGCTGATAGAGATATCATTAAGCGATGTGGATTATCTTCATTGGTTGACATGCTCTAG
Source organism: Sequoia sempervirens (assembly GCA_007258455.2). Lineage (NCBI taxonomy): Eukaryota > Viridiplantae > Streptophyta > Pinopsida > Cupressales > Cupressaceae > Sequoia > Sequoia sempervirens. The sequence continues at coordinate 57,281,909 of VDFB02168118.1, forward strand.
ATTATGATTAATCAGGGATTACTGACTGCATTGGCAGAGAGGTGGCATAGTGACCACAACACTTTTCATCTGGCCACTGGAGAGATGATTGTGACACCAAAGGATGTCTATAGGATCTTGCAGATTCCCATGATGGGTGACATTGTGACATATGGTCAAAGCCAACAGGGTGGTACACATGTCTTACGTTGGATATTCCATGATGATCATATTAGCGGGTACGAGATGCCTTGGCAAGAGATGTTTGAGAGGTATGCTCCTTTTCCTTTCATTCTTGTGGGTTTTTTCAATGGCTTTCCATGTCCCAACAATAGGGCAAAGGGATTGTTCATTGGTTAGGGTTGGACACTAGAGCAGATGATTCAGTTTGGGACCAATTTTTCCTGGGGTTCATGCATGCTTGCATAGTTCTATCATGATTTGCATCAGGTAGTTTATCTTGGAGGTGCCAGTCTATCTACAAGAGTGACATTACTACAGATGTGGGATTGAGAGCATATAGCAGTGACATGCCCAGAGACAAATAGGTTTCATCTGATTGGGAGACCTTATGTCTATGGTTATGCAGGCCCAATTGTCCAACATAAGCTAGGAAAATTGGACCATTGGAGACATGTATTAGATGACTTGGATTCAATGAAATGTGGTCATATGTAGATTGTGAGTAGTGGATCGAGGATCACTTGGAGATTCCTTACGTTTGTATAGCTAGATATCTCATTGGATGGACACGCTTCATTATTGAGAGATTCCTATTGATGAGGGTGCTTAGATAGTATGACATATTGCAAGGGATGCCACAGGGATTGGCTATGTATGTGTGGAGACAACAGGATGCTACTGAGTGGGGAGTCACCTTATCTTATGATGCTACATGTGATGAGTACCATAGATTACAACCAATGATTTGGGACTATCATCCAAAGATTTTGGAGGGATACATGACAGAGGAGTACTCGTAGTACTTTAGTGTGCATCCATTTCCAAGGATCTCAAATCTTGATGAGCCAGTGCCAACAATAGAGGATGATGAGGACAGAGCACCCAGACAAAGGAGGATCATAGGTGGTGGAGATGAGGAGGGAGATGGTGGTGGCAGTGATGATGGTGGTGACAAAGATGGTGATGATGGCGGTGATGATGGTGGTGACAGAGATGGAGGAGGGGGTGCCCATCCAATGTTAGATGTGAGAGTTCCTCATAAGAGGCAATCCTTCATAGTAGCAACACATCAATGCATATAGATATGATTGCATTCTTAGCAGCAACATGCATAGATTGTAGCTCTACATGCTCAGGTCTAGACACTTCAGGGCCAACTGATACAAGTTCAAGGGTAGTTGCAGTCACAGACATAGGTGCAGACGTAGGTACAAGCATAGCTCTCACATGAATAGGGACATATCACTGCCTTGATAGCAGAGAGGGGTAGTTTGAGACTGCGAGTAGATCAAGCAAAGGGTATTGTAGAGGGTTGTAGAGGGCAGTGGGACAACATATCATTTTTTAGAGGTACGATGCTCTACCAAGGAGGTAGAGTTTTATCAGATTAAATATTTTGAGTTTGTTCCACCAAAGCATTGTGAGAGCTACTCGTAGTCCACTAGTCATACTCATACAAGGACTACGAGCAGGGGTGTGATGCAGCCACTTCCAGGAGATCAGAGAGATCTAGGTGCAGGTACCTCAAGTAGAGGAGGCATAGGTCCAAAGATGTCGGTACCTTCTGGGAGGAGCACTATATAGCTTTGACAGTTGATGATTATTGTGATTTGGACATGTATACATTTATAATTGATGAGTTATTGCCATTTTTTATGATGTACCTTTTCATATTCAGATATCCTTGTACACTTGACATTATTTTGAGATATATATGCGGCAATGATGATGGTTGACCTATATTCTTATGTGTGTTGATCATGATGGATGCATTTGATTTCATATTATGTATGCTATGTGATGTTTTATATGATGATGATATGATATGTTATGGATGCAATATGTGTTATGATTTTATGATGCTTTTATGAATGATGTCTATATGCCCTACGTGATGAATCTTATTATGTGAATGGAATGTGATAAATGCCATATTTTTTTTACTTTTCTGATGTAAATGTGTGATGTAAGATATGAAATGGATGAATGGATGACATTATTAATGCAGAAATGGATGGATGCAATGATTAAATAATAATGCATAATTCTATGAGTTCCCATGGATTGTGTTCTATTATGATGTATGATATGCATCGTACTCCTTGTTTTTGTATTTTTCAGATGCAAATGTATGAATGCATGTATGAAAGGAATTATGAAAATGTTTCTTTGTGGATTTTTTTGCAATGCAAATGTACGAATAAATGTGTATATGGATGGAAATGATATGATCAATGCTTTGTTTTTGGATTTTCATAATGCAAATATATGTGATCTAATGGAAAATGAATGCTTAGAAAATGACATGGTAATGCTTTGTTTTTGGATTTTCATGATGCAAATATATGACCTAATGACTAGATAAATTATGAAATGATATGATAGTGCATGAATGATGTCCTAATGCTTATGCATATAAATGCAAATGATCTTTTTGGTAATGTCAAATGTACTCAATCTATTAATTATAGAAATAACATCATTCGTAAAATTGTATGAGCCTTGGAAAAATCTATAAATACTGATGCAACACCTAGTATGAATGCAACCTAAACATGAAAACCTAACAAATGCAATGTTGTCATCCCAATAACTAATTTATTGTGCTCGATATCATCATTGAGCTTTTGAAATGTTGAAAGTGAGTACAAACATCAATGGTATAATTAAACCATGATGACTTGAGTACTAATTTCATGATGCTTGATAGTGCAAGTTAACACAAGCATCTAGATATGATTGGACCAAGATGACCTGAGCATTCCTTGCATAAACAAACAAGAGTTAATCATTTTCCTATGTGAATCTAGAATGTCATTAGTGATACTTTGTAGAGCACACCCCATGATGATTCACATAGTATTAATGATCAACTCACAAACAACAGACAAAGAAAAATATCATTCTTGATCATAGCTTCTCTAGTTCTTGACATCCTTAAGTTTCTCCTGAGAAATGATAACAACAATCATGATGCAAATAATTTGAACATTTGTGTTAAAGTGATAAAACCATGATTCAGAAGATTGCCACCAAATGAGATTTTTTTTTATCAACCTTGTTGTTGTTGGTTTAGATGGTTGGTTTTTTTTTAATTCTAATTGATGTTCAATGTTGCAACTCGCTTGATTGTTGTGTTTTTACCATGTTGTCATACTATTTTTTGTCTCTCATTTTGAAGCTCAAAGATAGATTGCCCCCAGTGAGTTTAGGATTTTTCCCCCAGTGGAAACAAACCAATTTATTATGGATATGTACAATGATTCCCAAGCCAAAGTGAGACACGACCACCACACTAGGATATGTACATGAGGCTCAAATGGTAGATGTGAATAGTGATAGCGAAGAGCCAATGGTCGACACACGTTACAGTAGAGGAAGAAGCCAGCTCATCACAAATAGGGCTTTTTGCTAGGTTTTTACTACTTGCTTTTATTGCACTTTTTGCAGATTTTATGATTTTTTTGTATTTTTCTCTTTTTTTGATTTTTTTTTGTATTTTTTGTATTTTTCTCTTTTTCTCTTTTTTATTTTTTTGCTGTCACCAAGACGCCTGTTTGCTAGGTTTTCATCAAGGCAGCCATTTTTTTAGGACATTTTTTGATGTTTTTTGGATTTTTTCAAGACTTTTATCAATGCATTAGATGAATCATGTGTATAATTTCTTGAGATGGAGGGTGTTCATGGGCTCTTCGAATAGGTCCCCTTCTAGCATGGATAGCTAGTATGCTCTTGATCCATAGACTGACATAATGACAAAGGGGCCCAACCAATTTGGTTCAAACTTTCCTTTCTTCTCCCTATCCTGCTAGTTGCCTAGGTTCTCCTTCAATACCAAGTTACCAAATTGAAATGTTTTTGGTTTGACCTTATGATTATAAATTTTGGAAATTTGTTGTTGGTAGGATTTTAGGTGGTTCACTGCATGTTGGTATCGTTCATCCAATAGTTCCATTTCTTCCAATCTAGATACCTGGTAGTCCTTGTCAGAGATGATACCCTTCAATGAAACCCGGAGTGATGGTAATTCAACCTAAGTGGGTACAATGGCTTCAGAACCATACACAAGAGCGTATGGTGTGTCTCCTATTGGTGTGTGAATACTGGTACGGTACACCCAAAGAGCAGAGTTTAATTAGATGTGCCAATCACGTCCAACATCATTGACCATTTTCTTCAAGATTTTTAGAATAGTTTTGTTGGAGGCATCTGCTTGACCATTTCCCTGCTCGGGTAATATGTTGTAGAGAAGCGATGTTGGATATTGAACTTCTCACACAATTCTTGCATGTCTTGATTTTTGAATGGTCTTCCATTGTCAATTACAATGGATTGAGGGATGTCATACCGACAAATGATGTTCTTGAGGATGAAGGATTAAATTTTCTTTCGTGTGATGTTGATTAGAGGAACAACTTCAATCCACCTCGTGAAGTATTATATGGTTGTGATGATAAACTTGTGTCCATTTGACGAAGATGGATGAATTTTACCAACAAGATCCATTCCCCACTAACAAAAGGGCCATGTTCATGTGAATGATTGAAGTTCTTGTGTTGGTGCATGAATGAGGTTGCCATGAATCTGACACTTTTGATATTTCTTGATGAACTAAAAAGACTCCTCCATGTTTGGCCAATAATACCCTAAACAAAGGAGTTTCTTGGCTAAGGTTAAACTGCTTGAATGAGTTTGAAAAAAACCCTCATGAACTTCCCATAAAGTTGTTTCAGACTCTTTGTGTTCTAGACATCAAAGGAGAGTTCCATCAAGACCTCTTCGGTAAAGCACATCCATGATAAGAGTATGTTGGGCAGCTCAGCGAATGAAGTTTCATTTTTGGTTTCGAGATGGGTTGGGTGGAAGGTTGTTATCTTTTAGATAGGTATAAATTTCACCATAGATGGAGGAATTGGCATCAACTAGGTGACAGATAACTTGGGACTTAGTATCATCATAAACAAGGGAAAACAGTTGTTCCACCATGAACTCGTAACAACTTCTTTTCTCTAGAATTTGTAACAAGGAAGCAATAGTAGCCATGGCATTGACAACTTTATTGTCCACTCTTTAAATTTTTTCAAATTTGATATCCACAAAGTATTTCTTAAAATCATCAATCATTCTTTTGTAGGGAATCAGTTTGTCATCCTTTGTTTGATAATCATCATTGACTTGGTTAATGACCAACTGAGAACCTTCGTAGACTTGCAATTCTAGGATTTTCCATTCTATAGTTGTTTTAATGCCAATGGTTAATGCTTCATACTCTGCCATATTTTTGGTACAAGGGAACATCAATCTATATGATTTTGATATGGTATGTCCTTGTGGAGTGAAAAATAGGATTCTAACCCCTAATCCATGTTGTGTGTGTGATCCATCAAAGTATAATGTCCACTATTTTGTAGTCAAGGTGAGGACATTAGTGTCTATAAATTCAATGTGTAAAGGATGATATGGTAGAGGTGCTTCAAGTAACTAGTCTATGATTGCTTGTCCTTTTATTTCTTTCCTATCAACATATTAGATGTCAAATTCACTTAACTATCATAACCCACTTGGCCAGTCTTCCAGTTAGGTTAGCTTTGCTAAAGAGGTATTTTAGTGGATCTATTTTGGCTATTAACTTGATGGTATGAATTAACATGTAGTGTCGTAGCTATTGGGTAGTGAACACTACTACCAAACAATCCTTTTCTATGGATGTATAATTGATTTCATAGCCATTTAGCATCCTGCTGATGTAATAAATTGCTCATTCATTTCCTACTGAATTCTCTTATGCTAACAAGGCTTCCAATGACATCTCAGTTTTTGTAATGTATAACAAGAGTGGCTTTCCTTCTACTAGTGGTACTAAGAAAGGTGGACTCATTAGGTATTGTTTTAAATAGTTGAAGGGTCCTTCACATTTCTCGTCCCATCGGAAAGAAATATTTTTGTGCAGCAAGTGAGTAAAAGGATGGGTCTTGTCTGCCAATTGTGAAATAAATCAACTGATTGATTAGAACCTCCCTTGCAAAGATCGTAGTTGACTGATGTTTTTAGGTGGTGGTATCTCTATGATAGCTTTAACTTTTTTCAGGTCTATCTCAATGCCTTTTTCTGAAACTATATATCCCAAGAGTTTGGTTAAAGTCACCCCAAACACACATTTCTTTAGATTCAGTCATACATTGAATTTCTCTAGTCTAGTGAAAATTTTGTCTAAGACCTCTAAGTGCCCTTCTCTAGTATATGATTTGGCCAATAGATCATCCACATAGTCTTCCATGAAGGTATGCATCATATCATGAAAAGTTGTTTTCATGGCACGCTAATAAGTAGCTCCTACGCTCTTCAATTCGAATGGCATGACATTCCAACAAAATGTTCCCCACGGACATGTGAAGGTTGTCTTATCTTGATCCTCTGGAGCTATCTTGATTTGATTATAACCAAAAAATTCATCCATAAGTGACAACATGCCATGTCCTACTATTAAGTCCACTATGATGTCTATGTTAGGTAGAGGAAAATCATCTTTAGGAAAAACCTTATTAAGATCTCATAAATTAGTGCAAATGTGAATGTTGCTATCAGGCTTTGAAACTGGTACAATATTGGAGATCCACTCGACATAGTCAATAGGTCTGATGAATACTGCATCTAACAACTTCTTTAGCTCTTATTTTACTAAGAGGGAAATATGTGGATGCATTTTCCTTAGCTTCTACTTGACTGGTTTTACTCCTAGTGGTAAGGATAGGTGATGCATGATGAGTTCTGGATCAATCCCTGGCATGTCAGCATATTACCAAGCAAAGTTGATTTGTTTTTCTGTGAAAATTTTTAGGAAGCTTGGTTTTTCTTGGTCTATCAAGGATGTCGCTAGATGGATAGTCTTCACTATCTCTGCACTACCAATATTGACAGACTGTGTTGGTTCAATCAATACCTTGATATTTCTTGAAATTTTTCTGGGAGAGTGTCAAATATTCCATCCTTCGACACCTCAAAGAGGTTTTCATTGTTAGATGTACTCTTTGTTTTTACCTTTTTTGGATCTGATACTACCATTGAATGGTTTTTACCATTAGATCTATTTCCTATATTATTCATTTTGCAGTTGAAAGATTTGACAATCCCCTATTTGGAAGCTTCGTTATGATGTTCAATGGTAGAATCTATTGAAGGATTGTTGGAACAGAGTAAATTGACAATGGCATCATCATTTGAAAAGGTGGGGATATCGAATGGCTTAGTTTGGTCCTAGTCTATGAGTTCAGGATGTACTAGGGGTAAGGAATCACCAGACTGGTTAAGGTCGTAGATAGTAAGAGTCTTGATGGTGATGTCTTCAATTTTTCCAATAGAAAATTCAAGGTCTATAAGGTAACTTTCCTCTAAATTATTTGTTTCACTCCAAGTTGAATCGTCTTCACTAGAATCGTCAATGTGTTGTGATCCTATTTCAAGCAGTCTAGAACTTGAACCTTGTCCCTCCTCGAGTAGGGGTGCATACTTGTGTACCACATCAATTTCCTTTTCTTGACAAGACTCTTTTGATAATGAATCCCACTCATATTCATTGGAATTAGTTTCATGATCATCACTAACTTGTAATTGCAAGATTCTTTCAACCACTCTTTGAGTTATCTCTTCTTTTATCTCCTCTTTATAACCCAGCCCAGTCTTGTCTTTTGGATTGATTAAGAGGGGTTGAATTGGTTCTACAATTCCTTCTTTTCTTTTGTCTATAGGGCCTTTTCCCTCGTATCCCATATTTTCCAAAATAGTGAAGCATTTTCCATATTGTGTTGTTTGTACATTTGCAGTTGTTGTTTGGGACTCTTCTTCATCCTTATAAAGCTAGTTTAGAACATCCTTGTCTTCTGCTTCATCAGCTATGGTGTCTTCTTTTACAAATCGACCATCAAAGAGTGTAATTGGTTGTGATGACCATTGTGTTGATGCTGAGGATTGTCCATATGACTTTGGGGAAGAGAGTTGTGAAAGACATAGAGATCGTTCAATGAAATATTCACCCACACTTTTATCTTTGACTTGAAATTTTTTCTCAAATTTTTTTGACAAGAAATCTAATTGGGCTTCATGATTTGAGGACACAGGAGTAAACTTTTTCCATTTCCTCAAAAATATTGGCTATGGAATTGGATTGACCTTCATGATTTGAGGAAATGACCAATGGTTTTGATGAGGAACTTGGCTGAATTTGATCATTGGAAGGGATGGAAGTGGAAGATTCTCTGTTATGAGGCACAAAGACATCTTGGATAGATTTTAGGGTCTTACAATACTGAGGAATATTAGAATCAGCTGAGATGGCAATTTCTTGGCCACTACAAGGGGATTTCAAACATTGGTGGTATGTTGACAAGACTGCTTGCATTTCATGGATCCATGGGTGACCCAATAGTATGTTGTAGGTCAAATCCTTGTCCAAGTCTTGGCAGATTACATATTTCTAAATCGGTCCTACTTGAATAGGTAAGACAATCAATCCCTATGAAGATCTTTCCTCATCATCATATGCTTTTATTGTAATCTTTTTCTTTGAATCTATTGCATTCTCAGAAAATCCTAATGCATGAACAAGCTTTAAAGTATATATATTTAGGTCGGCTCCTCCATCTATTAGGATGCATTTGACATTATTTTTATGAATAAGGACTTCAATATGGAATGCGGCATTGTGGGGATGAGAAATAGATGCGTCATCATTTTTTGAAAAGGATAAGCAATGAGGTACAGTCAAATGTCCCACCATGGCTTTGAATTTACAAACTTCTAGATTTGTTGGTATTGTTGTGTCCACTAGGGATTTTTCTGAAATCTCTTTGTGGGAAAGTGAAATCTTGAGTAGTTCCAATATCGATATTTGTGCGGGGATCTTTTGTAACTGCTCTACCATATTATATTGATTGGATGAGGTAGCAAGTGTTTTAGATGAACTTCCTTTTAGTACATATTTGGCCTATGCTCTCGTGGTCGCATTTACTAGCATGTTGTCTTGTTTCCCATTCATTTTAATGACATTAAGTTGAGTATCAGTTGCTGCTATATCTAGTTTGTTGTCATTAATTTTATTTTCAATTTTAATGACGTCTTGTTCTTATTCAATTGGGATGTCATAAATTGGATTGTTGGCTGCAATAATGTCTTGGTTGTAATTGGTTTCAATGTTATTCCTTTGATCTTCCACTGTTGAGATATGAAGGATGACAGTATCATGGACATAGTTTACATTCTTTCCCTTGCTATGCATTGTAGAGGACTCCCCCTTTTTATAATTCGGTAAGGGATTTTTGAATGCTTCATGATCAACATTTGTTTGGGGTCCTTCTATTTGTATGACTTTGTCATCTATTAATTCTTGTATCTTGTGTTTCAATTGCATGCAACTATTTTTTTGATGACCTTTGCTCTGATGAAATTCACAGTAATAATCATCATTCCACCATGATGATTTTACTTTTGGTTCAAAGCCTCAAGTGTCAGGTAGTGTTATGAGGTTATTTGCAAGAAGTTCCCTCAATGCAAATTCGTGTGATTGACCCAAAGGTGTGATTTTTTTGTGGTTGGATTGTGTTTGATAAGGTGGAGGTTTGGGCGTGGTATTACTTTGATTGTGGTTGTTTTGATTATGTTGGTTGACATTTTGATTAGTGCCTTGATTTATTTTTTGATCAGTCTTTGTTGTGGTCCCTGATAGATTAAAGACCGGTTTGGCATTATGTGTTTCGGTAGCACCATCGTTGGAATTCTTGTTTCTTGTCCAAAATTTGGATTTCTCATTGTTGTTGTGATGCTTGGAAGAGCTAGCATTGTTTGATCCTTCATTGTAAATTTTCAATACCCCTCTTTTGACCAAAGCTTCTTCAATTTTGACACCGTTTTCTACCATCTTCTCAATGCTAGGGGGATAGTGTAATTGCAGCCTATAGCTCATTTCATTGTTAAGGTTATCTATAAAAATATCCATCTTTTCTTGTTTGGGTATGGGACGAGCGTATTGAGAGAATAACCTTCTCCACCTTTGTAAGAATATGAGAAAGGATTCTCCTTGTTTCTATTTGGTGTTACAAAGATCCTTCATGGTTATCTCATGTCAAATGTTATATGAATATTGAGTGATAAATTTGTTGACAAGTTCTTCAAAGGATCTTATTCATGGTTGTAGTTTTGAAAACCATTCCATACAATGGCCTCCCAAGCTTCGAGGAAAAATTCGCATCAAGTATGTGTCCTCATGAGTAAACTCAAGAATCATGGTTCAAAATTCTCTCACATGGTCTATGGGGTCAATTTTTTTGTTGTATTTGTTTTATTTTGGGAGGTCACAATTTGGTGGAAATGGTATCATGTTCAAATTCCTATCAAAAGGGTAGGGACAAATATCTTGTAGCAAGTATCTTTTGGTAGTCTCTCTTTGCATGTCCTACAATTGTTGTTGAAGGTTCTTCATTTGATGTGTTAGGGCAGCTATTTGATTTGTATTTGGTGTTTCGATTTTAGTTTTCTTGGGAGTTCCCTTCAATTTTTTGACATCAAAATCACTTGGTAGTTTGACCCCTTGGTTTGCTAACATTAGAAGGTATTTTTCTCCATCCTTTTCAAAGACCTTCTCTAGGAATTTGTGAAATTTGGGATCTTGATTTGCTTGTTCTATTTCCTCCTTTGTTATTTCTTCCATTTCATTTTGAGGAATTTTGTGAAAGGGATTTTCTTCTAGTTCACCCATGATGTTTTGAGGTTCCAATTCCCTATCCTTAAGTTTTTTCTTTTGGGATCTTGTTAAAACGGGCATGCAAGTGATGAAGGTTTGCTAAATTTTGATCGTTGTTTAGGAGTGCCAAAGAAATATCTAGGTCGAATAAAATAATGAATCCTATTGATGGGACTAAGGTAATAAAATTTGATGTAAAGTATGTTGTTTATAGATGAAGGATGATAAATCTTGATGGGGAAACTCAACTTGATGATCAAATTTGGATTTGATGATGGTTGGGCACTTTTGGATGTTTGATCAAAGTTTAGGTAAAGGATTTCACTTGTAAATGCTAGTTTTTCTAAGTTTACAGCAATGTTGGGATGAGGAAAGAAATTATCTATGGAAAATATCCCTAAATCTGGGTTAAAAATGTCAAATAAGAATCAAATTTAGCTCTCTAGTTATAAATTTGGTGGATGCACTGTAATAGTCAATGTATATATAAAAAGGAAGATGTGCTATAGCATGACTTGGATGTGCCACAAAAAGGTTTGTATGCGTTGTTGGATTAGGTGTATGTGCTACAAAATAGCTCAAATGCACCAATTTTTTAGATGGATGTGTTAGAGCAATTGGTAAATCTGCCACAAAATGCAAGGGATACGCTAAAAAATGTGGTGAATGTGCTATAATAGAATGTGGATAAACTAGAAAATGTGGTGAATGCACTGTAACAATAGGTGGGTGCACTGGAAAATGTGGTGGATGCATTGTAACAATAGGTGGGTGCACTGGAAAATGTGGTGGATGTGCTAGAATAAGTAGTGGATGCATTGAATCAGGGAATATAACAGTTTCTTACCAATTTAATTGATTTTTTAGGCTTTCATTCAGAGAATGGTTTGTTTCAAATTATGTTTTTTGAATCATGATTTTGCACTTCCAGTGTGTAAGGTTTTGTTTGAAGTTTTTTTAAAAACACATTGGTAAACACATCAAGCATGTATAATCCTAAGGCTATGTAAGACTGTATTTGCTGAATTCCCACTTGGATTTTACTCTAGCTATGGCTACTTTTAGCGGATGATTAGATGCTTGACCCCATTGGCTCTCCTCCACAACACTCACTTCTCTAGTTAGCCAAGCATCAATACCCATGAATCTCCCATGGCATACTTCTCATCTCTACTAAAAGCCGCAAAAATGTGGGAAGACTTCAAAGGTTAGACCTTCTACGCTAGCAAATAGATTAAGGATTTGGCCTTGCTACAACAAAGGGTTCTAGTATAGGCATTTTTTTCATGGGGGATTATCCATGAGACAAGAGACCATTGCTTCCCTTCTTGTCTAAACAATCGTCGTGATACTTGAACTTTCCTCAAGTACCCACATTTATATCCTAGTTGGAAATCGCTTGGCTTTAGCGTGTTACCAGTTGGGTTGTTCCCTTGGGTGATTACTTTTTCCCACAAGGCAGACCCTCTATGGAAAAGAAAAGAAAAAAAAATGGGTTTGAATTTTTGGTCACCCAATAAAGGGGAGAGCATATGCATACCATTCATCAAACATAGTAGACATGGTGTTCTTTCCCTTCTAATTAGTCTAGATTCCTAAGTTAAGCAAAAGGAAATAAATCACTCCAGCCCCTACATCAAATTTATCAGTAGTTTCCAATAAATGTTCTTTGACAACATTTAAGAGTTTCAGCAGAGTCTCTAACAACGTTTATGAAGCCTACATAACAGAAAAAAATTATTAGTTTTCAGACTTAGGGAAAATTTTGCAACAAAAATCAAATGTGCCATTATAGTAAGCCAGATCACTTAAAAGGTCTATGCATTGCAAAAAAATAGTGAATGCGCTATAGAAACTAGTAAATGTGCTAAAGAAATTAGTAGATGCACTATAGAAAGTAGTAGATGCGCTATAGAAACCCCATAATGCACCACAAAATGGTGTGTATTCACTAGAGAAACCTGTTGTTGCACCGAAACAATTAGTGAATGCGCTAGAGAATGTTTCAGGTGCACTAGAAGAATTAATGGTTGCGCCAGAAGAAATCACGTTTGAACCTATAAAGCACACTTTCTAGAAAAATATTAAAATAATAGGGGCTAGACCCCTTGGTGGGAACCAATTTATGTGATAAAATATGTGAATTATAATAATCAATTCAAAACACACAATCGATGCAATGTATTATATTAAGGAAATCAAAATTAACAAAAACAATTGATAAAAAGATTCCTTAAAGCCATTCCATCTTCCTCTATTCTTAAGGATCCTGTATTAGTGCTCTTAGATTTTATGTATGCACTAAATTATTGGGATGACACCTAAGAAATGAGAGGCCATTAAACTAGAATGTAGGAACTATACCTACACCTACATGATTTGGTGCATTTGCTGGATGATAAACTAAATGATATGCTAAATGTTATGTTGTTGTATATAGAATGATGTGAAATGATGCAATGATAACATGCAACAATTAAGTTTCTAGAAATGAAATTCCATTATAACACTACTTGGAATCAAATGCTAAATTTTAAACTAGAAGGCCAATGCTAAGCTCTCTATTGCTAGAAGTATTTCTGCAGAGTAAATTTATGTTATGCTCTATATCAAAATTTGTAAATGAGCCTCTATTTATAGATTTCACCAAGGCATCAAGTGAGTTGGCAGCAATGGATGATCAGGATTCAGTCTGGAGAGATCAACAGTGAGAAATGAGGAGGTTAGAGAGAAACAAGGAAGTTGTCCCCTTTAATAGAACAAGCTTTCCAAGTATAGAAGAGAATAAATGGAAAGGGGAAGCCATGTGTCTCTAAGTTTGTTAAGATTGTTGAGGATAAATTCCCATTTTAATAATTAGAAGTAATTAATTTAATGTGACACATGGTGAGATGGAAGATGAGGTGGAAGGAGGTTAGAAAAATATGGAGAAATGTGACAAAATTTGAATTAAAAATTCAAATTTAAAAAGAGGGAATTAATCAAATAAAAAAAATAGTTAATTTTTTTAATTTAATTGAATCATGATGAAAATGGAATAATAAATATGAACTATATAAATAAAATTTGCAATTTATTTATAAGTAGAGGAAATGAAGATGTTTATTAATTAAATAACCAGTATTTAATTATTTTTTCTCCAGACCAATTTTGGATGTATACAATTGGAATTCGAGCTAGGTCATTTTGGAGTGTTTAGTGCTTGGTTAGTGTTTTTTTCTTGGTTGCCTAGTTATAGAGTTAATGAGCTTTTAGTTTGGTTGGATTATGTGGAGTGTGGTAGGAGATTTGAACACTTTGGTGTTTCTTAGGTTGTTGGTTCAGTATTTTTAGTTTGTTGTTCATTATATCAAATTGATAATACTTTGGATTTTGGCTTGTAATTCAGTAGTTGAGTAGATTGGAAATTGGAGAAATCATCTCCTTTAATTTTTCTTTGATCATATTAAAGTAGCACTTGTAATTCATAGATATTTGGCATTGTAAGACTGTAAACAGTAGTACTATTCCAGTCAATTATTTTCTGCATATACTTGTGTTTATTTTCAAACATTGTAACCCTTGGTTTATCGCCAATGTGGAGAAATGAATAATTAAATCTCTCATCTCACCCACTGATTAAGTGGTGAATCCCCATTGTTGAGTGGATGCCTGTTGGAAAGTGGATGAATTGTTCTTCATTGTAACATCTTTTCCCCCACTGAGTAAGTGGTAATGTAGAATCTTTATGGCTAGATCACCGCTTGCTTTCATTTCTAGTTTACAATTCACATTCAGTTGTTGCTAAGATCCCAATGCCATATGCTATAACCTCGCCTTTCAAAGGATCTTGGTGAACATTCTTGGCGAAGGTTATATGATCATGCAATAATGATGCTTGTAGCAATTATTAACCCTTATTAGTGATTATTCAATTGGAACTAATATCTATTTTCTCTGTAAGCAATGTCTTTTGAACAATGAGAACAAATCAATCAAGGAGAAGAAATATACCACTCAGGAAGAAAAAGAGAATTAGACTAGTGTAACATCGTAGGTTGCTATTATATGATATATCAATATATTTGGGTGTATTTTCTACAAATCATTGCTTACCTATGTATACATATTGCCTATATTATAATAAGAATATTTAATCAATGATTTCTTGTGATAGAATATATGATGTGCTTGATTGTCTGAAACCCATCTTGTAGGATGGGCCTGGGGTGGAGTGGTAGATAGGCTAAAAACGCTTATACAGAGAGCTGGCAGAGCCCACTTATGACCCCCGCCCAATTCCATAAGATGGCAAGTTTCTTCAGGGAGTTGAGGCATTGTTGGGGAAAGCAGGTACAAGTCACCAAGAGGGAGGGCTATGGTATACACCCTCTTAGGATTGGTATATGGCTTTAGGAGGACCCATCATGTCCCTTCTTTGAAAATTCTAATATGTTTGCATTGTTGATAATCTATGGATGTGATGTAATTGTCTAACTCTCATAATTATATATGTATATATTTGCATATCTTGTTCATATGGTGTTTTCAAGATTCAAACTTGAGATTGTATTATTAAATATATTTTAATTGGTAAGACAAATCCGAACCATAATAGCTACAATTTGTGTTCAGTAGGTAAATTCTAGGGAAAATCAGGATAGGAGACATTACATGTG
Source organism: Sequoia sempervirens (assembly GCA_007258455.2). Lineage (NCBI taxonomy): Eukaryota > Viridiplantae > Streptophyta > Pinopsida > Cupressales > Cupressaceae > Sequoia > Sequoia sempervirens. Next base: position 57,297,461 of record VDFB02168118.1, read on the forward strand.
CATTCAACAAATACAACACAATATTCCTTGCATAACAATTCCAATCATTTTCTATGACCATGAATAATTTATGTGGATTTTCAAAACTTTGTTTGTCAACTAACTTTCTATCTCTTGTGATCAAATTTCAAGCTATTTTATTTATCATTAGAATTCACTAGCCATTGACCAACTCATTGGTCTGCCAACCAACCCTCCAATTTTAGGATCAATGCATTATATAGAGTTTGAAAATTTTGATAAGAGAAACTCGTTACATCTTCCCAAGAAAAAACATGTTACAATGCCTAAGTTATTTATATTCTAATGCATAGCTTTAATTGCTCAATCATCGAATATTGGTCCATAACTCATTTTATTACAATGTTTCCAACATGTCATAAAGCACACATGCATGACACCTATTACGTGAAGTCAACCTTTGCACATGGACTCATAAACCAACAAAAATTAACATATAATATGCATATGAATAGAAACCATCTATATAAACACTCAAAACCTTATGCACATTCTTCGAAGTTGATACATGAGCAAAATACACTTGTGTATGGATAGAAATGCACCACAAAACCTTTCACATACCAAAACAACATATACAATAATAAAACCTTTTCTCAAAACACAAGACAACAAATAGCGAACAACAAACGAAACATGCACATAAAAAAATAACTTGTACACCAAACATGTTTTTAGATGATGTAAGATTACATGACCTCTAACACACTCCTACATCAACTTTATACAATTAGTTTGAAATTAAATTCATACTTACAAATTTAGACTAGAAAAAATACAAAATTTCAAATTTAAAAATGTCTTGTAAAAAATATTATTTTAATAATTTACATCGAAGGCGTATCCAATTTGAAAGAGGCCAAGCAAAAAATTTCAATCAACGGTGTAGCCTTGCCAAGAGCCCTTGGCCAACCATCAAATGAATCTTAACTGTTCATCATTTCTAGCCATTTTTCAGTTGTTTTTCACCATTTTTTGTTGCTTTCCCCACTGCTATTGGTTTCCTCTCCACTCTTCCTCGCTGATATTGCCCTTTCTCTTGTTCAATTTGGTGAGTTACAATGTGAAAATAAGGTTTCAATAAGGGTTTTAAGTATGTTTTTAAAAATGAAAATTACAGCCAAGATCCTAATAACAAGTACATTTAGGTTTTAACACTACGACATCCTTTACCGTAAGTATAAAACTATTTAATATATTCTTCTTGACCTTCCAATAAAGAGATAGACAAAGATATGGAGATATAGGCTTTAACATTTAATATATATATCTCTCTCTCCTCTCTCTAAACCTAAAACTATTTAATATTTTAGAGATGCCCATCCTAATTGGCCTTCGACTTATTATTGTTATATATTGCATTTTTTAATAAAACTATTTGATATATATATAATGATTATAATTAATAATTAATAATTACTATAGTTTTATATAGTACAAAAAATTAACATATAAATATAATACAAAATATAATTAATATATAATATATATTGTATATAATACAGATTAAAGTATATTTAATATAATTATATTTATTATTATACATAATAGTATATAAAAATTATATTATTATTATTATATATCCCTCCCTATCCCCTATCTATCTCTCTATCTCTATCTCTCCCTACTCTCTCCCTCTTTTTATTTCCCCTCGTTTCTCTCTCCCTCTCCATCTTTATGTATCTATCTAAAACTCTATCTTTGTCTATCTATTTGTCTCTCTCTCCCTCTCCTCTCTCTATATCTCCTTATATATCTCTATCTATCTCTTATCTCATGACCTATATCTCTCTATCTCTCCCTCTCCCTATTCCTTTATATCTCTCTATCTTGTCTTCTCTATCTCTCCCTCTCTATCTCTTTGAGCTATCTCTCCCTCTCTCCCTCTCTACATATCTCTCTCCCTCTCTCCCTCTCCCCCCCTCTTCTTTCTCTCCTTCTACCTATCTTTTTCCCTCTCCCCCTTTTCTCTATCTTCCTCAACCTATCTCTCTCCCTCTCCCCCCTCTTCTATATTTTTCCCTTCTCTACCTATCTCTCTCCCTTTCTCTCCCTCCCTCTCTCTATCTCCCCCCTCTCTCTCTCCCTCCCTCCTTCCCTATTCCCTATCTATCTCTCTATCTCTACCTCATTCTCAATTTCTCTTCCCATATATCTCTATCTCTCCCTACTTCTCTCCCTTTATCTCTCCCACTCTATTTGTCTATCTCTAATTATCTTTGTTTGTTTTTTTGTCTCTCTCTCCCTCTCCTCTCTCTATATCTCCTTATATCTTTATCTCTCTATCACTCTATCTCACTGTCTATATCTCTTTGTATCTCTCTCTTCCTCTTTCTCTTCCTCCATATATCTCTATCTCTCCCTCTCTCCCCCATATTTTTCTCTCTCCCTCTCTACATATTTCTCTCCCTCTCTCCCCCTCTTCTTTTTCTCCCTCTTCTACCTATCTCTCTCCCTTTCTCTCTGGGCTCCCTCTCTCTTTATCTCCCTCCCTCCCTCCCTCCCTATCTCCCTATCTATCTCTCTATCTTTATCTCTCTCCCTACTCTCTCCCTCTCTCCCTCTCTATTTATCTATCTTTAATTTTCTATGATTTTCTCTCTGTCTTTCTCTCCCTTTCCTCCTCTCTCTCTATCACTGTATCTCACCATCTACATCTCTCTATCTCTCCCTCTCCATCTCCCTCTCCCTATTTGTCTCCCTCTTCCTCTCCTGCTCTTTCTCCACCTCTACCTCTATTTTCCTTCCCCCTTTATCTCTAGACATGTCTCCCTCTCTCTATCCATCCATCTCTCTCCCTCTCTTTCCCCCCTCCCTCTTCCTAGACCTCTATATCTATATATCTATCTCTCCATATTTATGCTTCCATATCTCCCTTTATCTTATCTCTCTCTATATATCACTTCCTATCTCTATCACTATCTTTCTATCTATCCATCTCTCATTCTTTCCCTCTCTCCCTCTCTATATATATTTTTCTCTTCCATATCTATCTATCCCTCTCTCCTCTCTCTCTTTATCTCTCTCTCTCTCTCTCTTCTCATCTCCATCTCCATCTCCATCTCCATCTCTCTCTCTCTCTCTCTCTCTCTCTCTCTCTCTCTCTCTCTCTCTCTCTCTCTCCCCCTCTCTCTCCCTCTTTCTATCGCTATCTCCCCCTCTCTCTATCCCTCCCTTATTGCAAACATAACATGAGCCTATTGGTAATGGATCCTAATTATCTTCCTGATTCAGAGGTTTTATTTCAATCATGTTTGGATCCTTGTAAGTGGATGCATAATTGATTTGAATTTATAACTTCTCCATTGAGACCTTTTTTGCCTAAATTGATCAAAATTAGTAGTAAATGTAATTATATATATAAGTATACACAAAATAAAATAAGGAAAATACTCGTTTGCATTTTATTTATTTCATTTGTTCCTTTTTCTAGATTAAATGCATAGTTTTCTATTTCAACCAATATGTCTACACAAACTGTAATACAACATACAATTGTTCGGCATACCCATTGCACACCTAAAGTGCAATTTCTAGTTAATGTAGATGTGAAATCAATAATATATAAATAAAATCATACACTAAAACAATTTAGTTAAAACCATATTATGTGTGGGAGGAGTAAAAATTATCACCAACACTTCTAAACCTGGGATAACTCTAATCTTTTGATTACTGAAGTGGATGGAATCAATGGAATTTGTGCTAAAAATAGAAGTTTAAACCAAACCCACAAGACAAATTCCTAATAATTTTCCAATCGCATTTCCTTTCCTCCATGGAATCCACTTTTAAGTTCTTACCTGAAAATCTTTTTCTTAAATTCTAAATTCCCTCCCTAAACATTTTGTAATAATAAGTAACTCTTGTCAGTATTTCTGATTGCACAAAAATCACACAAAGTTGTTGCTCTATTTCCCCAAAATAGAGGAATACAAATGCGGAATAAACTAAATACATGGAGACAAATCTGGGCATGCAATGTTTTCCTTTTTATATTAAATATACTAGAAATGGAAATAAATGAAGGATTTAAACATAAACTATTGAAAGCTAACTCTAAGCTATGAATTACTTTCTACTGGGAGCAATCATTTGCTCAATCAAAAATAGACAACTTCAGGAGCTACTAGGAGCTCAACTGACAAGAGCTGCACAGAGATCTTATGGAGGAATCTCTGCTCACACACAAAAAAAATAGTTGTTGTTGTTCAGGAGCTTTCAGAAGCTCACACAAAACATTCTTTTTCTGCAGACTACTACTATTCATAAAATTCTTGAACTCTTAACCGAGTCTTCTCAACTGACTCCATATTTTCAACTAACAGAATAAAATTGCCTTCATTCTTTTTTTCTTTAACTCATTCCCTCTCAATTTTGAAATCACCTACCAGCATTGAATTGTAATTCAAAAATTCCTAACTTCATTAACTTCTTCTGCAGTCTTCAGGTGCACGTTAGGAGCAAGTGGGGAAGGCAATCCCCAAAAAATATTTCAGTTGCAGGCATCGAATGCCCCTGAAAAGTAGGTGCCAACAGGAAGAGGCTTAGGGGCATTTAATTTTCCAACACTCCCTCTTGATCCTAAGAAAATAAACAGGATCAATCCAGATTCAAATCAACAATGCCCAATCTGGTTCTCAGGTGCTCAAAACTGTCTCTACTCAAGGGCTTGGTGAATATGTCTGCTAGCTGCTGCTCAAACTTGCAAAATACCATTTTAATTTCACCATTCTCAACCAATTCTTTGATAAAATGATACCTGATTTCAATGTGCTTGCTTCTTCCATGAAACACGGGATTTTTTCATCAAAGCTATCAATGAAACATTATCACAGAAAATTACTATTCCATCCTCTTGTTCTTCTCTCAAATCTGCCAAGATTCTTCTCAATCAAATAGCTTGACATGCTACTGCATTTTTTGCTATATACTCAGCCTCTGTTGTAGATAGGGAAATGATGGGTTGTTTCTTGGAAGCCCATGAGATGACTCCCAAACCCAAATGAAACACATAGCTCGATGTGATCTTCCTATCATCCAAACTTCTTGCCCAATCACTATTTGTGTATCCAATCAGCCCAAAAACATTTGATGTTGTGTACAGAATGCCATATCCTTTGGTGCCATTGACATACCTTAGAATTATTTTACCTACTTTCCAATGGGTGTCCCATGGAGTCTCCATAAACCTAGAAATAAGACTCACACTCTGCATTATATCAAGCCTAGTTGTTGTTAAATATATTAAGCTTCCAACCAAACTCTTAAATAGCGTCAGATCCACATTGCTGCTGCAATCTTCCTTGCTCAAATTTAGACCTATGGTTTTTGGAGTGGGGGTAGGCTTGCTTTCAAGCATCCTAAACCTTGTCAATGTCTCATTTGCATATTTTTCTTGAGAGATAAATATACAATCATGCATTTTTTTTACTTCTATGCCTAGAAAATATCTCAAGAGACCTAAATCTGTCATTTCAAACTCTCTTTTCATAACCTCTTTAAAATCATCAATGAGGAAATCATCATCCCTAGTGAAAACTAAATCATCAACATACAAGACAACAATCAAAACCTTACCATTTGATGCCTTGATGTAAAGAGTGGGCTCACCATCACTTTTTCTAAAGCCATTGCTCATCAAATATTAGTCAATCCTACTACACCATGCCCGTGGAGCTTTCTTCAACCTATATACCTTGTGTTCTTGACCTGGAACTTCATATCTGAATGGTTGCTCCACATAAACCTCTTCATTCAATACTCCATTTAGGAAGGTGGACTTCACATCCATTTGAAATACCTTCCACATGTGTTGGGCTGCGATTGCTATGACTGCTCGTACGGTCTCCATCCTTGCAATGGGGGAAAATGTATCATTATAATATCTCCCAAACTATTGTTTGTACCCCTTGACAACTAATCTCTCCTTATGTCGGTCTATCCTTCCTTCGACATTGCATTTGGTCTTGTAGACCCATTTCACACCAATAACTTGCTTGTTGGGAGGAAAATTTGTTAACTCCCATGTGTCATTCCTCTCTATTGCATCTATCTCCTCATCCATGGCCTCACACCATTTCTCCTCTTTCACAGCTTCTTCAAAATAAACTAGATCACAATGAGAAAATAATGCAAAATTCACACTGTAATTAAATTCTTCATCATACCTTTCATTCTGGTAAATCTCCCTAAGACTCTTGGTCTTCTTTGGCATTAGGGAGGCGAGAGGTGGTTTTGAACTTTCACTGCTACTACTGCTATGCTGAACAAGCAGGTATAGGAGCTGTCAGGAGCTTTCAGGAGCTCTACCGATGATTTCAGGAGCTCTCAGGAGTTCTTTAGTAGCCAATCTTCTGGAGCTTTTAGGAGCCAATATTTTGGCTATCTTTGGCTGCTTACCTTTCTATTTTCTCACTTCAGGAGCTTTTAGGATCCCCTCAGGAGCTCGTTTGGAGCTCAATGCAGTCGAATCTCTAGCTATTTGTGACAATCTTCTTGATTGTCTACCAACTTCAAGAGCTCAAATGGTACCTTCAGGATCCAATCCTCTGGTTGATTGTGATAATCTGTCTGACTGTCTTCTAGCTTCAAGAACTGTCAGGAGCTATCGAGAGCTTTCAGGAGTTCTCAGGAGCTCTTTAGGAGCTCAACTGACGCTTTCAGGAGCATCTACAGACTCATCTTGCTAAACTTCATGTTCAGTTTTTGCTTCTTCAGGAGTTGTCAAGAGTGGTTCTAAGCTATTAGAATCTACCACTCCATCCCATGACTTGTCTTCTAGGAACTCCACGTCCCTACTAATGACTATTTTTTGGTGATCGGATTGTATAGCCGATAGACCTTGGACTCTTCACTATAGCCCATGAAAATGCATTTTTCACCCTTGTCATATAATTTCTACCTTTTTTCTTTAGGCACGTGTGCATATGCTACACACTTGAACACTCTCAAGTGCTCAACTATCCACTTGTGTCTTGTCCATTCCTCTTGAGGTATTTTGTCACAAACCACCTTTGTTGGACTTCTATTAATCAAATAAATATTTGTTGCTATAGCCTCTCCCCAATATTCAGTCGGGAGTCCTTTTTCTTTCATCATGCTCCTTGCCATCTCCACAATGGTTTGATTCTTTCTTTCAGCCACTCCATTTTGTTGTGGAGTATAACTGGTTGTTAGATCCTTCTTGATGCCATTTCACTTGCAAAAATTCACAAAAAAATTAGAGGTATACTCTCTTCCATGATCTGGCCTTAAGACCTTAAGAAAGTGTCCACTTTCCTTTTCATCCTAGGCCTTAAACAACAAAAACTTATCAAAAGCTTTAGATTTATGTTGGAAAAAATAAACTCATGTCTTATGACTATAATCATCAATGGTCATAAAAAATCTGCTCTTACCAACAGAAATGTTTTGTATAGGGCCTACCAAATCCATATGCACCAGCTCCAATGGTGCTCTTTCCCTTGTAGAGTTTCCCAAATGAAAGGGCTTCCTATGTTGCTTTCCCAAAATGAAAGCCTCACATATAACATTAGGCTCTACTATTCTTGGCAAACCATCAATCATTTTTTTCTTAGAAAAAAGACTCAAACTAGCATAGCCTAAATGCCCATACTTGAGATTCCATAGCTTGGAGGGATCTTGAATGGTGCTCTTGAGTGCTACATGGTGTACTGCTATACATTCTCCATTCATGAGAGGTGCAACAACAGACTGAGATGAGAAACACATCTCAATCTTCAATGGAAACATCTGATTCTTTGTCATTTGGACTACTGCAAACAACTTCGTCCTCTCATTCTTGTCATAAATGAAGCATTGACCCTTCTCCATCAGCACTTTGTATCCATTTTGGATTAGCTGACCTACACTCATGAGGTTGTTTTTTAATCCAGGATCAAGAAATACATTCTGTATCTCCTTCTCACCTTGCTTGTTTCAGATCATAATAGATCCTCTTCCAAGAACAAGAACTACTCCATTGTTCCCCATTCTTATTTCAAACTTTAAATTTTTATCAAAGAAAGAAAAAATACTTTCATTACCACTCATGTGGTTACTGAAACTGTTGTCCAAATACTAGACTTCGGGGCTACCTTCTTCACCAATGTTTCACATGATGAAAGTTGTGGATTGGTTTTCTTCAGCCACATTTGCATTTTTTTTTATTGATCTCTTTGCTTGGTCTAGCATTCACTCACATAATGCCCAAACTTATGACAATAGTAGCATTCTACATTGCTCTTGTCATTCTTCAAATTTGAACTGCTATTCTTCTTGCCTCATTGGGAGCTAGTCTAAGAGCTGCTTGCTCCCTCTTGGTTGTTTGCTCATGCCGAGCTATCTTCTCCAGCATTACCACATCTAGATCTCCTTCTACCGTGTTTGGAGCTATTTCTACCTCTTCCCCTTCCTCTTGAATTTGACTGAACCTTAAAAGCTTTCTCTTGGGAGGAACTTGTAGACCTATTTAGGCGTTGCTCATGGGTTTGCAAAGAACCCATCAATTCATCAACAAACAATGTAGTAAGATCCTTTTCCTCTTTAATTGCAATCACCACTGCATTAAATTTCATGGGTAAGCTCCTAAGGACTTTCTCCACAATCCTCTGATCATCAATGATCTCAACATTCACTCTCAATTGGTTTATTAAACCAGAGAGTCTTGTGTGGAAAATAGAAATGGGCTCATTGTCCTTCATTTCAATAGTCTCAAACTCTCTTCAAAGCATCTGGAGCTTCACCAATCTGACCTTGTCAGTCCCTTTGTAACAAATTTGGAGGATTTCCCAAGCTTCCTTTGCATAGTTAGTTGTTGCTATTTTGGGAAAAATGGCCTTTGTCAAAGCCGCTTCAATCAAACTCAATGCCTTAGCATCCTTCCTCTTCAAATCCTTCAACTGGTTCTTCTGGTTGTTTGTGAGCACAGTATATGCTATCAAGTCAGTTACATCATTGAAACCACTGACCACAAACTCCCACAAATCATTTGTGACCATAATGGTCTTCATCGTCTTTTCCCAAACATCATAGTTTTGTCCATTAAAGGACGATGGTTTCTGCCAACTCTTTCCTTCATCTCTAGCGATGTCTCCTACACAGAAAACTCAATACCCAGAAAAAAATGCCATAACTCACAAGGAAATGGGGCCTATGGCTCTTATACCATGTCTGTATTTCTAATTGCACAGAAATCACATAGAGATGCTGCTTTGTTTCCCCAAAACAAAGGAATACAAATGCAGAATAAACTAAATGCAAGGAGATAAATTTGGGCATGCAATGTTTTCCTTTTTATATTAAATATGCGAGAAATGGAAATACATGAAGGATTTAAACATAAACTACTAAAAACTAACTCTAAGCTACAGATTACTTTTTGTTGGGAGCAATTAGTTGCTCAACCAAAAATAGACAACTTCAAGAGCTACTAGGAGCTCAACAGACAAGAGCTGTGTAGAGCTCTTCAGGAGCAATCTCTGCTCACACACAAAATAAATAGCTGATGTTGTTCAGGAGCTTTCAGAAGCTCACACAAAAAATTCTTTGTCTGCAGACTACTGCTGCGCACAAAATTCTTCAACTCTTAACTGAGTCTTCTCAACTGACTCCAGATTTTCAACTAACAGAATAAAATTTCCTTCATTCTTTCTGTTTTTAACTCATTCCCTCTCAATTTCGAAATCACCTACTAGCATTGAATTAGAATTCAAAAATTCCTAACTTCATTAACTTCTTCTATAGTCTTCAAGTGCACGTTAGGAGCAAGTGGGGAAGGAAATCCCCAAAAAAAAATCAGCTGTAGGCATTGAATGCCCCTGACGGGTAGGTACCAACGGGAAGAGGCTCAAGAGCATTTAATATCCCAACTCTCTCTAGTTTCAAAATCTCCCTTGCATTTGTTTTTCTCTATTTCAAATGGAAATGATCTTTGACAAACCCATTTCATCCTTACACTAGCAACAAGATTATCTATGTTGAAACTTCCTAATTTAACACAACAATACCTGCTTTGAATTTGGCATGTAATTTTAGGAGTATGGAAGATTATGGCGGGGAAAAAAAATGGATTAATGGCGATGAAAATGTGAAGACGATGCTCACAAGAGTGTTGGTAAACTAACAATCATGCGTAGAACTTACAAGATAGATTCCTCCCTTGATGAGAGTACCATTATGAGCAGGGAATGTGGTAGAAATCGTAGGACCTTCTTCTTTTGCTAAGTCTGAACTTCTTATACAGGTTCTTTTTACTGTAGTTTTTTCTTTTATATCCATCTAAAGTCAAATTTCTCAAAAATTTAATCAATCCTACATATTATTGGCATCCTTTAAAAGCAATTCCCTACATATGCTTAGAAGTTTTGCTCTTACAGTTTCTTCATCCCACGGGACACAAAGGGGGGCCAGTCCCTGGCACACACATCATGCACTTTCATTTCGCTGCATAAACACACAGTGTGCACTTTCAAAATCATGGCTTTAACACAATAGAGATTGTGTAACACACATTTTCATTTTGTCACTACTGCAACAAGAGCTTGTCTTGCATTAAAATAGTAGGATCTTGCATAGCGTGCACTTTCAAATCACTACTTTAACAAAATAGAGCTTGCATAGCATGCACTGTCATTTTACTACACTAATGCAACAGGAGCTTGTCCAGTAGCTTGGGTGGAATTGAACCTCAGTCTCTATTATGGTAACCTTGCACACTAGTTTTCAAAACATTTTATTATATATTTGTATGGTCATTCTCGAGTTTTTTTGTCTGGGATAATTTAAGAGGTCTTTAGTGCGTATGTGGTTCCATGAATTTAATATTTTTACAGAATAACAGGTGCAAAATTCTCATCTGCTACTAGGAAGCTTTATTTTGTCACTGCTACTTATTTTTGCAAATCCTTTTCCAAAGCAATTGTCGTTCAACATTATGAGGGGGAGATATTTTCTTTTGCAATTTTTGTAATTACAAAGTTACATAGAACCACCTGGGGCAACATAATTATGGAAGTAGTCTCTTCTATGGGGCGCCTAACTAAGACTCTATAGTAATAAATGTGGTTTTTACAATCCAAGAGACAACATACTAAAACAAGTATCTAATATTCTATGAGTAGAAACAATTTTTTCTTCACGTGAATATAGAAAAGACTCTAAATACACATTGATTAAGGAAACCACAAACCAATATTTGTGAGCTGTAACCATGCTTGATATAAATTCATTAATGTGCAAGTTTGGACAGATTTGAGAGGTCTAATGTATGTTATTCAACGAAATTGGAGGTCTGATTCCAAAATTTATAGGTTGATTCTCATTGAATGGTTATATTACACGTTCAAACAATCATGATAGGAATACAAAGATGGAAGTTACAACAAGTGTGTCTGTTTGTCATCTGTGGTTTAGTCTTCTAGGTCGAGGTGTCATTTTTTCCTAATGTCAAATGATAATGAGTGTCTTGTCTGCTGAGACTGCTAGCATCTAGCATCATGAAAAAATGAAATTTAGGTCCACCTCCAATGTTCACGACTAGCTACTGATGGGGAAAACTCATGGTGGATGATGCAAATTATTTGGTGACATCATTGTTAGGTACAACATGATCAGACTCATAGATTCTCCTAAAACAATCAAAGCCCCTATTATTGATGAGATTGTGGCCTGCAAGATTTTAAACTAGATCAAAACCTAAAGATTTGTTCATATATTATTTGGTAAAGCTCAAGGGAGTTATATTATATAACATAAAAATATTTTTACATTGACAGGTATCTAATAATTAATTCAAACTTATGAGCTACTGGACAACCAAATTACATTGGATGTTTCTTTCAAGCACTATCAGCAACATTATATAGAAATCAAGTATACTTAAAATAAATGAGTATGACATATACCAAACTATGTACACTAATGCAAAACTAACCTTGCTAATGACTAAAGAAAAATATCTAAGAGTACATTTTGCATGTTCACTATAATTAACAATACCAACTAAGCTCTTGTCTTGATGACTACAAATTGATAATTCCTCCTTTGGATTTAGTGTTTTTTGGAGTTTTGGGGACAACAATCTTGTTTTTGGATTTCAAGCACTATAGGGGGATGACACTTAATAATTCTATATAAAAATTAATATTTAAAAATATCAATATTTAAACTAAGTTGTCAATGTTGGTGATCTGAGTTGTAGGTCCCAAATCCCTAAGTTTGGATAGTCTCCCAAGTGCCAGGGGTGTCAAACTTGGGAAGAATATAGTGAAACCTATATTTAGGTTGGACATTTGAAGACCAATTCTTGAGGTGGGTAAGAACTCCTTCACTTTTGACTCTGGAAGACCAAGGGGGGTTTTCCCTAAGGTGTTGAGCTAGATGATATTATTGGGAATAAATAGTTACCTTGCCACAAACCATACCCATTGCACGGTGTACCCCTATTTTGGTTGTCACAACATACCTATGTGTTGGCTTGAAGATTACAAGGTTGCACCTTTATATAATAGAAAAAGGCCTACCAAATAGAGTGTTATATGGATGAACAACCCCTATTGTTTTTATGCTCTTATATGTGGAAGCAAGAATGAACTAATACAACACAACTAAAAAAAGAGTGATTATGATTGATTTGTTTTAATTTGTTGAGGTGATGAAAAGTGGAGTCAATAGTAGATCGATGCCAATCCTACTAGGGAAACAAAGTCATGGATTGACTCAAAACATGTAATGATAAAATCATGTTGTGGCACCTTAATGAGGGTTTCACCGAAGACTATACCTTTTAGAATACATAAGTAAACTAGGTTCTACATATGCATTTAAAGAAATAGCATAGCTTGCAAAATATTAAAGGAGTCTACTTAGTTTTCCATGGATAGACTTGAATGTTTCCTTTATTATTGTGAAGAGACACCATGCAAAATCTTTGTAATGTTTTTATAGTCATTTGGTTGGCCAATTGATTATAGATACATGCCAAAATAAACACAATGCCAATGGGGAAACTCACTCAAGGTTGATTCCACACTTTAAAATCATTCTTCAGAGGTAACAATAAGTTCATTACAATTTTTGGGATGAACCCAACAAATCAAAATGAAAAAAAAATATTTTCCCTTTGCTAGAGTTGAAACCCTAGTTGCCTAGAAGTGTATTTTGCTCGGTTCTTCTCCAAAATAATTTTCCCATCTCTTTAACAATGAAAATTAGGGTCTATATACTATATCACAGATCATGAATTTTCAAGATTTTCTTACAAATTTAAATCCACAAAAGCACTTCCAAGTTTAAATAATGAAAATCTTGAAATTTCACGACCTTAGGAACTTGTAGGGGGTGCCCATACCTCCACATCATGTTTTTCATCATTTTGGTGCCTTAAATCTATCTTAATTATTTCCTCATGTACCCACAAAGTATGGGGAGCCATCTTCCTTCAATCTACAATAGTTTTGGTCATTAATGGAGTCCATTAAATGTGGGAGAGTAAGTAAAAAGAGTGTGTTGAGTTTTGGCATGAAATTCTAGGTATTCTAGTGCTTGGTGGGAGTTTGGGCCCATGAGGTACCTTGGAATTTGATGGGGTTTTAGGTTCTGGAAGGAACTTGGAACCTTGGACATGGTTCTAAGGTTCCAAGTACTCCCAAGGTTTTGGAGCCCCACCAAAGAAAAGACAACCTTAGCACTCATTGGATTCAAAGATGAATAATTTGAAATATAAGTTAAATCATGAACCCCCTACAACCATAAACCCAAGTCATTGCATAATTTCACCTTTGTGGGATGTAGGAACCTTGGAGAAACCATGGAATTAGGGACAAGCTCCAATTTCCTTGAAGTTTCTAAAAACTTTAAAGGCTTTTAATCATCTAAGGAAAAGCCTTATCACTAGGCATTGACCGCAAAGTACCTCATTAACACATTTTATTAAGATATTTTTAAAAAACACTATTTTGAATGAAAAATCTTAGACAAAATTTCAACACAAGGGACCCAATTGGAGATTTATTAGGTTGATATCAATGGTGGGTGAGATGGGGTCATATACACAAACATGAATGGAGCATAGAGGAATGAGACACATAAAAAATGGGGTGTCAATAGTTGGATCTGTGGGAAATGTAGTCAGACTTGGGTCTAGTTTGAATGGGATTAGTGGTCTAGTTTGGTACGCTTGTGGATTTTGAGAGGGAGTGGGAATTATATAGTGGGTTATTCTAAAAAAAAACTTGGGAGAATCTATGGAGAATTTGATAGAACCAAAATGAAGTTGTGGTGAACCTGTGTTGGAACTGATTGTCATTGATGTGAAAAGAGTATGAGATATTGTTGGAATATTGTCATTGATGTCAAAGGTGAGAAGAGCACTCTGTCAATAGAAGAAATCATATGATGGAAAAAGGCCAAAGGGCACTAATTGATGTTTGAAGACCAAGTAAGATCAGATTTAGAAGAGTGGATAAAGGATGAAGTGTGTGTGTGGAGCAACAAAAGATATATCGATAATGAAATGAATTATATATCAATGATGAAGTAAATCAAATTCAATAAAGGATTGAATCAAATATCAATAAGCGAATGACTAGAAGATATATTATGAAGTGTTTCTTACATGATAACAAAATTAATTAAATAAATAAAGATTAGTTTTAACCAAAATTCACAAGGGTACAGTGAAAGGTTGTGTCTCATGATGAGACAAGAAATATAAGAGAAGTCATTCCATGAGATGTTATGTGTGGGAAATTTTTATCATTCAAGAGTGAGTGAGGAATAAAAAAATAGAGGAAAGTTTTATCATTCAAAAAATAAGTGTATGGAATTAGAATATGTAGCATGAAGTAAATAAGAGGAATATAGAAGAATGAAGTGAATGAATATTATTAATTGAAGATCTGGTTAAGAATAGTCAAGAGACATGTTGAAGAGCTATGACCTTTGAAGAATAAGAAATTAATAGATCACTCAAAGGAATCCATTAAGGAGAAATTAAAAAGGAGAATTAAAAAGGAGAAAGAAAGAATATTAAAAGGTAGCAATTAGTCTTAACAAAAAGACATATCCTTTTAAAGAGTTATCTCTTTTCAAAGAGATGTAACTCTTCATTGAGATGTAAAGATATAAATAGATGTTTGTGGAATAGAAAGCAAGATCTATTATTCAAGAGTGAAATGTGTGGATGATAAAAATATATTATTGTGGATATGTGTTAAAAGGCAGCAATTAGTCTTAACAAAAAGACATATCCTTTTAAAGAGTTATCTCTTTTCAAAGAGATGCAATTCTTCATTGAGATGCAAAGATATAAAAAGATGTGTGGAATAGAAAGGAAGATCTATTAGTAAAGAAAGAAGTGTGTGGTGGATAAAAATACATATTATTGTGGATATGTATGAAAAGGCAGCGATCAAGTTTGACAAGGCAGCAATTATTATTTAAGAAGAGTCATGACTATTTGAAGGGTCATTATCTTTGAAAGGATGTATTTCTTCATAGAAATATGAAGATAGAAAAGGGAATAAGAAATTTGTGAGAAGTGTGGAATAAATGCAATATAATACAAGAAAATTTGTGAAGAATGGAAGTGTGTGAGACACAAAGATATATGATTCAAGAACAAAAGATTTAAGAAGAATATATGCATATTTGTGTATGAATAATTAAGAAAGATAATATATGAAGAGTTGGGTGTGAAGATTTTAAGGAGAATATAAAGGGAGATCATTAAAGGCTATTTGTAAAGAAGATTTATTCTCAAGAAGACAAGATTCTATTAAAGAGGTTGGTGCTCCATATTGATGAGGTTGGTGCCTCATATCAAAGAGATTGGTGTCTCTTGTTGAGTTAGTACTCAGTTGTGGAGATTGGTATTATAAGAGGGGTTTGGTGTCTCCTGTAGGTTGGTTCCTACAAATATTGTAGAAGAGATTTATATAAAAAACAATATTTTGTTGTGGTTTTCTCTTGTAAGAGTTTCCACGTAAATCATGTGTTCTTGTGTTGCGTAATTGTTAGATCTTATGTGAATGATATTGTGCAATTGGTATTATTGTGGTTGTTAGTTTAAAAAATAAAGAATTGTCTTATACTGATTCACCCCCCTTCTCAGTATAAGCATGTGCTCATCAACCTACCTATGACAATTTTTCCTATGACAATTTTTAAAACTTTTTTTCTTTTTTGATAAACATTTCTCACCTTTGATTTTGACTATGAGACCCTAAAACAAGTCCCTAACCCTAAATGTGTCATCTAATGCATTTGAAAGACTAAAAAAAACTTATTTTAGCTCATTCTGATTGCAAAAGACAAGTACCATTCCTTTTGTTGAACTTTCATTCTTGTTTGTCATTACACATAGAGTTGAAGATTTATCATTGAAAGTTTGAAAAGTGGTTGCATTGATATTCTTACACATGTGCAAGTGTCTATTAGGTGCCAAGAAGATCATAAACAAGATTTTTGCAAGTAAGTTTTTTTTTTATATTTTCTTTTTCTACATTTTTTGTTTAACAAACAAACTCTCTTGTCTTTCTTTCAACTTTTTTTTTCCTTTCATTTTTCTATGAATGTATCACTATGTTTAGAATACTAAAAAAAATAAGGTATATATATGTATATATATTGATTTTATTTTATTTTAATGTGTTGAACATAAAACTTGTTGGCATAAGAATTACAATGGCAACTAGTTCTAGCTCAATGGGTTGACCTAAATTCAAAACAAACCCAATTTCTCCTCTTTAGAAGTATTTTCATATGATACAACTAGTTCCAAGTGGTGGGGGATATATTTGGATTTGTAAGGGGTTTGATGTCAAATATTCAAGTTAATATAGTTAGGTGAAAGTCCATTTATGTGGTATTTTTAGACAAGACATCAAAACTTGCCCTAGAAAGCTTGGTGCATTTGTGCCATTTGAGCAAGTGACAACATATAATTTTTTTTGATTGGTGATAAGGGTTTTTTTATTATTAAAATTTAAAAAAGATTACAACAAAATATCTTGGCTCTAGCAAGAAAAGATTTCAAAAAAAAATATTCCCACCCTACTACAACAAACACCACAGAGTTACAATTACACCCGCATGACCTCGAAAATGACCTATTAACATGTTTAAACCTTAGAAGAGCAGCTTGGTATTTCTTTGGTTTGCGACCGAAGGACCATAGCAAAAATTCTCTTCTTGAAATTCGTATCTTTCCTCCCCTTCACGAATTTCCAATCGTCCTCCACTTGTGCAGCCTCCTTTTGCCAGTCATAAGAATTCTTCCTTCATTTTCTCCATCTCATTCAAACAATCATCTGAAACCTAATGCTGCTACCATGGTACTTCATGTTCTTCAACCATTGCTTTCCTATTCTATCCATCTATCACACCATTACGTTCCCCTTTTTTCTACACCTTCATCATGCCTGATTTCTCCCTACACTCCGGAGTGTTAGCCCCATGATTGTTTTGCTTTGCTTAATCTTTCTTTTCTCTTCCTTCCCCAACACCGTTCAAGATGAGCATCTCTATATTACCCAACCCCCCCACTTGATTTGAAGACTCAGGTAGTTCATAGTTTCCCACCGTCTAGGAGCTATTCTTGACCTACTCTTCCCTTCTTCCTCTTTGTTTTTCCACCACATAGTGTTTGTATGAGACATCCTGCCACCAAGTTTTTGGTTTTGACCATTTGGGATTTATACATTTTGCAGCAATATTTCCATTCTAGAAACATCTCCTACATCGAAAAGGTACCCCTTCATAATCCAATGACTATACCCAACATCCTTTGGAGGGTTTAATTGAAACCTCTTCGGGGAGTACCTTTGAAATGTCCATCTCCACCAAAATTTGTGCATAGTTGGAGTGCATAATATTTGAAGAGCCCTAATCAACCATCAAAAAATTCCCTAAAGAGTTTCCAATGGCCTCTAAGCAAGACTCAAACCAAAAATGGAGAGGAAAGTTTGGGAGTCTTACCCATAGAGGAGCTTTATCAAAGTTATATGTTGCAAGGATAAAAGCCTGATGGCAAGGCTTTAGGGATAGTGCATATTTCTCCTTCCAACTCTCAAAGTAATCACACAAAACTTTATTTCTATCAACCACATTTTCAAAAACAACAATAAACAATCCTCTGGTAGCTAGGTAGATTTGAATGGATCCATCCACAATAGGTTCCCAGTGCTCAAAAATCCACTTCTGTAAATCACATAGACATGGCCAAAAACCCGTAAAATATCCTATCAGTCTTAATTGAGAGAACACTTTACATTATGCATTACCTCTTCCTCAATCTCCTCCTACAAGAAGATCGACAATTTATTAGTTTTAGCAGCCTCAGTTGTCGCTCCCATCATTTCAAGGGGAGGCTCCTCACAGTCTTTTGCACCCTCTAACCTAATTCCCCCATCCTTCCCTCTGGCACCCAGCTCATCCTTGCTTCCATCGCTCTCTGTGCCTGAAGATTTCTAACTGATGCACAAATCCTCCTCCCTGCGACTTTGTAAAGAAAGAGTTGTTGCAGCCCTAAACTCCGCACATGACAACGTCTTCATCGTGGTCTCATTTAAGTGACAACATATATTAATGAGCAATAATAATGTAAAATACCACCCTTATTTTTTCCAAAAAATTCACAACTTGCACCTGTTAGCATTAACCCAAAATGCAATGATAGAAAAACTGGAAAGCAACCCTTCACTTTTTGATCACCCAAATCCTAGAGTGGGAAAGGCGAGAGAATATGGTGTAAGGGGATCTTTGCAAATACTGAAAGTGATAAAACTAACTAAAATAACACCCTACACTTTCTGATCACCCAGATCCCAGTGTAGGCAAGGTGAGAGCATATGGTGGTTGGCTTACATTTAAGAACATGGCTAAACTAACACTTCTTCAGTGGGGTGAGTAGTAATATCAATGCTGAAAGTAAACAAGTAAAGCTATTGGCAACAAGCCAGCTAATAGGGAAAGTAAATCACTTGGTGGCAAATCCAGCCACTTCCACTTTTTATTAGGCTACAAGAAATGAAATAAGGAAAATTCGACCACTTATTTAGCAATAGAAAATTTCGTAACCAAGAAAAAACTGAAAATATTTCACCAATATCTCCAATGGTGACTCCTACAATGAAGACACTCGAAAGTCCAACTAGGGAGTATCTCTCAACTTTGAAACTGGAGAAACTTTGAAGGTTTTCATTTCCAAAGCCCTTGAGGAGATTCAATCCTCACTTCGACAACATTTCCTTATCATAAATCAACATAAGAAAATGAGACCAAATGAGGGCATTATATAACCTTGAGACCCAAAATTTTGAATTCACTTTTCCCTCCCAAATGGGACACCCCATTTTGGAGAGATATTATATTTTATTGAAAACACTCAATTCCTTCACTTTGGGCATCCAACTTAGAATGTGCAATAATTTATCATTTACATGCTAAAGTTCCTTAACTTGGCATTCAACTTAACATTCCCCTTTTAAGAACAACTTGCGTTGATCATCCTATGCGTGGGGGGGCAAAAGCAAAATAAAATTATAAAATGACTTAAGTTATATTTGCTTTTTCAACAACTCCAAGAATGGTGGAAGCCAAAACTACCAAAAGTAACTGGACTCAACACTAAAACTGCCAACACTACTAAAACTAGAAACCTGCTCTGAAAGTTGCCAACACCACTGCTGGAAAATAACACTTACTAAAAATAGCATATTGCTAAAAATAGTGACCCCAAACTCCATATGAGCACATTTCAGGTAGCCATTGTAACTTATTGAAAATAGACACTACTAAAAATAGTAGTGAGTGTCCACCAAAGCTCTCAGAAAACCCAGAAAGACCCAAAAACCCTTTTGGAAAACTCTCCTAACAAGCCCTTGAATGATTTATTTGTATTTTCTTGTCATATTTGGATTGTTATAATAAACTGCCATAAACTATTCTGCATCTATTGGGTTGATTGTAATAGTCTGCCATATATAACCTTATTTCAATCATTTCATGTAAGTTTTCAATAAACCATAACAAGCCAATATGTTGAATAGTCACAAACCAAATCAATGAAACCAATAAGGAAACATTGGGTTAGCAAGGGAATCGAAGTTAATGTTACATACCTTGGGTAGAAGTTATCACAATCCTAGTGTGTGCAAGGTGAGAGCATACGATGGTTGGCTTACATCTAAGAACTTGGATAAGTTGCCACTTCTTTAGTAGAGTGAGTAGTAATACCAATGCTGAAAGTAAACAAGTAAAGCTATTGGCAGCAAGCCAACCAATAGGGAAAGTAAAGCACTTGGTGGCAAAGCTAGCCACTTCCACTTTTCAACAGGCTACAATAAATGAAATAAGGAAAACTTGACCACTTATTTAGCAGGAGTGAAGTACAATAAGCAAAGGATCAACCACTTGTTCAGTGGGGTCAGTAATTAGGAAAATACAAGAGCATTCACCAATGGTACTACTGATGGTGTTACAATGAGCTCAACATAAACATATCAGATCATTACATACTGCTGCTAAGAGAGGTAAATGATAGAAAAGTGAAGTATAACACCCTCCCTAGATGATAGAAAGTATGTTATCACCCCAACAAAATAGAATAAGTATACCTCAAAACAAGTCCATTGGAGGTCAATAGATGGACAAACTAGAAGCTACAATTAGTTTGATAATCAGAATAGAGGTTTGATATGCAAGTACAGCAGGTCTGAAACTTAGATCAACAACCTTCAAATCTCCATAACTTCACCAATAATCAATGGAATTGACTCAAATCACTTGCAAATGGACCCTCATTACTAGGTGTCCAATCCAAGATATCAAACCACTACAAACAACTATGAAAATCACTAGCACGAATCCCAATGCACTAGTAGCAATGTGGTATAGTCCTCAAGGTAGGTCGACCAACATTATAAAATCAAGCACTTCACCAAAAATCATTAAATCTCAGGCATAGGGGCACCCAAGGCAATAGAATGAATTGGTCCAATACCCAGAACCAAGTCTCCAACATCTCAATTTCAACACATGGTATGGCCTAGGGCATAGAAAATGTATGGCCAACAACATAAAACTTCATAAAATCACTCTCAAAGCACCTCCAATCTTTGCAAAATCGGTATCACACCAAAACATATAGCAAGAAAGCATAAGAACATTCCATAACCAAGAACAAACTAAAAATGTTTCACCAATATCTCCAATGGTGACTCTTGCATTCAAGCCACTCCAAATTCTAGCTAGGGAGTATCTCTCAACTTCAAAACTAGAGCAACTTTGAAGGTTTTCATCACCAAAGCCCTTAAGGGGATTCAATCCTCACTCTGATAGCATTTTTTTATCATAAATCAATATAAGAAAATGAGAGAAAATGAGGGCATTATATAACCTTGAGACTCAAAATTTTGAATTCACTTTTTTGTCTCAAATGGGATGCCCCATTTTGGAGAAATAAATTTTATCAAAAACACTCAACTCCTTCACTTTAGGCATCCAACTTAGAATATGGAATAATTTATCATTTAAATGCTAAAGTTCCTCAACTTGGCATCCAACATAACATTCCCCTTTTAAAAACAACTTAAGTTGATCATCCTAGGCATGGGGGGGTAAAAGCAACATAAAATTATAAAATGACTAAAGTTATATTTTCTTTTTCCAACTCCAAGAATGGTGGAAGCCAAAACTGCCAAAAGTAATTGGACTCAACACTAAAATTGCCAACACTGTTAAAACAAGAAACCCTGCTCTAAAAAGCTACCAACACCGCTGAGAGAAAATAACACTTACTAAAAATAGCATATTACTAAAAATAGCAAGTGACTCCAAACTCTAGAAGATGCAAAGCACCAAGAAATCCCTTGAAAATAAAATTGTTAGTAAAGTATTTGTAGAGCGTATATATAATACAGGAAAATAGTGAGAGGTAAAGAACACACTTTTTAGAAAGTGATGAGCATTCTAATGGAGGAACACAATTTCTATTTTACAAGTGTTTGGTTTGATCTAGGATGCTCGAGTCTCATGTCTTCAATTTTTGCTATCATCTTCAGATGAGATAAATGTGATGATTGGGGGTTAATGCTAGGGGATCAAATTACATTATATTTACTTTCATGTTAAGATGCTAGGTTATATGTAGTAGATGGTATGTGACCACTTGTTGGATTAGCAACAAATTTATTGGTTGCTGCAAGGAGCTAGATACTTGAGCCACCTATTTAGTGCAAGACGGTTCTGTTTCATCAAGTCCTTGAAAATGTTTTATTCATGTTCAACATAAGAAATGAATGCAATTGGAAAAATGGACTGTAGATTAATGACATCAGTTGATAGTTTAGTCTATTGTAGATAACAACTTGATTTAGAACTATCTTCCAAGTATAATTTTAAATGAAGTTGGGAATATAATTGTTCCCAATGACTTCTTTGATTTTGACTCCAATTAGAAATAAAAATGCATAACTCAAGGTCATTGAAGAAGTACTGGGCATTAACTTATGTGTTTTGAGACTTTGTTGACTTTTGACATGCATGATGCTATTTTAGCATTTAGTTCAAAATGAATGTATAACAAGGATATTTATGTTTTATCATTACTTGATCACTTTTTCTACACATTTTTTGGGTAAATTTGTTTTCCTTGTGGTTAGTCTTATGATTGCTATGTTTTAAACAAAATAGTTTGTTGTAAATTGTATTTTTCCCAAAGAGTGGAAGGGGGTGAGATATGGAGGCTCTCGGGATGTGGTAATGGTGTTTGACTTAGATTGTCGATTTTATGTAATGTGCCTTGGTCATTTTCTACAATACCGAATTCATGGAGCTTGTGGTGAGTTTATTTTCCAATGATTGATTTTTAGTAGTGGACGCTATTTTCAATTTACTATTTATGTTCTATATGTGAAATGAAGTGAATATGTAAGATTATTAAATATTAAAGGGATCTACAATGGTGCTTTTAGATTTTTCCCTAAATCATTCATGGAGAATAGGACAGTTATCTTCAATTTGACTCTTTTGAGCCAATTTTCTTTTCTTTTGATTACTATTTTACATTCTACTTCCAATTTTTTGAAATATGATTTAGTGGAGAATATATTTGTATGGATTAAGTTGGAATATATGGAGTTATGCGGTTCTCTAAATAGTCACAATACTTAACATTGTATTCTTTAGAACTCTACTTGTGACTTAATGTAATTTCTCCATTTTTTGTGCCAGCATAAAATAAAATAATTAGTTTTTGTCAAAAAAGGGTAAGTTAAAAAGGACAACTTAAATTAATGTTGCAAAGTAACTTAAGTTATAAAAGAATTAAGTGAAATTAATTAAGTTAATTTTTAATGTTTTTTCAAAAGAATTAAAATAAAAGTGAAAAGGGGAAAAGATGAGAATTCAAGGAGACACGAGGAGTTACGAAGTGGAAAAGAATAAAATATTGTTGGAGCATTGTTGCAGGTATGCTGGTTTTTGGTTGGTTGAATGAGGTTCACCACATGACTTTGTGGAGATGGAAACCTCCATTAAGGATATCATCTTCGGGGTTGAGAGACACTCCTTGGGTGATTGTTGGAGAAATCACAGGTTTCTCGCTTGGTTTAAAATGATGGAAGTTTTTTAAAATTTGCAAAATGTTTGAAAAGACAAATTAGAGTATTTCAGTTTGGTATCAAGGATTGTGAATTGTAGAGTTTTAGTTTTGAGTAAATTGCCCCCATAGCCCAATGTTGGAGGTTTTTTGTAGAAGCATTGCGAGGTCTTATGATATACAATTGTGTTAAATTTGATGAAATTGGATGTTAATTAAAATGAATTAATTATGAAAAAATTCTAGTATCTATGAGAATTGCTAATAGGGAGAAATCTATGTATATAAGATTGCAATACCATTTCGTTGTATTTCAATTAAGATATGTGGTTTGGATTTGATGTCACAGTACTAAGAGGTTGACAAAGTTTAACGAAATTTCAAAAAAGACATGGGATCAATAGGGATGATGAATATAGTATTGGCTTCTTTGGAGGAGTCGTTTTAATTCCTTGAGCCTTATCACTGCCATCAATTAAATAATCAGTCAAAGATGAATATCATGGAGTTCAAAGCAATACAGGTCACCTTTAAGCTAGCCAACACCTAGCTTATAGAGTAGGTGAGAACAAACAAAAGAAACTTTCCAAGAAAGTCGACTCTCCTATCAAGAGCAACTATTCAAGGAAATCGGGAGTAGTGGAACTGACAAAAATATTAATATTTTGAAGATAAAACGCCGTGCTTATGAAGCAATAATCTACCACACCTTATAATTTTAAGGAATCATGTCATAGAAGGAAGAGCTAAGGAATGCTATAGTTTATTAAGGCACTTCCTAGAGTGATCAATGTTATTGTAGAACCACATATTACCAACACCAATGAAAGTCTTAGAAGTTGGACATTTTGAGAGCCATTATCAAGCCAGAAAAGAAAGAGACGGGAATGGTCATTCATAATAGGAAGAGCCGCTTTGTAGGAGCCTTCAAAGATTTGACTTATTTCATTGAGTAGATATCAGAAAAAAGGGGTTCGCTTCAGACTGAAGATGATTAATGATTCAAACCCAATTTAATTTTGTCACTTCATTGTGGTATGAGTTGCGTGAAAACTTCAAGAAGAATCAAATTTTAACGAGTTGAGAAAACAAGAATTAAGGTGCCATATGTTGGCGTAACAACTAACACCTCTAGAGTGCAAGTTGGTATGAATAGCTATGCACACTATGCAATGAGCGCTCTTCAAATTAGGAGGGGAAGCTCCCTCGTTGTGCTGAAAAAAGTGCTTGAAAAGGGAAATAAACTAAACTATATCTTTCCTTTTTGTCTAAACTGTAAGAGTTATAAGGCTTTCACGAAAACTTTATACGTTGCAGCTAAGTATTTTCTAGTTTCGCAAGACTTAACTACAACACATAAAACTAAGTAACTTAAACTATCCAATCCCCTCAAGAATTCAAAGCATGAGGAAATGGAGCGGGAATGATTATCTGATGATAAACTGAGTACAGACTCACAAAGTGAAGGCAAGGTGGCATGACTATCTGTTTGTCTGAATAGGCTTACTATTCACACACATCACATAATAAACAAGTACATATTCTCAACTTGAAGGCAAGGTGGCACATCTATCAGCTCAATCCGAACAAGTTTATTGAACAAAAAACATGAAGGATAGCCAACTAGGACAATAAAATTGCATAGGAAAGACACACATACAATCTATGATCAAACTAGCCACTATATCTAACTAAGGCAAGAATTCACCATCATAATTGAATGAAACCCAAGTGGCATAACGATTCATCATAACAGTAAATACTCATGAATAGATACAGAATGAGAAATATTATAGGCAAGGTAGGCACAACATATATTTCTCTCTCGTGCAAAAGTTATGTACAAATGAGAAAATCTCTTATTTATAGACATTGAAAGGTGTAGGTAACCCTAAAATCAGCTTGAGTCAACTACAATCTTGCAATCCATGCAAGATTATTGCTAAACCCTAATAAAGAAAACTATACAGTTAACTGGAAAGCTACCATCAGTTAACTAGTACAATTAATCTAAAAATGGACAATGTGCAAGCATGCACGTCCTTATTGAAAGCAAGTTAACTGGAATACTAACATCAATTGACGTAAACCCTAAATACAACTCCAAGTGAATAAAGATAATCCCAGAATAGACATGCATGAGATGAGACAATGAGTTAACTTGAAAAGGTAACACTGAGTTTAACTCCTGTGTGTAATGTCTATCCTGAGAGGTGGGAACTGAAGTCTAATGGCCATGATCTTGAGCAACTAATCCCTCAATGAGATTGTTAACTACATCACTGTCTGGAACACTAATACTTTTCCGAAGTATGTTGTGTATGTGTAGCATGTCCTCACTAGCTGTGATCTAGGACTGAAGTTCACCTCTGCTCCTAGTTGCTTCATCGAACAATGCTAACATGACTGTAAGTTGAGTAATCGCACAACCAATGGTCTCCCCACTAAAAATAGTATGAATGAGTGCTTGGAGCTCTGACTGCACATCAGTAAGCTCAACATATTCACCACCCTCAATCTAATACCGGCATGGTAAGCGAGACAGTAAGGTTCTCACAAACTAGAGTGCACTAGTGACGTGCTCTCTACTCTCAGCCAACTCTGATGCCATAGTTTCCTCTATCTTTGCCTTGAAAAACAACTGTGTTTTCCAAGAGAAGATAGCCTCTTTATCCTATGCATTTGTGACTGATTCATATGCCACACTCAGGTGAGCAATCATAATCTCGACCCGAGGTCTACTAATCGCCATGTCTCGCTCCTCATCCTAAATACATAGACGAAGCTCTCGTGCATTGTACTGCAACTGATATAGCTTTGTAAGCATAGAATGACCTCTAGCAACGAACTCCTCCCATTCCTCCAAACACTTGTTGTATGTGACCAAGTGATTAAGCTATCCATGTTCTACTAGAGGCTCAAGCATTGGTGGGAATGTAGTGGTAACATCTAACCTATGTACAAGGATAGAAATGTACTGATGAAACTGTCCAATTTCAGCCTTAAGGGTTGCCTTGTCTTCTCTGTCCTGCGACATTCTATCCCTAGCACTATCTATAGCAACCTATAGGAGATCAACCTGAATCTGGTGTGTGCTATGACCAAGGTTAACTATGATAACCTTGAAGTTATGTGATTCCAATTCTTCCAAACACTTCCCCTCTGGAGGTATAGCAGTCTCAATGATGATCTCCATATCAACATTCCTCTCCACATGGACCATGTTCTTGATCCTCTTGTCTGGCGCATCCTGGTAAACATGATCGAAGTTTGAATGATTAAGGACATAGGATGGCTGCCTCCTCTTCCTTCCCAATTGAGTTTCAATCCAAGACTAGTCTCGACTAATGCTACTGGAAGGATTTGTACAAGCAACAGGAGGCTTTGACAAGAGTGAATATGTAGAGGAGATACTACGAGATGGGGAGTCTAAATCCAATTCGATATGAATCAGGAGTGGTGACTACTCTGGAATTGGTGTAGGAACTTGAGGCTAGAAATGTACTGATGAACTCTGAACTGGCTTTTTGACAGGATTTCTGACAGGCTCCGTGTGTGTATCAATGGCAAGCAACTTCCCTTTTGAATTGTTGGGCGCTTGAATTTTCTTGGGAGGGTTACTCCTCTTCTTCTATTTGGGTTTCGATGAGGAAGGTAACAAAGGATCCACCACTAGTGACTCTGATCTAGGAATATTTACCCTCCTAGTCTTCTTGTTGTCGAGGTAAAGTATATTGTTCTAAATAACTCTACTTGACCTCTCCTTCACTGACACGTACTCCTTGTTGTACCAATCAAATGTTGGCAGTGGTTGTGTGTCAACTTGCTCTCTAAAAAATAGAGGATGGACTTCCCCCTTATCATCTGATAAACCTCCCACATCTTCTACCAAGAAAATAAAAAATTGTGAGAGAGAGAAGTGGTCGTAGCTATGTCTGCGGACCTCGAAGTCATCTATGCAATTTTCCCAATAGTCCATAGAAGGCTTATGATATGTGAGACCACCGAGGCATGCTGTGTAATGACCCCGAGGATCATAGGCACACTCATCAACAAGATACTTGAGATGATATCTCTCTATCTCATGTCCTACGGCTTTGGCATCAATTGTCATTTTGCACCAATATATTCTGAACTGAAAGGGAAAATTGGCAGCTGGTTTATGCTTGCGGCACAAATGACGATGAACATCATGTAACTGCCTTAGGAACTCCATAAATATTGTTCTATCCGAAGGATAGCATGGAAGCATGGCCGGATTTCCTATAAATCCATATACTCAGATATAGGTGTATGTCAGGAACTGAATGAACCAATTCTCCCAACCATCCATCGTTGCTTTAGCAATTGCTGAGATACAAACATGCAACTCCCGGTCCAAATTTCTCACTGTATAAGTTAGGAAACCCTCTTGAACATGCTTGAAGTGACGTTTAGCCTTAGTGAACTCAAGCTGATCATAATAGTGATAGACTTTCTGAACACTGAGAATGCCAATGGTGTTTAACCCTCGAAACTGACCCTAATAGGCAATCAAGTACACGAGGTAAGAACACATGTGAAACTCATGGGAAACTAGGAAATAAGTGATTTGCTTGTGGATAACATTAGTGATGAAGGATGCCCAATCATAATGCTCCTGCCTAGATATATGGCATAAGCTTGGTTCATGTTGGCTGGTGTAGGATGAGCTTGCCTCACGAACATCATAGTCAAAGGATCCAAGGCTGAATAATAATTCTCTCTAGCGTCAACAACCACATAGGGGTCACACAACCTTGTGAGAGCCTTTTGGAATCTATTATTGAATGAATGAATAGGATTTTTTTCCTAACTTCTCACTTCTAAAAATTGGTGATAAAGCTCTACAGGAGTAATGGGAGTACCAAACTTTCTGATAAAAGGCTTCCTTCATCTGTTCCCATGATCTTATTGATCTGATTGGCAAGTGAATGAACCAATAGTGAGCCTCTTCTCCTAAGGAATATAGAAACAGTCTGTAATCCATGTCTACATATGCAATTTTTCTAGTGTACAAATGGTCTTCGAGCATCTTGATGTGTTCCTCAACAGTTCGGTTTACATCATTGACATGGAACTTAGAGCAGAAATTCTCTGGATTCTTTGGCATATCATGATAGTCAGCAACCTCTAGCAGAGACAGATTATTGACCAACCACTTGTAACACTTTTTTGAGCTAGTTGGGCCATTTCTTGAACTAGTTGTCGTCGCTGATAAACAATAACTTGGACTGGTTGTTTTGAGGTATAGTAGCCTGAATTGGTTGTTGTTGTTGGACAAGTTGTTGTTGCTAAATAAACACTAGAACCTATACTTGTCTTGGTTGAGAAAATCTTGAAGCACTAGGTGGAGTTCTGAACAAACTCAAAATTTCTTCCTTGCTTTCTTCGCTTGACTGAACTTCTTCGTTTGATGAAACTTCTTCGCTTGACTTAAATTCTTTACTTGAATGACCTTTCTTTTTCCTTTCCCTTGAAGGTAGCTCTAACTCCACAAACTCTTTGGACGAACTAGGAGTGGACCTCAAAATTCTTTTCAACTTGTCTGGTGAGAATGAGTTGATACAATCCAGGATGTACCTGATTATTGGCAAGGTGCGAGGATAGGAGCAAGTGGTTGTCTTTGATTCAAAAAATCTCTTTCAATAGAAACTTGAATCCTAATGGCCTTCTCCTCTTCTTCCTCCAACATGAACCAAGTTCTCATATACTTAGTGTAGCTTCTCTTTGTTCTCCATGCAAGGTTGTTCAAACCTGAGAGGATGTCTTCTTGACCGTCGTTGAATCCCAAATTTGGCTGCAACATTGGAAATATTTCTCTATGTGGTAGCACCATCTTGATTCATGATAATTCTTCTCCAATACGTTTCTTTTTGATGAAAATCCCTTCTTTACTTCAATGTGGCTGTTAACTGCAAAGATCCTTGACTTCCCTTCTTCTAGCGCTAGTTCATGTTGATGTGCTGGATGAGGGTAAAAAAGTCTCTAAGATTGTCTCCACAGATAATAAAATTTGATAGAATCTAGAGTTCAATTGCTCTGTTGTTCGTGTTTTGTCCTCCTTCTAGTGCCAGTTCCTATTGATGTGATTTTTGTGACTGCACCAATCAGAAAAATAAAGTATCCAATGGCTACTCCATTCTCTCTTGATCAAAGTATTTCATACGCTAAGATTGTGAGAGAGATCATACGTTCAACTTCAAGGTTCCTTCAATGCAATGTAATACACTCAGTTGGTTCGTTGTGATATGTTTCCACGAGGGGACTTACACAATTGTTCAAAATTTAGTAGCTGATAGAAAATTAATGATGAAAGGGGCTTTTGTGCGTTGTAGATGATTTGGAAATAAGGTACAAGTTTCCTAATACAAACCAGAAATGTGTGGAATTTAAATAAGTGTAGGGTTTAGAAGTTCTAAGTTCTATCCTAAAGTGAGACGTGGGATCAACTTCAACAAGCTTCAACTAGACTTTTCTTCACCTCTCACTGGACACCCTCTACAAATTCAGTGCAATCATCATGGGAGTAGCAACGAGTGTTCAAGTCACAATTCAGCATAAAGACACCATCACGACGATGCATGCCAAGATGTGAACCATAGCCAAAGTTAAGCTTATAAATTATTCCAATCGACCACACAAGGAAAACTTGTCATCAACAAGCTGCTAGTGGTATGGATTAAACAAAGCTGCCTTGATCAAACACCACAATCCACAATTAACTACTTGCATGAAATGAAATTTATTCTACTTTACACTACTTTGAAAATGCTAAGTGATTTGGAAGGACGAAAAATCCTTGCTAGCTACTCACAATAAAAGATGCAATCATCATCAATGAAAACTCTTTTTATTGAGAGAGTGTTCACAACAACCTTTTACAAAGAAATCAATGAGAAAGCTTTCCCTCCTCTTCAACCTATGCTAACAAACTAATGCTAAGTTATCTCTCTACTCTATTAGAATGTCTACTCTCTAGTCTAATCTCTAATCTCTAATATAATGAGGTACACATGAAGGGGGATGCCCCTTTTATAGTTGGCCAAGTCTAATGGATGACTCGGATTACAATCAGATAGAGGGCTCAAATCAAGCCACATAAGCCCTAACCCTAAAAACCACCAGAATGAGGAGTGGTATAATAAATGAGTCAAAAAATTCCCACTCACTCCAAAAATAGCAAAGGAAATAAATTCCCACTAACAATCATCTAGAAGGTCATCATCTAGAAAGTTGTTTCCATTTTCCTTCTCCTTGGATGCAAAATCAATGAACCTAGTCAACACAAATTCAACCTCCTAAACAGAGATAGGCAGGATATGATCAAGCTAAAACTCCAACACTGTAACTGCCTGCCCATGTTGAGTGCAAGACTTTCTCCAAGCAACTAAAGCATCCTGAGTGTTTTGAATAATTCTGGAGAAAGTTGAGGTGTTCTCAAAGTCATCTTGAACAAAAGTCTTCACCTCTAAAAAGAAAGGTGGAAGCCTACTCCTCAAACCATCAACAGTCACCTCCTCAGAAGTCATCCTCCTAGTAAAGATAGCCTACAATGTGTTCATGACTCCATCGAGAATGTTCACCATGGCCTTTATGACCCTGGCCAAATTTTCCTGTGCTACATCAAAGAATCCTCAGCCTATGACAACTGAGGAATACTAGCTGGTGAAGTCATATCTATCACCCTCCTATATCATGCCTCCCTCAACCATAGTCTGCAAGGGAGTATGCATCAAAGCCTCTGGACGAAGGAAAACCTTGGTCTGATAGATATGAGCATCTTCCCAAGCTTGATCAACTACATCAATATGTGCCACAATGTTGGAAGCCTACTGATAAGCATGAGCAAGATCCTCCATAAAAAAATTTGTCTCAGCACGAATGCTAGCAACCCACTTATCCTCCTCTTGTGCCATCTTCCTCAAATCTTCCAAGCCGCTGACAAACTCTTTGGGAAACTTGGCTGGAAGCTCAATCACCATATTCTCTTACCCACAAGGATGAGAAAAATGTTGTACGTAACCAATTAATTTCTTGTGCTCCTTCTTCAATTTCTTATATTTGTCTTCAGTCCGGAGTAACCTGTCCTTGAGTGCCTGGTAGGAGTTATCACACTCCTCAATTATCTGTGCTCCTATGGGGCAACCTAACTCCATGGTGGTGATTACATAATTTTCTAGAACAACCTCATCTCAATCACACTCAACTCTTGGCACAACCACATGAAGGGTGTGATATCCATCCTCATTTGTTGAAATCTTCAAAAACTTCCTAGCTCTCTTCTTTGTCGGAGGCGCACTGATCCTACTCAAGAATTCTTGCATCTCAACTACTGGATTATTTTCTTCAAAGGTGCTCCTCCTCATCTTGTCTCTAATCCAATCTGGTACTACCTGCTATAGGTCAAAAATAACAAATGGCTGCTCATTCCTTGCTTCTTCTTCACAAACCTCTTCTCTAACCTCATCCTGGTGAGGCTCATCAACTTCTATAGGTTGAGTGTCTCTTGAACCTTGGGCCTCCTACCCTGTAACCATGTCATCCTCTAATTTTTCCTCAATCTCATGTTGGAAGCCTGTATATGTGGTCATTTCTTCATCTTCTTCCTGTTGGTTATCTTTGGTAGGTGTGTTGACACTCTGGCCAATAGACTCCCTTCATGGTGGTTGATTTTCCTCCTACAATTCATGTTCCTTATTCAACATATTAATCTGATCAACAAATAATTAGACCTCTTGTATACTTGGAGAATGAGTCTCCAATGGTGTAGGTGATGGTACTTCAACTCTCAAAGGCTCTGGCTAGACTGGCTCTTTCCTTCATGCTCTGGAGCTCGAGCAACCTACTTCTTCTTTGTAACAGTTGGTGACCTATGATCTCCCATCAAGTTATAAGTAAGAGGAATTGACCTGCCCTTAAGCTTGTTCACATGCCTCTCAACCCATCCTTTGGTGAATGTCAATACTGGTATGCAAAGTGTATCCAAATCCGCAATCTCCAGCTATGAACAATTTGGAAGAGAGAGTGGTGTATCCCTCATGGTCTCATAATCTAGATGAAGAACATTCATATTCTCATCTACCTAGTCTGACACTGGAACAATATGACACTCCCAAATCATGCTCAAAGGTAATCTCAAAAACGTCCTTCTTACCTTAGCCTCATTTGGCACACTAGCCCAGAAATCTTCAATATTTTCCTTATGTTTGAACTCCTCTGATAGTATCCATCTAATATCCTTGTGAGGATCATAATACTGTCTGCTGGTGTGGTAAGAAAGGTGGAAAAAATGAAGCTCATTTTCAGCTTCCTTGGCTACCTGCAATGAAGGACACACTTCATCTGAATTTCCCATGATGATTGGGAAGTCAAGTCCTCCCTTCTTCTTTTTCTTCTGAATTTTATCATAGGCAATAGTTTCCTAGATATTTCTAACATCAAAATCCTGTTCATAGGGTATCTAGGCAATCTATATGGATATGAAGAGAACCCTTGTAGCCTAATGTAAGTGAATTTTAGAAATTGGATAAACCAACACCTGTACCTTTCTAGCAACTTTTGAGCCTCCTTGGAGATCCTGTGATGAGTTCTTTGCTGAAGTGATCTTGTTATGTGCATGGTGAAGGAGTCATTGACTCTCTTGTAGTGAGATGTGCTCATAGAGTGCAACTACAGACAAGCCTCATGAATCTTGAACTGCTAAGAGCCACACCCAATCAGTTCCTTGTATGATATTCCTCTGTACTTCATCATATGAGCCAACATGTAGATAATGTATGAGCCCATGTAAAATTTCTTTGTTCTCCTCAAACTCCAGAGTTGCTTATGCAAATTATCACTAATCATCACTGCCTGGTTAATATGCTCCTTGCTTTCCAACACACGGTTGATGTAGTAAAACATCTAAGGCTCAAAGATGAACGCTTGGGGACATCCTTCGACTCTGCTGAGAATCATAATCAAATCACAATATTTCTGCTTCACATCATTTGAGATTATCTGCTTCAGAAACTCTGTACGGGTTGGCTTGGGCTTGTTCATCCAATGACATTTTATCATATGAACACATCTGTCAAATGTAGAAGCATAAATATTCTTAGCATGTTCTCTCATTTTGTAAATCATCTTCTCATGTGATGGAATTCCAAATTCTTCGCCAATAGCTACAAGTGTGAGGTTGGTGAACAACTTGCCATCTGGTGAAGTGATAGTCCTTTGCTCTGGGTTGTAACAGTTAGCACACTCCATGATCAACTTCGGACACTAAATTGCTGGTAGAAAACCAGTAGCTTCGTAAAGTCCACTTTTGAAAATATTGTGTGAAGTTATTGATGGACGATGGCCACCAATTCCCATCATTCAACT
Organism: Sequoia sempervirens; assembly: GCA_007258455.2. Classification (NCBI taxonomy): domain Eukaryota; kingdom Viridiplantae; phylum Streptophyta; class Pinopsida; order Cupressales; family Cupressaceae; genus Sequoia; species Sequoia sempervirens. Next base: position 57,331,470 of record VDFB02168118.1, read on the forward strand.
TTTGAAAGATTCCATATTGAAAGAGCCCAAGTTTGTATCAACCAACTTCCCCAACTTTGAAGAAAACTTTGACTCTGGTAGGAAAGACTTGCTTAGCTTCTTGATCATAGCTTGTCTAGACGCATTTTCCTTACTAGATTCAACATTATTTTCTTTTCCAATTGCTCTTACTTCAGCCATTCTACAAAAACAAAAGATAGTCATTAGAAATTTAACTTAGAAAAATAAAATCACATCGGGGCTGCTAGCATATTTTTGAAAATGAGAAGCTACAACACTAAATTTCAACTTCAAACCTCAACACCTCCTGCAGCAACTTCGAACTCTCAACACTTAGAAAATACACTTGCAATAGTACACCCTCAACACTTAGAAGAAATTTGACCCAAGCTTACTTCAGCAACTCCTCAACTTCAAATTTCTCAAAATTCAACTTTGAATTCCTTCACCCTCAATTTTTCTCACACCTTAATTTCCTTCACTTTAGAGCTCAAGTCGAACTTACCATCTGATGGAGAAAAACGAACAAAACTCACAGTACATATAGCCAAGTCAAATTCTTGAAGGAAGCTAACTTTAGCCAATTCATTCAAATTTCAATTTTCCCTCCTCCGGTAGCTGCAACACTTGTCATCTGGTGTCTAGAATATTGACCTTCTAGAACTTCAAAAACTCATATTCATGGCATGGACGTATTTTACTTCACCAGCATTTTAAATCATCTTTTGAAAATATTAACTCAAATGGCTTCCCTAAGAAATTCATTTCACCAGCTAAGGCATTGACACTTTGATTTTATCCATCTCTGGCTTGGGAAGATTATTTTTATGAAAAAGAATTGATCAAATTCATCTAGGCACTCACCTTCAATTTCACTAGTCAAGGCATTTTATTTCTAACAATACTTTTTCCTTCTTTCCTTAGTAAAATTTTAATTCTCCTTAGGAAATTTCATTATTCAGACGCCCATCAAAATCTTCATCTTAAAATCCTTGGAAAGGTGTGGAAAATTTCAAAATCAATCCCTTGTTGAAGATATCCAGTACCCAGAAGAAAATTCCCCTCAAAAAACACCAAATTCATGTGTCTATAGATGAAGGGGTACTTTTATTTTTTGCAATTTATACCATAGACAAAATATTTTCATCAAAGTTTATCTTCAACCTTCCTCTTTGGGCATATTTTTTTTCTCTTGATTTTCCTTGGACAATTTTATTCAACTTCAGGAAGCTAACACATTTTCATATATCTACTACCAATTTATCCATGCCTTAGAAAATTTTATCACCTTCTCTCAAGGTTGGGCGTATTTTTCTAGCTTATATCATCAAATATTTTTCCTTCTTCTATGCTATTTTGGGCGCATTTGACATATTAAGGAGGAAATCTTCATAGGCTTTTTCCTTTACTAGGCCAAGATGGGCGCATTTCAAGTATAGAGGAGGAATTCTTAACATTTAGAATTTTTCCATGGCCAACTTCAATATGGCCGCATTTAGCTAGTGGTGGAGGAATTTCAACATACTTAGCAACTTTTTCTCACCTTGACTTGATGAGGGCACATTTGAGGTGTAGTGAAGGAAGTCAACAACACCTAGAATTTTTTTTAAAAAGCCACCACCTTCAACAACTTTGGGCACATATCAAGGGGGAAGGAGGAACTTTTAACACTTAACAACTGTTTTTCCTTAGCCACCAACCAACTTGGTCACATTTGGGAGGTCAAGCAGGAATTAACAATGCCTTAGCCACTTTTCCTTCATGCCTCTTGGAGATGGGCGCATTTGGGGGGTCATGGAGGAACTTTCAACATGACTTAGAAACTTTTTCAATGTCCTCCATAGTCTAGCAAGTTGGGTGCATCTGAGGTATCAAGGAGGAATTTCCAATGCCTAACAAATTTCTTAGCTTCATCTCCAACATGGGCGCATTCAAGGGGTCAAGGAGGAATTTAAACTTTCCTTAGCCATTTTTCTCACCACTACTTCTCTCCTTGGGCACATTTGAGGTGTGAAGCAAGAATTTCAAGACTTAGTCACTTCTTGAACATCTTCCACAGTGCTAGGTGACATGGGCGCATTTGAAGGGCTAAGCGGGAACTTTAAGACTTAGAAAATTTCTTCTAGCTTGCTCAACCCTTGTTTACTATATTTAGTAAGTACCTTGGTTTTCACTCTTATGTAGCTTAGATTGATCTAAAATTTACACCATAGGATCCGAATGACCTAGTTAATCTATTCACATTTCCTTCTTGTGTTGACCTACTATTTATAGCCTGTTTCTGGAGGTGATTTACTATTTATAGTAACTGCTTGGTTTCAGGACTTCTACAACTCTGTTCAACATGAAATCTGAATGACTTGTTCACACTGGTGTTTTTTACTGACTTTCCATTTATAGCCTATTTCAGAAGTGACTTACTATAAATAGTAAGTGCTCAGATTTCCTTCAAATTTTACCAATGGATTCCTTGAAAGATATTGATCGTAGTGGTATACTTTAGTTTTTAGAGATTCTGGTGTTTGACCCCTCATTTTGGGTCCCAAAGCTAGAAACCCTAATCTATCTTGCATGTTGCTCAAATGATCTTCGTTTGACTATGTTTTTGTTGCATGTCACCCTGTTCGTGACGTTGGAGTGTTGGGCAGCTGCTGGAGTGATCTTGCTAAAAATAGTAAGTGCCTAAAAAAGTGACCAATTAGCTACTGGATGCGTCTGCATGTCACACAGCCCGAGAGATCTCACAAAACCCAGAAAACCTAGCAAACCAGACTGCATGCGGGCACTGGCTAAAAATAGTAAGTTCCTAAAAAGTGATCATCCTGCCTTGCATGTTACCTTGTTGTGTAGCTCTTGAAAAACCCATGATGAATATATTGACATGCACTGCAAAGTATTGCATATAAACCCTAAAAATAGCCTCTAAAGACAACTCTTGAAAAAGGTCTTGATCTTGATTTGCATGTTACATCACTGTGAAGCCTTCGAAAAACCCACAAAGAATATCCAGACATGCGTTGAAGACTCCAACATGCAATCCCTAAAAATAGCCTCTGAAGTCAAGACTGTTGAAAGTTATCATCTCATCTTGCATGTTATACCATTGTATAGGTATCGGAAAACCTAGAAATATTCTCTAGACATGCATTGAAAAACTTCGCATGCAAACCCTAAAATCTACTTCTGAAGGTGATACATGCTAAAAATAGAAAGTTGTTCATTTCAGCTCAAAATTTGCAGGTAAGTAGTTTAAAGTGTCCTAGATGCAATCTAATGTTTAGAATTTCAAAAGTGTTGAGAAAATGTCCCAAATTAGGTACTTACTAAAAATAGTAAGTTGTTAGAATTCAATGAAATTTTGTTGGGAACCTATTGGAAGCTTGTTGAATGTAATGCGGAGCTCAGATTTCAATTCAGTCACTCAATTTGACTTCAAATTGATTGGAAGATTCAAAACCCTAATTCTCAAATTTAGCCAAAATTTCAAGTTTAAGCTCAAAGACGAGCACATCCCTAGAAAGGTAGACAACAGAAAGAGACGGAAAGAGAGAGAGAGAGAGACAAAACCAAAGCCAAAAGACCAAGAACAAAGCAAAAATTAGGGGGTCCCCATTTTGAATGGGGTGATGTGTGAAAAGGTCACAACAAGATGGAGTTTATGCATATAATTAGATGCCTTTTAGACTATACAATGCTTGACCATGTTCCAAAGAATAATCCTCCACATCTTTGACAAAATTTCTATGGTGAACTTCAAAGCATTCCTAAATGATTGGTCAATGTATAATGACTAAGTAATTCACGTGAATGCCTTGATTGAGTGCATGGAACAATGTAGATCCACATAGCTAGCCTTAAATCCAAGGAAATGCCAATTCATGGTACCACAAGGTAAATTACTTGGGCACATAGTTTGTAAGGTAGAGTTAATGATTGATCTAGATAAAATAAGGGTAATTGTATAGTTGGAAGCACCAAGGGATGTCATTGGAGTTAAATCATTCTTGGGCCATGTAGGGTATTATTGGAAGTTTATAAAGCACTTTCACAAATCTTCTACCCATTAGACATGCTCATGAGGAAGGGAGTGAACTGAAGGCATGTTTGATTAGTTCACCAATCCATGCATACTCTAATTGGAGTAGAGAATTTAATGTCCATGTAGATGCATCAAATTTTGTAATCAGAGCAACATTGGCACAAGTAGGACCTCAAAGACTTGATCATCAGGTTTTCTTTTCTAGTCGATTGCTATCAAGTGTTGAACGTAACTATGGTACAATAGAGAGGGAAGCACTATGAAAGGTTTATTTAGTAATTGGAGCAACATTGACACAAGTAGGACCTCAAAGAATTGAGCATCATTTTTTCTTTGCCAGTCGATTACTATCAAGTGCTGAACATAAAGTTCTATGGTACAACAAAGAGGGAAGCACTAAGAATGGTTTATTTAGTACACAAATTTTGACACTACCTCTTGGTGACACCTTTTATATTTTGCGTGAATCACCAAACATTAATGTACCTCGTAAACAAACCTGTTAGACAAGGACGGGTAAGTAGCTGGTTGTTATTGTTGCAAGAGTTCACATTTATTATTATTGTACTAGGGAAAAGTCATGTAATAGTGGACCAACTGTTAAGCGTAAGAGTGGGAGAACCATTAGAAGGTGTGAATGAAGATTTCTTGGATGCCCACTTGTTCAAAATAGCTACACTACCTCCTTGGTACAAGCACACTCGGAGTACCTTTCCACATCAACATTCCTAAAAGACATGTCACCAAGGGAAAGGAAGAAACTAGCTCAATAAAGAAAAAATTTCAACTCATCAAGGTGATCTTGTATAAAATGGGATCCAATCACATGTCTAGACATTGTGTCATGCAATTAGGAATAAAATGCATATTAGAAGAAGCACATGAAGGATTGGTAGGGCATATGGGACTAGATGCTACAACCAAAAAGGCCCTCTTGGTCAGCCTATGGTGGCCGACACTACATACAAATGTGTGAGAGTGGGTAGTCGAATGTGACACTTGCCAGAGAGTAGGGAAACCATTAAAGAGAGACTATATGTCGCTCTCTCCATCAAGTTGATGTGATTTTTGTGACTACACCAATAAGTAGAATAAAGTATCCAACAACTACTCCATTCTCTCTTGATCAAAGTATTTTGTATGCTAAGATTGCAAGAGAGATCACACGTTCAACTCCAAGGTTCCTTCAATGCAGTGGAGTACACTCAGTTGGTTCGTTGTGATATTTTTTTTTCACGAGGGGACTTACACAATTATTTAGAAGTTAGCAGCTGACAGTAGATTAATGATGAAAAGGGGTTTTCATGCATTGCAGATGATTTGGCAATAAGGTACGAGTTTCCTAATACTAACTAGAAATGTGCAGAATTTAAATAAGTGTTGGGTTTAGAAGGTCTAAGTTCTATCCTAAAGTAGGATGTGGGATCAACTTTAGTAGGCTTCAACTAGACTTTTCTTTGCTTTGCATTGGAAAACCTCTACAAAGTCGGTGCAATCTTCAAGGGGATAGTAAGGAATGTTCAAATCACAATTTAGCATAAAGACACCATCACGATGATGCATGCCAAAACATTAATCATAACTGAAGTTAAGCTTATAGAGTATTCCAATCGACCACACAAAGAAAACTTACCATCAGTAAGCTACTAGTGGTATGGATTAAATGAAGCTGCCTTGATCAAACTCCACGATCGACAACTAACATCTACTTGCATGAAATGAAATTTATTCTACTTTACGCTACTTTAAAAATGATATGTGATTCAGAAGGACAAAAAATCCTTGCTAGCTACTCACAACAAAAGATGCAATCATCATTAATTAAAACCCTTTTTATTATGAGAGTGTTCACAACAACCTTTTACAAAGCATTCAATGAGAAAGCTTTCCTTCCTCTTCAATCTATGCTATGCTATCAAACTATGCTAAGCTAAGTTGTTTCTCTAATGCTCTCTATGTCTAATTTCTAATCTAATGAGGTACAAATGAGGGGGGATTCCCCTTTTATAGCTGGACAAGTCCAATGGACGGCTCATATTACAATTAAATGGAGGGCTCAGATCAAGTCACGTAAGCCCTAACCCTAAAAACTGTCAGAATGAGGAGTGGTACAATAAATGAGTCAAAATATTCCCACTCACTCCCAAAATAGAAAAGGAAATCAATGCCCACTATCAATCATCTAGAAGGTCATCATCGAGAAAGGCGTTTTCATTCTCCTTCTCTTTGGCTACAAAATCAATGAACCTAGTCAGCACAACTTCAACCTCTTGAACTAAGATAGGCGAGATATGATCAAGATGAAACTCCAACACTGTAAATTCTTGCCCATGTCAAGTACAAGACTTTCTCCAGGCAACTAAAGCATCCTAAGTGTTCTGGATAATGCTGGACAAAGTTGAGGTGTGCTCAAAGTCATTCTAAACAAAAGTCTTCACTTTTGAAAAGAAAGGTGGCAACCTACTCCTCAAACCATCACCAGTCACCTCCTCAGAAGTCATCCTCCTAGCAAAGATGGCCTCCAATGTGTTCAGGACTCCATCAAGAATTTTCACCATGGCCTTTCTGACCTTGGCCGAATATGCCTGTGCTGCATCAAAGAATCCTCAACCCATGACAACTGAAGAATACCAGCTGGTGAAATCATATCTATCACCCTCCTGTATGACGCCTCCCTCAACCAAATTTTGTAAGGGGGTATGCATCAAAGCTTCCAAGTGAAGGAAAAATTTGGTCTAATAGATATGAGCATCACCCCAAGCTTGATCCACTACATGCATCCATGCCATAATGCTGGAAGCTTGCTAATAAGCATGAGAAAGATCCTCCATAAAATTTTCCATCTCAGCACAAAATCTAGCAACCCACTTATCTGCCTCCTATTCCATCTTCCTCAAGTCCTCCAAGTCATTCACAGGCTCTCTAGGAAACTTGGTTGGAAGCTCAATCGTCGGATTCTCTTTCCCACAAGGATGAGACAAGTGTTGTACACAACCAATCAATGTCTTGTGCTCCTTCAATTTCTTATATTTTCCTTTAGTCCGAAGCAACCTGTCCTTGAGTGCCTGGTAGGAGTTATCACACTCCTCAATTATCTGTGCTCCCATGGGGTGACCTAACTCCATGGTGGCGATCACATAATTCTCTAGAATAGCCTCATCTCAATCACACTCAACCCTTGGCACAACCATGTGAAGGGTGTGAGAGCCATCCTCATCTACATCAATTTTGGGTAAAAAAAGTCGTCAGCCATATGGGCGAAGTCTGGAAAAGCAAGGTAAGTTGATAAACATGTTTTTTGTGTTGACTTCTTAGGATTGGCAGGTCCAAAACAAAATCCAAAGCAAGCCTGAGGCTAATATCTAGGCATTAAATTTTGTGTCATAAATATCGGATATCTTATTTGAATCTGATATCCAATATGTTTTATATAAAGTTGCAAAAAAGTTATACAATTTATAATATATGATTTTAAAAATGCAATAAAGTTTATAATTTAATATATAATATACAATATAGTTTATAATGTAATATATAATATACAATTTATGATAATATCTTACCAAATTATGTATTTAATATATAATATATTATATTATTATGTATAATATTTAAACATTATTTCAATATTTTAGTTAATGTATAAATATTTAAATATATATATTACTAATATATAAAATATTTAAATATTATCTCTTTCCCTCTCTCTCCCCTCTACCCTCTATCTCTCTGACTCCCTCCCTCTCTCTCTCCCTCTACCCTTAACCCTAAACCCTTAACCTTGAAACCCTCTACCCTCTACTCTCTCTCTCTCAAGTCTCTCTCTCCTAACCCCCTCTCCCTCTCTCAGGTCTCTCTCCAAATCTATCCCACCCTCTCCCACTCTCTCCCATCCTCTATCCCACTCTCCCACTCTCCTACCCTCTCCCACTCTCTCCCACTCTCTCCCACCCTCTCTCCCACACTCTCCCACTCTCTCTCCCACTCTCTCCACTCTCTCTCTCACCCTCCCACTCTCTCTCTCTCCCACCCTCTCCCACTCTCTCCCAATCTTTCTCTCTCTCTCCCACTCTATCCCACTCTCTCACCCTCTCCCACCCTCCCTCCCTCCCTCCCACTCTCTCAAACTCTCTCAACTCTCTCTCCAACTCTATCCCACCCTCTCCCACTCTCTTGCACTCTCCCACTCTCTCCCTCCTCTCCTACTCTCTCCAACTCTGCCACTCTACTCTCTACTCCTCTCCCACCCTCTCTCCTCCCACTCTCTCCCACTCTCCACTCTCTCCCTCCCTCTCTCTCCCACCCTATCCCACCCTCTCCCACACTCTCCCACTCTCTCTCACTCTCTCCCACCCTCTATCTCTCTCTCTCAAGTCTCTTCCACGTACCCCCTCTCACTCTCCTAGGTCAATCTCTCACAAAATTACTCCATCTATCTCTCTCCCCTATACCCTTAACCCTAAAACCCTAAACCCTTATAACCCTCTACCATAAACCCTAAACCCTAAACCCTTAACCCTTAACCCTTAAACCCTCTACCCTATACCCTTAACCCTTCAACCCTCTACCCTATACCCTAAACCCTTAACCCTTAAACCCTCTACTATCTACCATTAACCCAAGTAGGTCTATGTGTACACAAATCAAATATCTGATTTAAATCGGATATCCAATTTGAATCAGATATCTGATTTGTAGAGCTAAAATCATACTGTTACAAAAAAATTTAAAACATTTTTCAAATGTATCAGATATCATATTATAATGGATATTGGATTTTTGGGCCATAGAAAATCCCTATGTGGGTTGTTTTGTGCATTCCAATGGACCCTACATTCTATTTGCAGGCAACATACGTGTGGTTTCAGACAGGAAGAGACAAAGATCAAATTTTTGGAGCATATTCTACTCAAATTTGTCATAAGCAATGATTTTTAGCATCTTTTATGAGGTATAATGGGGAGCAACAGTCGTCAAAAGAAAAAACATAAGAGAAAGCTTACAAAAGAATGAATTGAAGCATATAGACAAAGAGACAAAGAAGGTAATAGGAAGAGAAGGCAAGGTATGTTAAATATTGGTGAACCTAACCCCTATGGTCTTTCAAGTGAAGAGGAAATTGAATATGTTCAAGGTGAAAATGTTGGAATTGAAGATGTTGAACATGATATTCAAATTGGGAATGATAATATTGAAATTGATAATGAAAATGTTCAAGGTGAAAATATTGGATTTGAAGATGTTGAACATGATATTGAAATTGAGAATGAAAATATTGAAATTTATAATGAAAATGTTCAAGGTGAAAATGCTGGATTTGAAGATATTGAACATGATATTGGAATTGGGAATGAAATTATTCAAATTGATATTGAAAATGTTCAAGGTGAAAATGTTGGAAATGAAGATTTTGAACATAATATTGAAGCAAGTGTAAATTATGTTTCACCAGATTACATGAGAAATGAAGAACTTTGTGTGGAAGAAAGACATATTCCAAATTCAAGACCTTCAAGAAACCCTAAATGGTTACTTGAATTTGATGAGAACATTATAAACAATTTTGAAGGAAAGAGGTCAACACGAACTATTCGGTTGTGGGCTAGAATACTTTTCAACCAATATTGTATTGATAATACATTGACCGAGCAATGCCAAATTTTTGTACAATTGCTAAAGATGCAAAAGATGAGACCTTTGCTAGCCAAATTGAAGATTCGTGTGAACAAGAAGACCACAAAAAATTCTATTATTTTCAAAAATCTTTTTAATGCTCTCAAGTCTATTGGAAAAAATAACAAGGAAAAGGATAAGAGAGCTTCTCAGAGAGTCATTACAACCACCCTAGTAAGCTACCAATTGAAAAAGGCTCGCTTTATGAGATAAAATTGTATTGATTTTGACATAAATCATAAAAATTTAGATAGAGCACTCGCAAGAAGAGAAATAATAGATGGTCCTCTTCAAAATGATATATGGGCTTTTGCCGGGAGGCTTCTGTGTGTTGATAAGAAGCAAACCAATAATGTAAAGTAGGTAATTCAACAATTTTGGCATGATAACTCTAGAGTATCACCCAATGCAAAGGATGTTTTAAAGTTAAGAATTGGAAATCAAGACTATACACCACATCCTAAAAATTTCTTGGAATCAAGCCAAACAATATTCAAAAAATTTATTGAAACACATCCAAATATGGAAATCTCGCAAAGGACTTTTGAAGGTTTGAAGCCATTTTATTGTGTGCCTCTTAAGATTCATAATACTTGTTGTTGCAAATACCATGTGGAGTTTTCAATGTACCATGAGCTATTATGCTATATCCATTCTACTTTGCATACTAATAAAATGTTGTAGGAGTATGGTGCAATGCATCTTCCAAAATCATCAAGGGACTTGCTAGATCTATTTTTATGTTCTAGAGATGATGGATGCTTTTTCCATAGAAATAATTGTTTAAATGCAAAGTGCTCACAATGTGGTGGCTTGTCAAGTTGTTTAATGTTTTCATGAGAGTTCCAAACATGAATTTGGAAAGAAGCTTGTTGAGAAAAAGAGATATGAGATAGTCAAATATACTTTGCAGAGTGGAGGTGAAGGTTCTAGATGTGAGTTGGTTACAAAAGAATGCAGTGTTGCTGATTTTATTTCAGATTTTAAGGACAATCTTTTCTACAAGTATGCAAGGAATAGTCATAGGTCTTAGTGGTTGGATCAAAAATTTAGGATGTGTAAGGACTCTTTTCTGATTGGAACTATTATATCAGTGGTTGATTTTGCAGAAAACTACACATTGCAACCATAAAATGAGGTGCAATCTCAATATTACAATTCCATTCAAATTGCTATTTTTTTCCACATAACATTTAGACATGCACCTGATAGTACAGAGGAGGATCGAAAGATAATCAAAGAGTATCATTTTTATCTGAGTGATGATATATCTCACTCGTCTGAGTATGTCCAACATTGTTTCAATATTTTTTTTGAGTTCTTGCAGGAGCATGATATAGCACTCGGCCAACATCTAATTTGGTCAGATAATTGCATAGGTTAATTCAAGAATGCTCGTATGTTTTATTGGTTGAGTAGAATTCATTTAGAGAGGGGTCTACCTCATATTTGGAGTTTTTTGAAGTTGGACATGGGAAAGGGGAGCATGATGGAGCAGGTGCATATGTAAAGAGAGCTCTAGTTAAGGAGCAATTGAAGATTCCAGGAGCAAAATTTAGCGATGCATGTTCTATTGTTGATTGGTGTAGTTCAACATTATCATAAGGAGGGACACTTGATTCAATAGTACATAGATTATTTTGGTTAGTTGAGGAGGGTATAGTGGGAACTAGATTGGATTGTCATACAATCAAATATTCTTCAAAGATGCATTCATTTTGAAGCTCAGATGCAGGCTCATGGACCATTTGGATACGAGAGTTGGCTTGTTTTTGTCAAAGTTGTATTCAGTGTGAGTGGGTTCAATGCAAGTCAAGTGAGTGGGTGGATATATGGGTTCCACAGTATCTAAATCCTTTATCCCAAACAATATCCATGACAAATGATACAATGGAAAGTTCAGTTGATTACGACCTGCTTTTAGATCTACTACAGCTAGGACATGTTTTTGCAGTTGTTGCACTGCATGGGAATGAAGAGAGATCAGACTATTGGTTGGATCGATGTGTGTGGGTAAAGCATAAGCTAACACAATCGATGGAAGATGATGATGGTTTTGTGTATCCTATAGGTTCAGTTGTGGTTGCAGAAACTTGGTTGCGAACATACATGATTAGAAAGAATGACATACCTGCATTTGAAGACTACGAGAAACACAAAACCATTCTTATGTATTCACACCTTGTTATAGCAAAAAATGTTAAGTTGTTGAAGCATCATGCCAGACCAAAGGAAAAACAACTATGGACACTTAGTAATGTTGATCATGAAGCAATATTGGATAGTCTTAAGCAAAGAGATGACCCTTCAGGCACACTTGAATAGCATTTTCAAGAATGGAAGGTACAATGCTTATGTTCATTATGATTTTAAGTTCATTAGTGTTCTTTATTTAATACTGATATTTTATATACTATTTCAATGTAGGTGTCTTTAATAGTGATATTGTATGCACTTTTGCGATATTTTTGGCAAGATTAATCATGGACCTGCTGCAACAATATCTAGCTCTGATCCTTTCAGAGAGATATGCGACATATTACAACAATATAGATTAATTATTCTAAGCGTCTTTTATAGTTTGCATCACCTTTTCATCATCATTTAGGTTGTTTAGATTAATATAGATTTGTTAGTCTAAGCATTTTTTTTATTTTGATAATATAGATTTCTCATTTTCCTACTTTTGCAATATTCCTGGCATGATTGATCATGGACTTGCTACAACAATAGCCAACTTTGATTCTTTTAGAGAGGTATGCAACATATTACAACAATATAGATTGGTTATTTTAAGTGTCTTTTATAGTTTGCATTACCATCTCATCATATTTTGTGCCACTTATAATAATATAGATTGGTTATTCTAAGCATCTTTTATAGTTTGCATCTCCAATTCATCATCATTCAAGTTGTTTAAATTAATATAGATTTGTTATTCTAAGCATCTTTTCTATTGTGACAATATAGATTTCTCATTTTCCCACTTTTGTGATATTCCTGGCATGATTGATCATGGACCTACTGCAACTTTAGCCAACTCTAATCCTTTCGGAGAGGTATGTGATAGATTACAACAATATAGATTGGTTATTCTAAGTGTCTTTTATAGTTTGCATTACCATCTCATCATATTTTGTGTCATTTAGAATAATATAGATTAGTTATTCTAAGCTACGAGTATGTGCAGGATCATCATGGAAAAAATAGGCCCTTAAGTGGCAAAAAAATTAGAAAAATCAGAGTTAGGCAACTTGACATAAAAAATTGAATAAGTTATCTATATTATTTCAAAAATATGTAAGAATAGAATCTGTAGAAAATTGAATGTAGTTTCTAAACTACTAGGTTTGTTAAAAGAAAAAAATCTATTTGGTGAAAATTTTAAATTTCAATGTAGTAGTACTTAAATTTCAGGAAAAAAATAAGTAGGGGTCTGTATGACCACCCTAACCACAATAAAATGATAATATTTTTTTATAATATTTTAGATATAAGTAGAGGACTCATGTCCCTATGTGATGCATATTTTTTTGTAATTTTTTCCCAAATAAATAATTAATTATAATTTTTTTATTACAACTTTTAAAAAATATAAAAACTCATATGTATAACCACCTTAACTTGGTAAAAACTTCATGAAATTCAATTTTTCTTTTTTTAATCCTATAGTATTTGAAGCATAGAATGTGACGCATGTTTTGGATTCAAAAAATGTAATAGCATTTGAAAGCTATAGATGTTTTTCAATCAACTTATCAATCAGGACTTTAATCATAATTCAAATAGAAAATGAATAATAATTACTTATTAAATTCAAAGTAAAGCATAATTTATATTGGTGGAAAGTTGAGAATCTCCTTTAAAACCCTTTTCATTTCATCAATTTTGGGTAAAAGAAAAGTCGTCACCACATACCCATCATATTGCCACTTTTTGGCCCATCATGATCCTGCATATACCCCTACCTTGATGGTTTGTACAAGTGCTTATCAGTCAATAACGTGAACATACTACTATTGTGGAAGACTGTGCCCTAAATGCCTCTAATAGGAAAATTCTGTAAAATTTGAATTCAAATTGGAAACAATGTAAAAAGGTCATAATTGTGTATGGGCATAATCTATACCCAGTGATGTTTTTTGAAATATGGGTCAAATTTCTAGCATTTTATAAAGGGTATGTTTAAAATGTAAAGGGGTCTATATTTTGGAAACTCGTAGGTTGAATTATTCATATAGGTGTATGCTTTGTTACTGTTATTGAGACAATTATGTAATAACTTTTTATACTTAATCGAGCTACAACCGAAGGTTTTCTTCTTGGTTCTTTCTTGTCGGTATACTTGTTTGAACCAAGTTTTGTAATATCTCCTATTAATATATAATAAATTATAGTGGCTTGCCACTTTTTCTCCTCAAATCCAACTTGGGTGTAACTTCATTTTTAGCAACTTTCATGAGGTTTTTAAGGAAATCACTGTTTCCAACCTTTCCACACCCTATAAATTTATCAAACACATCTATTAGGACCTACACAAGCTTGATCCAACCTTAAATCTTGCTGCCCCCATGTTTCATTGACATTATCAAGTTGTAACCACCATTTTCACCTAATTTCACTCATTTTTGCCATGCATGGCAACTCACCAACTCAAGTATAGACTTTTCTAGCTCTCTAAACTCACATAGTCACCTTATATAGTCCTAATAAAATCTACCATGACCATACCATCTAGCTACAAATCATACAATAGATGGTATGGTGTTTTAGCACTTTAGACTCTTAAGGGAAATCGTCGATCCAATGTAGCTTGGAGTGATTCAGTGTATGTGGGTGAAAAAGAGAACCATCCCTAGTGTAAATGTACCCATCTGGACATGTTGGAATAGTCTTTTTGGTCATACGAGTTGTTGAATGAAAGTTGCACCACTTTGCAACTTTACACTGCTTGCATCTGACAACTTTTCCCTCAATTGAAAAATTGTCACCACAGAAAAATGTCTCTGATATAGAAAAAAATGAGAGAGGTTATTTTATATGGGCCAAACACAATCCCATAGCCTAAAATAGAGAGTCTGTAAATGTCACGGTTTCTGAGAAATATCCCTTCAAAGATTGTTGCCTTTTAGCATTTTGGACTCTTAAGGGAAATTGTCGGTCCAATGTAGCTCAGAGTGATTCGGCGTATTTGGGTGCAAAAGAGGACCATCCCTAGCATAAACGTACCCATCCGGATGTGTTGGAACAATATGTTTGGTTGTACGAGTTGTTGAATGAAAGTTGCACCACTTTGCAACTTTACACTGCTTGCATCTAACAACTTTTCCCTCAGCTGAAAACTTGCCACCATGGGAAAATGCCTCTGAGATAGCAAAAACTGAGAGAGGTTATTTTAGATGGGCCAAACACAATCCCATAGCCTAAAATGGAGAGTATGTAAATGTCACGGTTTTTGAGAAATAGCCCTTCAAAGATTGTTTCCTTTTAGCACTTTAGACTCTTAACTTGGGAAATCGCTGATCCAATGTAGCTCAGAGTGATTCAACATATTTGGGTGCAAAAGAGGACCATCCCTAGCATAAACGTACTAAACCAAACGTGTTGGAATAGTCTATTTGGTTGTACGAGTTTTTGAATGAAAGTTGCACCACTTTGCAACTTTACACTGCTTGCATCTGACAACTTTTCCCTCAACTGAAAACTTGCCACCACGAGAAAACGCCTCCGAGATAGAAAAAACTGAGAGAGGTTATTGTAGATGGGCCAAACAAAATCCCATAGCCTCAAACAAAGAGTCTGTAAATGTCATGGTTTATGAGAAATAGCTCTTCAAAGATTGTTTCATTTTAGTACTTTGGACTCTTAAGGGAAATCGTTGGTCCAATGTAGCTCGAAGTGATTTGGCATATTTGGGTGCAAAAGATAACCATCCCTAGCGTAAACGTTCCTATCTAGATGTGTTGGAACATTTCATTTGGTTGTACAAGTTGCTGAATGAAAGTTGCACCACTTTGCAACTTTACACTGCTTGCATTTGACAACTTTTCCCTCAGTTGAAAACTTGCCACCACAAGAAAATTCCTCTGAGATAGCATAAATTGAGAGAGGTTATTGTATATGGGCCAAACACAATCTCATAGCTTCAAACGAAGAGTCTGTAAACGTCACGGTTTCTGAGAAATAGCCCTTCAAAGATTGTTGTCTTTTAGCACTTTGGACTCTTAAGGGAAATCGCTAGTCAAATGTAGCTTGGAGTGATTCGGCGTATTTGGGTGCAAAAGAGGACCATTCCTAGTGTAAACATACCCATCCGAATGTGTTGGAATATTCTGTTTGGCCGTATCAGTTGCTGAATGAAAGTTACACCACTTTGCAACTTTACACTGTTTGCATCTGATAACTTTTCCCTCAGCTGAAAACTTGCGACCACAGGAAAATGCCTTCGAGAAAGCAAAAATAAAGAGAGGTTATTGTAGAGGGCCCAAAACAATCCCATAGCCTCAAACAAAAAAAATTTAGGCATCACAGTTTCTAAGAAATAGTCTGTCAAAGATTGCTGCCCTTTTGCACTTTGGACTCTTAAGGGATTTCACTAATTGAATGTAGCTCAAAATGCTTCGGTCGATTTGGGTGTGAAAGGGGACCATACCTAACCTAAATGTAACCATCCAGATGTGATGGAATAGTCAGTTAGGTCATACAAGTTGTAGAACAAGATTTATTTATGTAGTTACAAGTAGTTTTTCAGCCTCCAATTGAACTCCAACACTAATTTTCGTGTGAAAAAAATCCATATGACCATAGCTTGTTGCTTTCTTTTTAATGAAAACTAGTGAGCAGCAGAGTTAGCTTCTTCATAAATTTAGCATTTGAGATTGCAAGAAGACATCAAAATGGCTAGTGTACTAAATAAATTCTTATAAGTTCTAAAGAATGTTGATAACTCTACTCAATTGGCTTCCTTTTTCAAAATCATACAAATTGAACCTTGGTATCAATAGACTCTATATATCAAGCTACCACAATTCAAGTTTCAACGATGAATATTTATCATGCATGTTTTAAATGGCATTCAAGTTTATGGTGGTTTTGTTGTTTATATGATCTTATGTGATATTATAATCCTATTTCATGCTTCTATGCTACATATATATATTTTTTACTTTTACATTTTTTTTTTACTAACGAACCCAAAACGAACTGAACCACCCCCAAAAAACTTTTAGCCGAACTGGCGAACCGAACCCCCGAACCCGAACATGTAACTTAGTTTGTAAGTCATTTATTGGGAGTTGGTCGGTTGTTTTGTGTGGGGGAGAGTCTTAAAAAAGGTTGAGGAAGTCATTTTGGGGATTGATGAATGTAATTTTGTGAAAAATCAATAAGATCATATTGAGTTAGTTTGCAAAAATTGTGGTTTCTACACAAAAAATATGTGTTTTCTCTATTGTTTGATCACTACACAACAAGTAAACGACTGCATAGTATGTGGAATGAGGGGGAAGTAGGCTTGGGATCCCTTTAAAGTTGGTTTGAGTTATTTCTTTTCATTTTTTGTGAGTTTTGTGCCAATTTTTCTCAAGGCGAGTAGTGAACCCAAATTTTGCATTTTTGAGTAAATTATGAATTATTGAAACCCTCCACCTACTGTACCTTTCATGTGGTTCGGTGGAGAGGATGTGTACAATGTGATTTGAAATGTGTTTAGGTCCATTTAAGAAAGGGGAAATAATTTGTGAGTCTTTGATTTGTTGTCCTAAGAAAATCATTGCTTAAATTGCATGAAAATAAAGCTTTTAGCCTAGGGTTTGTTAAAATCAATTAGAGTGGGGGAATCTCTTCAACATTTAAGCATATTGGGGTCATAATAGATGTTTCTAAGTTGGTGGCATGATCAAGGGAGTTGTGCAAGTGAGAATTTCAATAAACCCTATGCATTTGCATGGTAAATAGATGGTTTCATGGGACATCTTGCTAAAGGACCCGTGGGTGTAGAATAATCTTAGAATTTGTTGTTTTATGAAAAAACTCAAGATTTTTTGGGGTTTTCTTGTGAAGATCAAGTGTTTAAAGGGCACTCACTTTGTGAAAGAGGGATAATTCACTAGCCTAGGATAGGGGTATGTTATTGGTTCTCAAATTTGGTCCAAAGGAGTCAAGGGTAGTTTTCACATATGTTTTCACCCCCACTCTTCATCAATCCATAGCTTGTTTGAAAGAACTTGTTTTAGGATTTTAGCCATAACAACAAGCCAGTGAGCTGGTTGATAAAAATCTTTGGTACACATGTATGAAAAATGTGGTGGCATAGACAAGATAGTGAACTATTTGAAAAAATGCCTCAAAGAAATGTGGTCTCATAAAATTCCATGACAAGAAAATGCAATTGACAGTTGCTCCTAGTTATTAGTTATATAATGTGAAGTAATTTCATAACTACTTAGGTTGACTTTGTAAAACCTATATTGTAATTGAATTTTTTTCATCTATCAGCATCTAGTTGTTAGTTATGCAATGTGAAGTAATGCTTTGAGTTTAAAGATGTGCAATGCAATGTAATCAGCGATATGAATATAAACTACAGAATACAACCATTCTTTTTTATGCTCTTGTACATTGATATTTAACCATTGCTCACTTGATTAAATTTTCAAAGAGTTTAATCTTGCACATGAGGAAGAAATTAAATTTTGATTGTCAACTTCTATATATCAAATTATCCAATAATCTTGAGTGTATCTCCATATACAAAAATGGCATCAACGCTAACTCAAACAAAGTTTTACAAAATGTGGCATATGCCATCTCGATTTCTATTCATAATTTACATGCCCAAATGTCTATCTCATCCTAAACTACTGTGGATCATCAAAATGGAGCCTCTTTGTAGCACTCATTAGCTTTGAAGGTAGCTGCACAAGAAAAATTCAAACCACAATTGAGATTAGTTATACTATATGATTTAAAATCAAATAATTAACATCAAAATAAATATACATTGAATTATAATTGAACTCTAAAATTGTAATCTTGATTACCTGAAATATCCGTCTCTTCAAAGGTTCAAGAGTCCTAGAATATGCCCCTCTCAAAGAATCGACCAAACCAACTTTTATAATGTCAATCTCTATATGTGAACAAAAACATAAAATTGATCCAAGTTAGCATACAATTTTCGGTAATAGGAACATATAAATACCAAACAAAAAATAAAATAAACACATACCTCTTTAGGCTGATCTTTTTCTTTATCTCCTTTAGGTGTTTCGACACCTCCTCCTTGAGGTGTTTCAACACCTACTCCTTCAGGTGTTCCAATACATACTCCTTCATGCATTGTGGCACTTGTCAACAACAACGTATAGCTCATAACTGCCTGTACACAAAAATGACAAGTACATATGAAACTACCAATCTATGTCGATGTATGTATAATCAATATAAGATCTTAAAAATATTAATTCAATTGAATTTGAGTTCAATTACCTTCCCCTTATCTAACATTGCACTTCCATAATCTAGACAAGGCTACACCTTGCTCACACTTGTCAACAACATATAGCTCATAATTGCCTGTACATAAAAATGACAAGTACACATGAAACTACCAATCTATGTCAATGTATGTATAATCAATATAAGATCTTAAAATTTAATTCAATCGAATTTGAGTTCAATTACCTTTCCCTAATCAACATTGTCCCTCCATAGTCTAGGCATTGCTACACCTCGCTCGCACTAGGTGTTTCCTACAAGAGGAAAATAAGATAAACATATAAGTTATTATATAATTTCATTAATGACAATTCAAATGACAAGCAAGTATATAATAAAAAAATGTAAATGAGTGAGTGTGAAAATATATACTGTGTGCATGTTGAGGCCAAATGAAATGGCCCTAAGGGTGCTACCAGTCACCTATGCAAGCTCCTCCTTAGACATCAATGATTAAATAGACCATGTAAATAAATATTAATACATTATAATATCTCTTATTAAAATATTCATTTAAAAACAAATGCAAGTTATGAATTTACAACTTAAATGTTACTTGTGTCACTATTCCAATGTCCCCCTCTCTAGGAGGAGAGGACTCTGTAGGGTGCACTCCACTCCCCTGCATCTGATCTATAATGTCCACATTATGGAGGTCATAATCAAAAGTGTCCAAGGGATGCTTGGCGGGTTGTACACGAGGACCCAAGCATATATGGTGGCACATGGAGCAATTATGTGGAACAAAAATATGTGGACATGATGAGGATGACGTAGCAACACTTGAGCCATCACCAACATCACCAGAATGTGGTTGAGCTACTGTAGAAGCATGCAAAACCAAAAGACTAATCAAAGAGCGAATAGCCTAGATAGTCTATGTGGCTACATCTTGCATAATATCTGGATGATATACTGGAGGTGGCGGAGGAAGGGGAGGAGGGGGAACATATGGCTGCGGGACTGCTCTAACTGCCCTTGGTCTATTCTGGAGCATACCTCCACCAATGCCCTGAAAGGGTTTAATGTCAAAGTAATTGACATGATGCCCTAACACAAACTCAACATATAATTTTTTAATAAAGTAAAATGGTATATCACAATTATTGTTCGGTGGTTTATCAAAAACCATACACCAATGATCCCAAAAGTTATCTACAATGTCCCTATGCGTGCACCATTTTATAGAAATTTTTGGTTTATTAACATTAATTGGCAAACCAGTGCAGGGGTTAACAAATAAAGAGGCTATTTGGGCTTTGGTTATTCTGAGATCTTTTACATCATCATAAGACAATCCACATGCATAATATTCCCTCATGTCTTCTTGCCACGAATGAAAGGCATTATGTTGGGTGGAGAGGGTTTCAATATTTTTAATTATTTCCTTCATTGTGTTTGACATCTCGAATAATCGAGGGATTCTCATATAAACTTCAGAAATGCCCCTTAATTTTTGCAATTTTTCACCAATTAATTCTTCAATTGATGGTTGCGGAGGTGGTGAAGTGTTTGGCATTTGTGCATTTTCATTCTTAGCTGGTGGATCATTTGGAATTTGTGCATTTTCATTCTCAGTAGCCATAATGCTTTATTAAAGTTAAAAACTAATTAATCTAATTGAAATTAGACAGTATAAATGAAAATATTGTAAAAATACCCTAGTTTAAAAAAAAACCAAAAAAAACCCTACTTTTTAACAAAAATCTATAAAATTCTCTAATTTTTAATATGAATACATAAACAACACTATTTTTAAATCAAAATCCATAAAACATTCATTTTTAATCAAAATCCATAAAAAACATTCATTTTTAATCAAAATCCATTCTAAACTCAAATTTTTCATAAAAATTCAATTAAAAACCCTATTTTGAAAAAAAATCCATAAACAACTAACTAAAATTATACAAATCTAATTCAAAATTTGATCAAAGCAAAGAAAAATCTAAAATCTAACCTTTTCAAAATGAATATCGGCTAAATCGGATATCTGTTATGCAAAGAACCTCCTCACTATGCACCCGCGACCTATTTGTGAATGTGTAAAATGATTTTAACAAGCTCAAAATATGTGTATATATATTTGCCTCAAGTCAGATATCTAATCCAAATCAGATATCCAATATGGAAATCTTGGTTTGGGCATTGCTTTGGAGGTGTGTACTAACACCCAAGCCACAAAAAAGTCAACTCGACATTTTTGCGTTTTTGGGTTGATGAAAATCATAATTTTTTCCTCATTGCCAATTTTTGGCCCATCATGATCTTGCACATACCAGATAATTAAATGCAACATCTTGTAAAAGATGAACTATTCAGTTAGGAATCCACCCTCTGAGTTGTGTTTCTACCTAGTAGCACCAAGTTAATCAGAAATTAGAGAGCCTCTACAACAACTAGTCAATCATCAATGAGCTAGTTATTTTTATGTTTGAATATAGAGGAAAGTGAAAAGAATTTGATCCTAGTTAATCTATTAGTTGCATCTAGGATCACTTTTTCTACTCTACACCATGAAGCTTAAGTTTCTTCTGAAGGCTAATGAAATTCAATTAAATTTACAATTTCATCTATATGGGCCTCATATCTTGTATTTAAAATAACCTTTTCCTTATTATTTAAAATTTTCAAATTCAATTCTAAACTTATTAATTATTCCATGCTATTATTTAGTAAGGCTAAACTAGGTTCCCCACTTGCACATATGAAAGAGCATACAAAATTAAACATTGTGTTAAATTCACTCTTCCATTGTTTAAAATATTTTTTAATTTCATTATTGTATAAAATATTAGATATCAATGCCTCCTATAGTGATTCAAAAGATTTAAACCTATGTTTTAGGTGCATTTCCAACCTAAATCAATAAGTGGAAGTATCTCCTAACAAACCCACCAAATCACATGTACCTAAAAATTCACCTAGAGAATTGTTGTCATATTTTCCCTCTATAGAGATCACATTTATTGCTAACACTCTTAGAATCCAAGTGCTTAATATATCACTTAATTATTTCTCATGTTACATATACTTGATATAGGAATTTATTAAATTATTATATCCATCTCAAGTTTTAATAGTTAATCTATGAATAATGCAAGATATTATATGGCTAATTAAATCAACAACAAGGTTGATAGACCTTTTCTTCCCATCCTCCATAGATATATTGAATTATTCTTTTGATTCCTTAATCCTCAAGGATAGAGTGTCTCTATCTTGAGAGGGTGTTCCCATTGAGCCCGATTGAGGGGTAGATAGTTTATATAGGATGCATTAAATATGTAGAAGTTGTGATTAACCTTGTACTATTGTAGTAGTTTGATGTGATCTTCTAGAATCATTAAACAAGACAATGTTAAAAAATAGTGGTCTTGCTTGTGGAGAAATGATATCTTTAAGTCTTCTAACAGTAAGGTTTCTAGTGAGGTTACTTATGTTTGTTATCACCTGAGTCTTATTTGTGTCAGATGCAACTTCCCAAATTGCTAAAGTTTCATATTTTATGCTAAATATTGACCCAAAGTATAATTCATGATATTTTTCTTAAGATGTGAGAAAATATTTATTAGTTTCCTACCTTCTAATTGTATCTAAGGAAATTGTTGAGGAAATGTACCAATATAACAATAGGAAACACCCACTTTCCTATAAATTTATTCCCTTCCTTAGGTGTCATATTGTTGATACAAGAGTCAACCTCTACAACCAATTTCTTTGTAATTTCTTCCAAATCCTAAGATGAAACTTCTCCTAGTGTTTTATTCACTTTCCTACATAAATCTTTTAGTTCATTTTCCATTAAAATATAAATATTTTGATTTCACAAATTGATCAACTAACAAGAATTTTGTATAGTCATGTGCTCTGCTATCATTTAAAAAAATTGCACCTATCCTAATAATAATTATCATCAAGTCTAATGGTGAACCCTCAATCTAAATCTTGGACCTGGGGAAGGTAATCTTTGATTTACCTCATTTGCATCTATAATATTTTCTCCTACCACCTCAATTTTTGCATAACACATCGAATAATAAAGAAATGGTTTGACACCACTTGGTTTCCTCGAAGGTGACACTACCTAAACACCTCATGTCTCTACAATTTCTAATTTTTGAGTTGGTTTCTCAACTTACTTTTTTGGCTTGATGTGACTGTTGTATGAATGTGTGTATTCTAGTGTAGGAGCTCTTAAAACAAGGGTGGTAAAATTGTTTAAGATATCTTGAACATTGAGGATAGGGTCTTGAATCTCCTTATGTGATCCTTTCTAAGTAGGATCAAATATTTTCCTTTGTTCATCACCTATAAGAATTAGGAAAATTTTATTTTTCCTCGTCTTCACTTCTTTTAAAATATAATTTATTAGAACATCTTCCATTATATCAAAATTATCATAAAAAATGGGCCTCTTGAACTTTGCCTTGGTTTTACCATTACAGTTCTTAGGATCACAATTCCTATGAGCATCCAAGTTCATCCAATTTTCATAATAGGTGTGATGTGGTGAAATGGGACCTAAGGCTAAGGACTGACCTAAATCACATATTTCACCATGTAACATTGGGAGAATATCATACTACTTTATCCCATGGTGCCTTTGATTCATGGTTCACCTGGTAAATATCACACTTAAAGTAATTTCAATATTAACATCTATTTTTAGTACTATAAGAAACCCAAATTCTCAAAAATGGATCATTGTTTATTTCTATGAAGGCTAGATTTAATTGGTTATGAATTTTTTTTTTTTAATCTCAAAACCAATTCTCACTCTTCATTCATGTGATACATTTTGAGCAAGAGATAGACATGTTTAAGAACTATGAGGATTAATATACATTAATTTTTTGACGAATTCAACACTACCATGCACAATCATTCACCTCATCAAACCTAAACAGTTGTAGATAACTTATAGAGTGTGAATCTAGTTAGAGAGAAGGAAGATTAATCATGTACAATCTCTAGATTATTATAAAGATATCAAATCCTCAAATTTGAATTCAATTATTCAAAGGAAATGATAATTTTAAAGGACCATTTTGTCTTCATGAAATTCTTTGAGAATAATTATAAAAAATAAAATAAAAATTCTAAGAGGCTCCAAACTATCATCAATAAAAATAATATTTAATAAAATAAATTTTGATAGAAATTTAATGCAATGCTATTGAATGTTACTAATGAATTAACTATTGTAGCTCTTACGAAATATTTAAGGCTCAATTATTTTGGGATCTCTTTTTGGGTTTCCCATTGGGATGTTACATCCTTGTACTTTTGATCTTGTTCTATTTAAATGTAAAATCAAAATCAAGCATTTTATACTATTGACGCTCTCTTACATTTTTTTTAGAGGACAACTATGCCTAAATATTTATAATTTGGTGTTATGTTCATGTATAAAAGTGCATCAATTTATATTCATTTTAGGAAAATAAGGAATACTCCTTAGAAAATATAAAATCACAAGAGAAGTCAATCACATATGATGATATAGTCATCCTAGAACATGTGATTTACCAAGTGATCAATCTAGAATTAATGGGAACACTTAAAGCTTCATGTCTATCAAGGTATTTTTAAATATTGATAGCTAGAGAATAAGTCCCTAAAAATGCAAGAGAATTTAGCATCTAATATTTATTTCATAAATAGTCATAGCATAAAATCTAGATATGATCAAACATTGAGTTTGCAAGTATAAATATATTTTATAGTTCTGGACTAGATTTGGGACAATGAAGTCAACCCAATGTAAATCGTAGAAAAATATTTTGGTTCTATTGTACACACATGTTTGTAACCCAAGATCTTTGTATATTTTAAGACACATTGATCTAATATTCTTCATTCATTGTTAGTCAATATTCAGTGACTAAATTAAAAAAGATCTATTTATTTATTACTATATATAGTATGATTGTACTTTCTATTTGATATTGGTTAGTCTTATCAACTCAAATTGAACAATTTATTTAATCAAGGTTGATTTTCAATCAATTACTTTGTGTAATTAATCAATCTAATTTAACCCTAAAAGAAAAATGTATTCTTATTTCAAATGTTTAAAAACTTTTATTATTAACATATTTTGGGTATGTGCAAGATCATGATGGGCCAAAAAGTGGCGATATGATGGGTATTTGTAGGGTATGTGGCTGACGACTTTTTCTTTACCCAAAATTGATGAAATGAAAAGGGTTTTTAAAGGAAATTCTTAGCTTTCCACCAATATAAATTATGCTTCACTTTGAATTTAATAAATAATTATTATTCATTTTCTATTCAAATTATGACAATTCCTGATTGATAGGCTGATTGAAAAACATCTATAGCTTTCAAACAGTATCACATTTTTTTAATCCAAAATATGTGTTACAATCTATGCTTCACATACTATAGGATTTTTAAAAAAAATGAATTTTATAAATTTTTGACCAAGTTAAGGTGGTCAAACATACTTGTTTTTATATTTTTTAAAAGTTGTAATAAAAAATTCATAATTAATTATTTACTTGGAAAAAAATTACAAAAAAATATGCATCACATTTGAACATAAGTCCTCTACTTATGCCTAAAATGTTATAAAAAAAATATTATCATTTTATCGTGGTTAGGGTGGTCAGACAGATATCTACTTCTTACTTTTTTTCCTGAAATTTAAGTACTACTACATTGAAATTTTAAATTTTCACGAAATAAATTTTTTTATTTTCTAAATAAACCTAATAGTTTAGAAACTACATTCAATTTGCTACAGATTATATTCTTACATATTTTTGAAATAATATAGATAACTTATTCTTTTTTTGCGTCAAGTTGCCTAACTCTGATTTTTCTGAATTTTTTGCCACTTAAGGGCCTGTTTTTTCCATGGTGATCCTGCACATACCCTTTTAGTAAATATATATTACTATACATTTTAACTATGAACTAGCTTACTAGTATGAATATACTAGGTTTATGCAAGAATAAGATAATCTTATTGAGTTGTTATTCAAGATAATATTGCAATTCAATTGAAAGAAGAAAATAGAATGATATAAACAAAAATGAAATGAATTTTTTTTTTTTTTGAATAACCACATACAATAATCACATTATTTTATTTATAAAAAATATTTAAACAACGATTAAAGACACACCAATCCATATTTATACTTATTTTAACATCAGCTTATTAATACTTATCGAAATCTATAACATTACTTTATTTTAGATAAATAGATATTAATACTTATCACAGTTTATTGATACTTATTTATCACACTAGTTTATTTTATTCCTGCTAGCCCTCAATTATAGTAGGGGCTACCAGGTAATAGAAGGTTGGGCCCGTTATTATTATACTTGTTTAGCCCGCTGGCTTCCAACCTTCTCCTTTATCTATGTTAGATAGGATTGTCTAGTACTGAATACTAGTAAATCCTTCTTGAGAAAAACCACTCCTTATAGTCACTTAAGTTAGATGGTCCAAATCTATGTAGTCTTGGAAGTAGATAGTAGAAGTAATCATCCACCGACACTTGCAGTAATCATCAACATCTTACAAATCAGCAATTAGTCAAGGATAACAACATATAAAACCATGTATTAAAGAGCAGAGGAGAATGAATATCGTTATTACCATCTTCATCTTCAGAAGCAAAAGCAAAAGAGGCCGTGAGCAAAGAAATCAAAAGAAACACATATATTATGCCCTTCGCCATGTAATTAGCAACTGCAAATGTATTCTGTGAGTAAAGGATTTCCTGCTTATATACCAACTACTCTCCTTCGTGTGTTCCGCGCAATTTCCTTTATTTATTGTTATATTCAACGTTTATTGCCTCCACAAGTCCGATTTAAAGATTATTTTGGAGTAGTCAGATATACGGGCGATACCACATAGTATGAAATGATTTTAAACGTTAACTTCGAAATGTCCATAACAAGTCATAGGGGAGATGGGGAACACTATTATGAGTGCTGGTAAATTTATATATAGTTTGTTATATACAGGTAAGGATTCAATAGTGTGTTTTGTCTTCCACTTTCTATTTTAACAAGTCTTTTTTAAGACTTTCTCTGCTAAGAAAGGGTTCTTCCTTAACCAACTTAATGAAATATCAAATTACAGAGATTTCTTGTAGGAGAGTTTGCTTACTTTATTATCTTGTCAAGCTCAAATTTGTCTCCCAACTCAATCAAACTAGAATCAATTCATCTATCTATCTAGTGCTTCAATTTAGGTAAGCATCCCCTGACCAAAGATCTATGGGATTAATCGCTACCTATTGACCTCTAAATAACTCCTAATCATTCATATACTAAACTCATTTGAAACATGTCCTCAAAAATAACTCAATTCTTTGAAGGCCTAATGTGTAAATATTAGAATAAAAAAAGTGATCAAATGTGGACCATGTATAAGACTCTTATAATGACTTCACTAAGTGAAATATAGAAGTGAAAGGATGAATAAACAATACTTCTTAGAGATCTCACATGCATAAGATTCCCTAGACTAAACTCCATTATTGAGACTAGAGATAAATTCTAAATAAATTAAAGTTTAATGTAGCTTCTAACTGTAGGATTCCTTGCTAAATACATCTCATGAACATTAGAATCAAATAATAGGATAAATGATACATGACTGAAAGCTCACATTTATTGAACTCTATAAATGCATTTAGTATAGAATGTCAAACCAAATTCTTAGAATATTAGTTGAGGTACTATTTGTAGAGATCTTTAGAATAATTCAATTATAAAACTTAGAATGAAAAAAAGTAAAAAATTATAGAATTCCCAACTAGATGGAGGCAATTAGACATTGGAGGGTGTTAGGTGATTCCAATTGATTACCAAAGACATCTAAAGATTGATCTTTTTTTTTTCTTGAATGCAAGGAACATTGGTCAATGAACAATAAACTCACTCTTGAGGTAAATTTCCCTTGCAATTTAGGCTCTAGAAAACCTAGGTGGGTTCCACTTATAGTATCATTGTAAAAGTATGAATTGTGACTATTAGATGATACCTAGCAAATATTATTCTCATACATTTATGATAGTAATTCCCAAATTTAAATCATACAAAATCAATAATTCTATTTGACTACTAAACCTTTGCATGAAAAGTGAGAACAATAACAAATAATTTGTAAATAGTTTAAGACAATTTTACACTAGGTTTAGCTCCGCCTATGTGCTTGGATCTAACTATGCTCTTCATTTGCTTGTTTTGTGGTTATTTTCAGGAAATTAGGATAAAGTTGGGAATTATTACTTCATATTTAAATTTAATAACACTAATATACCTAAAATAGGTCTAGAGGAGGCTATCATCACCCTTTTCTAGCCTATTTTTGCTCAATTTAAAATACGTCATTGTCAAAATTTTAACATTTACAAATCTAATTTCATTTTTTAGCTTTTCATAATTATTTTTTAGGAAAATAAGTAATTGATTATAAATATGTAAGTCCCTTTCACCATTTCAAATCCAAGAAAATATTTTGAGCAATTCAACATCTTCAAAAGTAGACAAGGCAATTCAAGTGCAAAATATGCAACATTTTATAGCACTTTCATCAATCAAGGTCATGTTTCCAAGGCGTTAGAAAGAAGAAGACAATTATGAAGAAGGATTTTTTGTGAAGATATATTGAGTTATCCTATGCATGCTAGCTACAAAATCTATTGTATTTTGTGGACTTACCTATTGCAGGTCTTAGATTGTACATTTAAGGATCCATCAAATAACCTTATGTGGAAACACATGGTGTGGACATCACTTCCACATGGATTTCATACTAATTTATCATTTCAATCAATTATGGTTTTGGCCTCTAACCAACCTAGAGCATACTCTCTTGATCATCATCATTTGTTGCACATGGAGGTAGAAATACAAAAATGGTGTTTGACATAGCCAAGCACCCATACACCACAACCCTCTCCCCTCTTTTCATGCATGCAAGACAAATTCAAAATTCTCATTAAGAACATAACATAACAAACACATCGCAGATTGTAACATACCTTTCAAAAATTTTAAATCCTAGAAAATTTACATCTTTGGACAAGGGTTCCACCACCCTTGTCCCTATAATTTAGGCTCAATTTTTAATGAAAGGTTCCTCTCTATATCTCCTTTGCATATCTATAGTTATTCTGACAGTTTTTGTTTTGGTCTATGTGATGAAATAAATGTTTAGATCTAGGGTTTATCTCAAATAGGATTGTTAAAACACACAAAATTTATCATCTTTATAACTCAAAAGGAACAATCCCTGGGATAGTGGCTCTCCCTTGTGGCCACTAGTCAATCATCAACCCTATCTAGTTTTGTGTCTAAATGTATAGGGAAAGTGAAAAGAAGTTAATGTTATTTAATCCACTAGTTAGATGTATAATCAGTTTTCCTAATCTATTTTTTGGTGAACCAGACATATTTGAAACTTGCAATTTTCTTTTTCATAGATCTAATTTTGAAAATCGATTAAAAACCTAGGATATTTGCATGTCTTGTCATTGATTTGAATTTTTTTCATTTACAAAATTAAGCATTTGTACACTTTGTTTATTAAACTCCTTGGTGAATTCAATTTAGATCAAAATTATAATTATTTGAATTCAAGTGCATAATTTTAGATCTAATTAGGGCTTAGATTTGATTTATTTCATTGTGAAATCTAAGTAAAATCTTAGGTTGTTTTCATTTATCAATGCGCATGCACATTTTAGTGAAAAGCATTGAAAAAGAAAACTATTTGCATAGTTTTTTTCATTTCATAAGATTAAAAAGATTTATCTTTTAGCATTTTCAAGATAAATTGAGTTAAAACATTTTTAAAACTAAAAAAATCCATTTGAACCTATTGCATTGGCTTAGAAACATAAATTTTATGGATGTGTGCTTTACATAGAAAAGTTAGGCTTTCATGCATTTATATAAATTTATTTGCTTTCAAACCTGAATCTATGAAACCTCAAATCCTTAGACACTATAGTTGTTTTCCATATTTTAAAAATAGTTAAATTTGTCACCTTTGGTCTAGGGCACCCATGTCCCTATCCATTCAGTTTGGCATCAAATTTTCTGTATGAAACCTTGTTTGTGATTTCTATTCAAATCTAGTTCCTATTTTGACAGTTGATCCTAAAACTTCCATATTTTGTTATGTATCACTAGTTTAGCCCTAATTAAAATAATTAATTATATTATTCTAAAAAACTAGCATAAAAATAAGCTTTATTTTCAATAATTTTTTTTTGATATACCCCATTTCAAGTTGAAAACATGGATATACATCAACCTTCGACCGACCAAGGGTTTTCCTACCCATGAGTATATATTGATGCAAAAGAATAAAATTGGTGTTACATTTATTAACATCAATTTACCTAATCTTAATTCTTCAAGTAATCATGTAGTACTCATTTTTGTCCCTCTCTTAATAATTGTCCTACTTGTGAGGATATCTTGGTGCAAGAAGATGCAATCATTGATACTCATGTTTTTCCATCTCCCAATATCTCTCCTACTTGTGAGCTTACCTTTGCATAAGAAGATGCAATCATTGATACTCATGTTTATCTTTCTCCCAATATCTCTCCCACTTGTGAGGATATCTTGGCACAAGACGATGTAATCATTGATACTCATTTTTTCCCTCTCCCAATATCTCCCCTCTTTGTGAGGATATCTTGATGCATGAGGATGTAACCATTGATACCCCATTGATAGAAGATTATCAACAAATAGTCAACTTGGTTGAAATTGTATGCGAATAATTGATCATCTATCATCCTTCCAATGTTCTTAAACATCAAAATGTATGGCTTCTCTCATTATAGGACATCATTAAAACCAACCTAAACCTCCTATTCATATCCTAAAATTTACAATACAACTCACTCAAAATAATCATGAACACCAAAATGTGTCGTAGTAACCACATTATCATGCAATTGCTCACACATATAATATTGAAAATAGCATTAACAATGAAATGAAATATAAATCTCCATTCCATTTCCTCAACAATATATTCCCCCACATCACATCTCCCTCAACATAGTGGCAAAGAGTATGATCTTGTTGAGAAACTTCATAATACTACAACTAGGATCTTTCTTTGGGATTTAATTCAAACTTCACCTACCTTCCATGGTATGCTCCAATAGGCTTTGTAAAAAATTGTTGTACCACCTTCTATTAAATTGAATGATGTAGCAATGTTGTTAGATAGCATGAATGCAACAAACTTGGATATTGCATTCCCTCAACATGAATTACCTCCTAAACGATTATAAACATATGGCGATGGTTGCTACATCTAGCGGGAATCCTGCAAAGCGAGCATTTTGAAAATTTCTGAGAATGCAGATGCAGGGGAGTTTGATGATGATCCTGCGTGGGGGATGTAGTTTGTTGGTTGTATGGTGGATGTTCGTTGGAGGATGCTTATCCCTAACATTCTCTTGGGTGTGGTTGTCCTACTGCTTGAGGTGATTCTAGCTTCTTGTGGTGTTGAGGTGTTGTGTGCCCATCGGATCTGGGTTGTCTCTGGCCCTAGCACCTCTGTGCTCCCTGCCACACTGTTTGGGCTTCGTGGCCTGAAGTGCTTGAGAAATATGTGTTGGCATGTTATTTGTGGGCATTCCCTATGCTCCTTGATGGACTCCTTTGGCTCTTCTATTGGTGTTGGTTTTGGTGTTGACGATGCTTCCTTACTTTCCTGGTGTCTCCAACAACTTTCTCTAGTTTCCCCTGCAAGGCTTGTGGGTTTTTTGGTCATTGGGAGAGCTCAATTTTGTTGTGTTGATCTCTGTGTTTCATCCCTACTGAGGGAGGTGTTGAATTTCTTCTCTGCCTTTTCATTTCCCTGTTTCAACTTAGTTGAGACTCCTCTGAGGTACATAGTTGGGCTTAGGTTTGGGATTCTAGTCCCTCCCTTGTCTGGCATGCTTCTCTTTATCTTTTTCTTTTCCTTCTTGGGACGAGTGGGGGTTGATGTTGGCTTGAGCTTTCCTGGTAGCTCCTATCTTAGCATGTGTTGTTGGTGCTTTTTCGTGATGGATCATTCATTTTGTTTGGGGCTCTTTGATGCTAGGTGGATTGGGCTCTACCCTATTCTAGAGATTCTTATGTCCTTTTTTAAGGGCTTCTTGTTCTACATTAATCTTGCCTACCACTTGATGGGTCTAGGGGCTGTGAGGTTTGTGTTTATTGAGGCATTTTGGTCTCAGAAGAATTTTAGCTTAGTCTCTGGTGGGCTTTCTTTGGGTTTGCTTCACTTGGTGTTTGAAGAAGCTTCTAGGGGCTCCTCTCTTGGAAGAACTTTGGTTGTGTGTTGCTAGACTTATTGGTCAATGGGGGGTGTGGATCTACCCTCAAGGAGAGTTTGCAACTGTAGATGAGGTGTTTTCTCAGACCCTTTGGGGGTTTGGTTGCTATTGGGTTCCTTGTCGGTGGTTGTGTCTAGTTGTTGGCTTATGTGGCTTGCTTTGTGGTTTCCCATGGTTATTTTGTTGTTGGGTCGGAAGATTTGTGAGGCCATCTCTTGTTTTTTCCTAGGGAGATAGAGGTATGTTGCTTGTGTAGTGCAGAATGGTCTATGTTGGTGGTCGTGTGTTATTTGTTCCCTTCCGCAGAGGCGTTTGATGGGGGTTAGCTTCAGGGCTCCTTTCAAAGTTTGGTTGTTTCTCACTTCCCAAGGGGGTGTGTGGTTAATGAGTATTGGTTTTGTTGGATTTTTTCTTACTTTTTTCCTGTTTCCTCATTTTGTGGCTTCTATTGAGGTGGAGTCATATCCTTTTGAGGTGGAGTTTGGGGATCTAGTTGAAAGTAATGATTTGTGGTTGATGAGGATTGTGGTTGTTTCTTCCATTCTCTCTTTATTTCTGCCTCCTCTTCTTGTGACTGCTATGGAGGTGGAGTCATTTTTTGAGGTGGAGTGTGTGGCTTAGAATGGAAATGGTGTCCTTATTCAGATGGCCCCCTATCTAGATTATCCTATGGAGGTGGATCTATCTCCTATCATGGTGGATATTGGATTGGTTGGACGGGAGTGGTGTTGTTGTTGTGGGCTTCTGGCTATCTTTTACTCTACTTTGCTATTGTACTCTTCTATTGAGGTAAAGAGTTCTAGGAAGTTGGAGTTGTTCTTCGGTGTTGTTGTGCTTGGGTTAGTGCATTCTAAAGATCATTTCCCTGCTGCTTTGGGTGATTCTTTCCCCTCCTTTAGTGGGAATCGTGTTGGATTTGTTTTGAGCAATAGTCCTGCTGCAGCCCAGCTGTTGCAAGTGGTTTGTGGCTTGGTTAGTTTTTGGAAATTCCTCTAGACTTGTTGTGTTGTTGGTTGCTTAGTACTATGGCTTGCCCTAAGTTTTAGTTGCTCCTGGTTTAGGTTCCAGGATTGGGTTGATCTATCTATCTTTGTCTTGGGATTGCTATTGGTTTGGAGTGTCCTTCCTTGCCTAGATATCGGATGACTAGGTGATATTGGTGTTTTTGTTGTGTGTTGTGGTGTTTCTATCGGTGTTGGTTTTCTATTTTTTTGGTGCTATCTTAGCTCTGTAAAAGGTTCTTGGTCCTTTCAAAACCATGCTTGTCCTTCTTGGCCCTTGTGGCTCACTATGTAAAGGGTACAACACCCTGTAAATGTTTCTTATCTTACCAAAAACATGAATTACCTCCTCCCGAGGTCCATAACCAACATGATGCTCTAATGGTATTTTTTGTCATTAAAAAAATTAGGGTTAGATGTACACTCATTGATAATGGATCAAGTATTAATTTTTGTAGTATTAATCTTTTACATAAGCTTGGAGTGGATAAATCTCTCATGAAACTTCATAATCTTTTTACTTGCAACTTTGATAATATTGGTTGGAAATCGTTGGGTACAATTACACTACCCATTAATGTAGGATCTATGACTTTTCCTATCCTTATCCATGTCATGCCTAATCCCCTTTCATATAATATTCTCCTTGATGGACTATGGATTCATTATATGAAGGGATTCTCAACTACTTTTCATCGTATAATGAAATATACACACAATAACAAGGTATGTATAGTTAAAGTAGATGCAAAAAGTTATTTACAATCCAAGAATAATATTTCCAACTCTCTTAGTACTTTGATTCTATCATCAAAAGTTGAACCATCACCTTCCAATAATAATAATATTATGAAAGCACTCTCAGGTGATGATTAGGGATCATTACCTTTTACACCTACTTCCATTTGGGAGTCTAAAATAACACCATCAAATCCCAAAGATTCAAAGGTTATTTCAGTGGCATCAACATTATTTAATACAAATAATGATAAAAATAATGCTTCATCTTAAATTATATTTTTCAATGATGATTGGGGTTCATTAGATA
The DNA here is from genome assembly GCA_007258455.2 of Sequoia sempervirens. Classification (NCBI taxonomy): domain Eukaryota; kingdom Viridiplantae; phylum Streptophyta; class Pinopsida; order Cupressales; family Cupressaceae; genus Sequoia; species Sequoia sempervirens. The sequence goes on from VDFB02168118.1 coordinate 57,366,081, forward strand.
TTATACCCTCCCCTATGGGAGAGTACAAAATATCATAATCTCAACCTAAGAATTCTTGTGTTTTATTTGCTCAATATTGTTTATGTCAAAAAATACAAATACATTATCCCATGATGGTGTTGAGGGATATTTATATTTCATCCCTCATGTGTTGGTGATTTCTAAAACATTTCAATACCTAAAAAGGATTTGAATTCTTTCAAAAGAAACAATTCTTCTCATAATTAGTTAGATAATATTTTCCTTCTCGATTGGAGATGGAAAGGTGTTATGGGTTGGATTTAAAATTATTTCTAAAATTGAATATAATGAAAACATGGGACAAGGAGTTAAGGATCATATGAATCCTTAACCATACCTTGCTAAAAGAGTTTTAGGCTTCTAACCTTCTCCTTTATCTACATGTTAGATACTTGATTTTCTACTATTTTTATAACTTCTTGTGGTAAGGGAGCAAAATTTTCTTCACAAGAGAAAGGATTGTCTCTTGCTCTAAATCCTCTATTAAGGAAAGAGAAAAAAATTTCAAGGCTTCTAAAATCCCATTTGATTATCTTCCTCCTCCAACATGGAATATTTTTTATAAAAAACACTCTTTTATGCATATCATTGATTGCATGGTTATTCTACCAATGAATGCAAGGCCTTGAGTGATAAAATAAAATAATTGATCAATTATGGTGATATTCCATGTGTCGATACACCTATTTACTCTAAATGATAAGGTCTCCATTCTATGGTTTTTCTCCTCACATTGTGGCATTTGTAGCTTCATTTGTTTTTGCATTGCCATTCATGGTGGTACAATCTTAAGTGCAACCATATGTCATCTATGGTAGCAACAAGATATTCTCTCACATGGTTTCTGTATACACCTAAAAAGGGTCATCATATTCAATTAATTAAATACAACCTATTTGATTAATACTTCAACTACATATAAATAAGGTCTTACTTTATTTATATTGTTCACTTTCCTTTTAGTTCTCCAAAATCACATTCTTCTAAATAATTAAATAAAAAAAATACCCTAAATGTGTATTTAATTAGCCTTCCTTAATCCTGATTAAGAATTAGAGCACATTTCTACAACTTTTTGTGTGCCACCTCATAAAGGTCACATGAAAATAAATAATCCTAATTATTAATTAGAATTATCCTCACACACTTCCACCAATGAGAAAAGGCACATGGCTTTATTCCCCCACACTTCCAACAAATTTGGAGCACATGGGTCTTTGTTTCACACACTTGGGAATCCCATAAATTTGGCATGTTTCCAATTGGTCAAGGGATTCTCTCCACACACATGGCATGTTGTCCTTGTTCAAGGGGACAACATCCTAATTCCTTTCATCTCCACCATCTATTATTTATCCTTCAAATCTAGACCGTTGATAGGTGCCGCCTCGCAAAATGCTTGAGAAACCCTATAAATACACCCTCTTTCCTTAGCATTTATACATCCACAATTTGAGTAAAGTTACTATGCAGGTTTATCTTAGGAGCTTGGAGCTTTCATGGAGTCTTATACTTAGTTTTCATATCATGTGTTACTTTGCATTCTCATCTTAGATTAATTAATTGCTTCATAGTTACATTTTATCATCCCCATTGCATCATAGTTACATTTTAGGTTAGTTTGTTTTATGTTTGCATTTGATCGTATGTATAATCATGGATAGTTCATTTTAGTTTCATATCATCTCACTCATCTCCACTTGTTCATTTATCCTCAACATCATCCTTCGTTTATCATTGTATCCATTATCCTTTCCATTGTTTTGTTTCATTTAGAAGCATACCACTAATCATTCTGGCACATATTTGCACATAGAAATCATCTTAGCTTGCATATTAAGCATCAAATCTCATTTTCTAGGTTGTAATTTTAACAACCTTTGTGCCCATAGAAATATGAGGGCCAAACAATTTAATAAATCCCTAGAAATAGAGGACAATGATACGTATTGAAAGTTTTGATTGTATTACTAATAGAGTAGTTTTACTTGCTTCAAACTTTGAATGTAAACTGTCTCATTAAGGTTTGTGTTGACGTTAGATCTCTCCACATTCAACACATGCACAGTTTCCATTTCCTATATACTTTGGGGGCAAGGATAACTAGTTTTAGGAGGTGTCTATTCATTTAAAGGATCCCATCTTCTCATTATTTTCCTTAACATATTAGCATAGCAAGTATGATGACTATTGAAGAGGGATTACCACCCTAGCTATTTTCATTGACATCTTGTGAGATTTGACTTATTGACATACCCTATTTTTGGTGGTATTTATAATCCCCCCTTTAAGGCATGTTTAAATCAAATTTTCCCATTTTGCATTAAGCATATATTCGTCCCCCATGACATTAAATTTTTATGCACCTCCTTAGGTGTGGTTGTTAATTTGTCTCCCTTGACGTTAAATGGTCTCCAATAACATTAAATTTTATGCACTCCCTCAAGCATGATTTGCATAGACCTAACATAATGGACCTTACTAGGCTATGGATATGATCATTTTACATGGCCACCTAGCTAAACACAACTTTCTTGCTAGTGGAGACATGTGTTTCATGTGTCAACTAGCATAAAATTTCTTTCTAGCCTTGTGAAACCCATCATTTATATGGACACCTAGCATAAAATAGCCTACAAGAAAATAGATCTATGCATCACATCATTTTAGCATTTTTAGATGTGTATGTTGTGAATTCAATGAATGATGCTTGGTAATTGAGATAACCTTTCAAACTAAGGTCTCTTTACCTTGCTAACTCAAATATTTATTTTTCATTTACTAACATTTTTTTATGTTTCATATATGTGCCATGTTTTCTTTATGTGTATTATGTTTGTCTCATGTATTTTGTGTGTTTTCATTATATTTTTGGTGTGTTTATCTTGTGTATTTTACATGTTTTCTTCATGTATTTTGTGCATTTTTTCTTTATGTATTCCATGTGTTTTCTTCATGTACTCCATGTATTTTCTTTGTGTATTCCTTGAATACATCGTGACTTCTTTATGAATGTTTTGTGTATGCTTTTATGTGTAATCCATTGATTGCTCCATGTACAGAATGAATATTTCTTTCTCTTGTGTTTAATATATATGCTTCATGTTTTTCTTCACAATGTAGATTGATGGGATCCTATCTTGGGGGCTTGTGCACCCCTCAACTTGGTGCCATTCTATCTCTTTAGATTTTGATAATGAAATATATCTTCTCCTTGACTTAGTGTGACTATGAGTGTAAGTTTATACTCTCACTAAAGTGAGGGCTAAATATAGCATTGTAAATTGTCACCCTTGAAAATTCCACACTATGTTTAGCTCCCCCTAAGTGATTGGACCTAATTATTCTCTTAATTTTCTCATTTTATGGTCAATTTTGGGAAATTGAGATAAATTTAGGAATATTAATAAATATTTATTTAAGGATACTAAAAGACCCAAAATAGGTTTGGACTAGGGCACCACCACCCTTTCCTAACCTATGTTGGACCAATTTGAAATGTCATTGCCAAAATTTTAACATTTACAATTCCAATTTCATTTGTTGACTTTTGATAATTAATTTTGCAAGGAAACAGATAATTACAATAAATACAAGTATTTTCACCATATTAAATCCTAGCCAATATTTTGAGAAATTGAGTATCCTAAAAATAATTCAAGTAAATTCAAGGAAAAAATAATCATAATTTTATAGCACTTTCATTAATCATGATCATGTTTACAAGGCATTATAAATAAGAAGGAAATTATGAAGAAGCAATTATTACGATGCATTTATTGTGAAGATGCATTGAGTTATCCTCTACATGCTAGCTTCAAAAATCTATTATGTTTTGTGGACTAACCTATTGAATATCTTAAAGACATTCAAGAATCCATCAAAAAACCTTTGGTGGCAACACATAGTGTGGAGATCACTTTAACATTGATTTCATCCCAAGATAAAATTACCATTTATTATTTATCATTTTACTCAATTATTATTTTGGCCTCTAGCCAACATAGGGAATGTCATATTTATCATTATAATTTGTTGCATGTGATGGTACAAATACTAAAATGTAGTTTTACATAGGAAATCCCCTAAAAAAAAGAACCCTTTCCCCTATTTTCATGTGTTTAGGATCTAGATTAAGAAGTTTCATCAGGAGCGGGTCAAAGGAAACAAAGAGCAAACTATAACCTACCTTTAAATTTTTTCAAATCCCAAAAAATTACCATGTCTAAACAAGGGTGTAACCACCTTTGTCCCTCCAATTTAGGCCCAATATTTAATAGAAGGTTCCTCTCTATATCTCCTTTGCATATTTGTAATTGTTTCGATAGTTTCCATTTTCATCTATGAGATAATTATATTTTTAGATCTAGGGTTAATGTCAAATAGGCTTGTTAAATTACACATAAAATTTGTCATCTTTGCAAATCAAAATGACTAAACCCTAGGGGATTGGCTCTCCATTGTGGTAGCTGATGGTCTCAATAATGGCTAGTTTTCCTTTACCGATTTATGTTTTTATCATTTCATATGCTAAGTTTAATAGACATTCTCAAGACTTTATATATCTTTTATATTCCTTTCATACACTTTAAAGTGGACTTAAGTATGAGGAAATGGAAATATTATATGTTGAAATTTGTATGAGTGAATGCATGAATTTCTGTAGGATTTAGTATGATTCTATGTTTAATTATCATTGCTAATAGTGTGGAAACCTTAGGAATGAAACTAACATCTTACAACTAGAAGGACTACAACTCATAGAAATAGCTTTTCTAACTCACAACATAAGGACTATAGACAGTTGCATGGGAGAGGTTAAAATAGCCAAGTGTGACATTTTCAAAAGAGAATAGAGGTGATCATTTAATGATCAACTGTGATTCACCACATCATATTCTTGTTCACCGAACAAGAATACTAGGAGGAGAAGGAGCTTGTTTTGAATGGGACTAACTCATGACGTGATTGTTCTCAGGAAAACGTCTCTATTATGGTAGTTAATTGTTAGCCATAGAGTTCTAAATCAGTTTTCTACTCCTTCATAATCATTGTCTTTTTTTTTAAGACTAAGTCCTCTCCCTATCTTTGAGGGAGAGTGGATGGATACTTTATGAGTTTTTTTTCAATCCTAGAGGAATAAAAATCCTCATAGACCCTATATAGTGGGATATATTTCCAAGGAGTAAATCTAGTAGTTGTTTATCATTGTTTCTAGTTGATTAGCTATTTTTATGTTATCAGTTGCAGCATTAGATATGTGTTATTGAATAAGAAATATTTAGCAGATTCTTGTTGGATTGTATGTAAGAGTTCAGTTTTTATATGCAATAAAGGGAGTTAGTTCGATATTGTGAGTTTTTTATTAAGTATTTAGTTTTTGGCATCTTATATGGAAGAAACAAATCAAGAAAGGGCCACTTGAGGTACCACTAATCCATTTCATTTATTGTTATTAGATTAATTGATGCATTGTTGAAATTAGTTAAGATAGTTTCCACTCATATGCATGTGTAATTCATGAACTCCATTTTGTAGTTTGGATTGAATTTTGTAGCTTCATTTTTGTTTCATACTCCAAATGAATTAGTTATAGTTTATTTTTAACAATTAATACTAGTTATAGTCTTGAGTGTTAGGTACCTATAGCATAAGGTAGTAGCTTATATTTATTTCCCCTTTTTTACAAATAAGCATTTCATTTCATTTTCTAGATTTTACAATTTTCTATACATGTGTAATTTCCTATACACCATTGATATAGGACACATCTAGGATCTATGAATGTGCATATATTGTGCTAGAACTATCTAAATTTTATGATTCCCTGGTTGATAATTAAATGTAGCCTCTTGTGAGAACTATTGAGTTAGGAATCCACCCTCTGAGTTATGTGTCTACAGGTAGTAGCACCAAGTTAATTAGACGTTAGAGGGGCTCTACATTTTTTACATCATTTTCAGGATGACCTACTAAGTCCAAGATTTCTCTTGTATATTTTCAATTCCTTTCAAACTTTCATAGTTCAATAATTTTTTTCAACATTAGGGTAAGTAGGTCTTACCCATCAAGAACAACAAAATTTACTAACAATGTGCAAGAACCACTGATCTAAAAAGTCACAACCATTACATGTGGAGGAAATGAGATGCTTTGGGAATATTTCTCCCACATGAAGCATTAGAGGATACTAGTGAAAAAAGTGAATAGAGTGAGGGTATCCTTGAAGAAGAATCATCCTTGACACCAATACCTAAGCCAAATATAGCTTAGAAACTTTCCATATACACATAAGCATCATGGCTGATACAACAAGAGAAGACCCACCAGAGCATGTAATGTTTGAGTTCCCTATAGCCAACTAGGAGAAGGCAGTTGTTCTAAAGAACATACCTCCTTCAACACTCCCTATATTTTATGGACTGGTCACAAAGGATCCAGAAACCTTTCTTTTTTAGTTTGATATGTTATGTCGAAGTTATGATTATATCATATAGATGCTCGTAGACTCAAATTGTTTCTAGCAACACTAAAAGATGTTGCTCTGAGATGGTTCATGGGGTTGGGAAGAGATGTTGTTCCCAATTGGAACACAATGAAGATAAAATTATTGGAGAAATACTAAGATTATTATAGAGCAATAGATAGAAAGAGGTATGACATATTTTGGATGTCACAAAAAGAAGAGCCGTTGAAATATTATGTTGAGAGGATTTAGTTCTACCTCAAGAAATCCCATGAAAATAGACTTTCTAATGAATCTCTAAAATTGGTATTCTTAAGGGATTCAATGAGGACTATATGGATGCCCTCAGCCTCATTGGTTTAGGAGACATCTCATAGTTACCATTTGATGAGATTTGTAAAGTATGTAGAAACTATTTTGGGTACTTCACTAAGAAGACTAGGGGATACAAGCCCTCCTCTCTCAAAAAATCATCTAATGGGGTTTCAAGGGTGGAGTTGAGTAATATTCTATAAAACATGAAGGAGGATATCATTAGCAACTTGGCTACACAACTAGATACCCTCCATATCAAGAAAAAATAAGAAGTAGAGGTAGCCCTCACATAATATTGTCCACACTATCACTAGAAGAAGATTAATTACAAATGTAAGAAGTTGCCTAGTATTTCTAAGGACAAGCAAGGGGAGTTAGAATTTCATGCTCTAGAAGATGAGGAAGGTCAAGTGTTTTACATAGCTCAACACAAACCATGGTGTAGCCAAGACAAGGCATACCCCAAGATCCCTTGATCTATAACATGTCATTTCTAGGTAATAATGCAAATTTCCCTAGTTGTAACCCTCAATCTTGGACCAATGTGTAAAAATCACAATAGCCAATGCCCTAATCCAATTCAGCTCAACAACATCAAGGCATGTTTCCACCACAAACTTACCAAGGACCTAATTATAATTCTCAGTGGCCACCCCAACAAAATCAATGGCAACCATAGTGGCAAAGAGTTCAACAATGGTAAAATCAAAATCTCAATTATTAGTAGCCACAATAGCCCTTGTAGCCACAACAATAAGCCAAAATGGTAAACCTAGCAATAGCATCACCAACACCACCAAGGGAACCTCAATTTCTAGTACAACCTGCACCTAACCCAAACAATAAGCCTACCCAATAGGCTTATGATAATGACACCATATGTAATAACCTACTTATAGGGTTGAGGTGAGTGATTGCCACCTCAAATCAGGAAAAATGCTAGTTGGGCCTTCATCTCCTAACATCACAAAGTTGGATGATGAGTAACTCCTAGTAGAACCCAAGGAAAAACAACTTAGGGAACTTGAGTCAAATCAAGTCAACCCAACAAACATAAGTCCAAATCCTCCATTCCCTGAGATATTAATAGTGCAAAAACATCATTCACAAACTAAAAGTGATCTATTGTGACAACTCAAGAATGTTTGCATTGAGATACCCCTCATCTAGATCATTAAGGAAGTGCCCATTTATACCAAAATTGTGAGAGAGTTATACCTCAAAAAGCTAGGCAGGAAACATACGGACCCTCCATCTATACATGTCTTAGGACGACTTCCACACATTATTTTGGGAAACATAACTATCCCCAAGTATGCAGATTTTCGGAGCCCTGTAGTGGATGTCAAAATAAATGGTACTCTCATTAAGAATACCTTAATTAACCTTTGGGTAGTCATTAATGTAATGACCAAAGAAACCATGAAATTATTACAACTAATGGAGTTCATACCAATTGTAGCTTAAAAAAATGTATCTTTGGACATTTTCATGCTTATTTGGGTCCTTCTTATGGATGTTAGCCTAGTTTTTCCTAGATTTAATGTTGTAATGTGGTCAACACATTCACATCAAGTCTTGGACCCTTGTGAATCAATAAGAATTTTATGATGTCTTGTAAAAGTGTTGTGAAGTGTTGTAACCCACTTTCACACTTTTCTAGGACCTTTTTATTATAATTCACTTAAATAACCTCTTTTTATCACTTACCAACCTTATTTGAAAGTTTTTTAAAGTGTTGTAACAAACTTTCACACTTTTCTAGGCTTTCATCAATAATTTAACCCTTTCTTATGTTTAAATGACCCCTTTATACACTTACAAGCCTTAATTAAGTGTATTTTTAGAATAATCATGTTAAACATCATTTAATACACTTTAATTCCTAACACCCACTTAAATTTCCCTAGTGGGGCCAAGTCACCACTAGGGGCACCTTTGGCTCAAAAATCAAAATTATTTCAAAATTCTAGCGGGATATTAATTTCTAAACCTTGAGGTCAGCCTGTGATGTGGTATTTTTGGGAAATTTTGTATAATCATGTATAAATATAGGTTTTTCCCCTCATTTTTCATCTCCTAATCTCAATTTTCCTAATCATTCAAGCAATTATCAAGCATTCACTTTAGCATTCTAGGCATTTTCAAGCATACATCCATTGGAGCTTCTACTTGCATATCTTCAAATTTCTACTTCAAGGGTTTGGTGAGTTGTAGCATTGCATGTTGTTCATTCATCATTCTCTTTTCATTTCATTTCATTTTCAAGGGTTTAATTACCAAACTGGGGTTTGACCAAGGAAAACCCCTATTCACTAAGCCTTAACCATTTTTCCCCCTCTTTACATGTGTTTTGCAAGTCTTGTGTGCAGATTTGTAAAAGAGAAAGGTGTGAAAAGTTGTCAAAAATTCATAAAATTCAAATTCAAAGTCAACAAAACCCTAAAATAAGCTTGGAGATCACCTACAAGTCAGATTCTATATATTTGAATCTAGAAACCTATCAAGAACTGAAGTACAGAACGGGAGCTACATATTGCATCTTCAAATTTCTCAAAATCTAAAGGTGGACTCAGTCACCATCAATTGTGAATTAGCCCCACTGCCAAGCCTGAAAAGTCTTTTCTACAGTTTTGGATACCCTTTTGCCTAAAACCTGTTCTAGCATATTTTTCTTGAAACAAGACTAAGTCACCCAGCTTGGCATAAGTGTCCTAGTAGGCTTCAACAGTGATTTCTACAGAATTATAGAGCTCCTCTACATCACTTTATAATTTCCAAGTGCTCCTCTCTAGTCTCATTTAGTTCTATTATAGTTTGATTGCATTTTTAGTACATTTTGCATATCACAATGTGTTTTCAAACAAAGTGCATTTCCTTAGTTTTGCATTAATAATCCATCTCTTTTATCAGTTCTTTGCATTTAGGACATTCTATTTAGACATATTTCAATCATATTTGCATTAGTCTTGAGTGAACCACTTAAGTTTTTGGGATTCCTCTCTCCTTTTAGGTGCAAAACCCTAGAAGTGTAAGAGAGCCTCCCTATCCCAAAAATTTATGGTTCATTTTGGTAAACCTACATTTTGAACATTATATTTTTGATATACAGTGCATTTAAATCTTAGGAATAGCTTACATCAACATTTCATTGCATTTTTCATTGTTTAATTTGTATCCTAGGGTTTTAAAATTTGCATTAGTGAAAAGGTCATCTAGCTTGCATTTTTGTATTTTCTTTCATTAAAAATCAACAAAATTATGCATTTCCATATTATATTTGCATCTGAAAACCTAAAAAGCATAAAATCCAATTAATTTTTTTTGAAAATTTGCACAAAAATCACTCCCTGAACTCATTCGCCACCTTGGGCAACTTGGTCCAATTGCATATTTTGTACTACAATTTCTATCATTTCTAGACCATTTTCTCAATTCTTGTTTTCTGTCATTACATTTATGTTACTATTTCTCAATTTTTTGTTTTATTCAGTTTCTTGCACTTAGTTTTCTTTCATTTATTTGCATCATGGATATGTGTTTTAATAAGTTTTGGATGTCATTAAAATCCTTAGTTGACATGTCAAGTTGTGCCTTTGGAATTGATCCTAGAATGACATTGAATTTCCTCATGCTCCTTCAACTCCTCATGAATGTCCTCCTCGTGATGTTGAAATCATTAGAGAAGATGATGACAATGTGAATAAGTTCATAAATGAATTCCTTGACAACCTTGAAGCCAATGCATCCTTTTATCTATCCATGAAACAACAAGACCTTCCTACAGTGCCACCTCCTGATATGTTTGGTTACTTACATCCTAAAACAAATGAAGAACCTAAGTTTCCTACAAAGGTGAACCTAGTTCTTCTAAAAAAACAACCACTCAACCATTCTATGATAATAAAGTAAAAAATACTCCAATCAACCTTGAAGAAACCTATGGAAAAGGTTTTACAATCTTGAGCAAACAAGGATGTGACACAACAACTGAACATGACATTCATCAACTCTTAGAGAAAAATCCAAAAGATGAAAACACAACGAGATTGGTTATCAAGATCCCTCTTATAATAGCAAGCCTCCTAGAGAATATCTGAGGCTTCGTGATGATGGCATAGTGATCTTTGATTCCCCTTCTAATCTAGATTTCCTCCTCCCTAGAGAGCAACCCTTGACTGATAACAATGACAAGGATGAGAGGATCACTTTGGGTACTACTCCTTCAATTCGAGAAAAGGGTGAATCTAGCAAACACAAAAGGCCTTACAAGTTACAAAAACTAAATTTTACTCTTCATCCACCACCTGAATGTGAAAGGAAATTGAAAATAATTTTAAACAAAGGACTATACTATTACCCCCTATGAATAGGTTGGTAATATATCCTAAAGATGCTAACGTTCCACATTGTGCATATCATCATGTTCTTGGACATAGAAGTGATGAGTGTCATCAATTGAAAGAAATACTAAGCAAGTATCATTTCAATGGTGATAATTGCTATCCAATAATTCCATAAACCATTATCCAACTCCTTGTCATGTCATAGTTGTAGAACATTCCCTTTTCACTATTACATGACCTTTCCCATCACCTGCCTTAGCTCATTCTTTCCTTACACCCAGTGGGGGATATAAGTTGCTAGCCTTGTCGTAATAATGCATTTGTCATTGTCCCTTAGCTTCGTTATTCACCTTCTTGTTATACCAACTAATATTGGGAGGTGGATGACTTGCTCGATGGTTGAATTGCATTTTCCTTACTAGTATTTTGCATTTTCTTCTTCTTTTTCTTTTGCATGTTTGTGTGTGTGTAATTTGATTCCTCGTGATGTTTTGTTTGATGTCCTCTCTCTTTGTGACATTCCTCTATTTGTACCTTCATTCTTCTCTATGTTGTACATTTCTTTCACCTTTTTCTTTTTCTTGTTTTCTCCTTTTGGGGATGATGCAAGGCATTGAGACATTTATGTCTCTTTCATGTTGACCCTAAAGGATTTTCTTTTTCTCCACCTTTTCTTTTGTCCTTTTCTTGTGTTTTCCTTTTGGGGATGACACAAGGCATTGAGACATCCAGGTCTCTTTCATGTTGACCCAAAAGGATTTCTTTTTCTTTGCCTTTTCTTTTGTCTTTCTCTTGTGTTTTCCTTTTGGGGATGACACAAGGTATTGAGACATTCATGTCTCTTTCATGTTGACCCAAAAGCTTTTCCTTTTTCTTTTGCCTTTTATTTTTCATTTGGCTTGTGTTTTTCTTTTGGGGATGATGCAAAGTGTCGAGACATCGTATGTCTCTTCCATGTTGACCCAAAAGGTTCTTTCTTTTTCTTTGTTTTCACTCTCTTTGTGTCATTCTTCCAATTCTATGTATTTGGGGGATGATGAAAGTTCCAAGGTCTCTAAACAACATTTTAGCAAAGAACATATTGACCCCAAATCCATAGATCCCTTATGTGTTTGGTGTTTTCATTTTGGGGGCAACCCCTTTTCCTTTCCTTTTTCTTTCACATGATGTAGCCTTACTCGAAAACATATGACTTGGAATAGGGGATTTCCAAGTTACAGTCTTTAATGTCTTCCTTCTTGTCTTCATTTTTCATTTGCTACTTTAAAGCAATTGCTCACAGTTTAGTGTGTAGTAATTCCTTTAAAATGGGGACGTACATTGGCATTATTCCCTTTGAATTTTCATTTTTCTTGGTTCTTAGTGCAGCCTCGTTACTTCATACAATGCATTTGTCTCTTTGTGGATGACATTGGGTGTGATGTCCTTCATGAGCATGATCTATCTTAGCATATTACATTCCTCTTAGTGGCTTGATGTGACACACTGCATCCCCTAAGTTGCAAATTTTCTATTCTTTGATCGGTCCTCTCTTAGAGACATTAGACACAATGTTCCCTAAGTTATAGACCTCATATGAACTAAGAAAGACTCCTTTGAACATCCTTTGCATGTTGCATTTTTCATTTTTTATATGGCCACCTTGCATAGCTCAACTTGCATCCCTGTGGTGCCATTGTTTTTGTTCATGAGCTGCAAGCATACAATGTTTTTCTTGTCTTGTGAAGCTCAAAATGCCATTTTATTTTGTGGCACCTTATTAAAGTTATCAGGGGGTATAACTTTTTATGGTTGAGTGGGAATCCCATTACGAGGCATGGGTATGTGCAGGATCATCATGGAAAAAACAGGCCCTTAAGTGGCAAAAAAATTAGAAAAATCAGAGTTAGGCAACTTGACGTAAAAAATTGAATAAGTTATCTATATTATTTAAATAATATGTAAAAATAGAATATGTAGAAAATTGAATGCAATTTCTAAACTACTAGGTTTATTTATTTATTTTTAAATCTATTTGATGAAAATTTGAAATTTCAATGTAGTAGTACTTAAATTTCAGGGAAAAAATAAGAAGTAGGTGTCTGTCTGACGACCCTAACCACAATAAAATGATAATTATTTTTTATAAGATTTTACACATAAGTAGAGGACTCATTTTCGGATGTGATGCATATTTTTTTGTAATTTTTTTCCAAGTAAATAATTAATTGTGAATTATTTATTACAACATTTAAAAATATAAAAACTCACCTGTCTGACCACCTTAACTTGGTCAAAAATTCATGAAATTCATTTTTTCTTTTTTTAATCCTATAGTATGCGAAGCATAGAATGTGGTGCATTTTTTGGATTCAAAAAATGTGATACCATTTGAACGCTATAGATATTTTTCAATCAACCTATCAATGAACACTTTATTTGTAATTCAAGTAGAAAATGAATAATAATTATTTATTAAATTCAAAGTACAACATAATTTATATTGTTGGAAAGTTGAGAATATCCTTTAAAAACCCTTTTCATTTCATCAATTTTGGATAAGAAAAAATTCATCAGCCACATACCCTACAAATACCCATCATATTGCCACTTTTTGGCCCATCATGATCTTGCACATACCTGCATGACTTTCCCCATAGCCACTTGCATGTGTGTGAGTGCATACTAGCTATGTTTCTCACCTTTTAGGCCTTCTCACTCGGCAGACAGTCATGAGTTCTGTCGCCTTAGAGTGAGTATGTGTTTTCTGGAAAAATAGCCTAGATTTTATCCATAACAGGATGGACAAATGATTGAAGCTTGATCTGACTCTCTTTTTCCTTCTCCTTCTTTCCCTTTCACTCTTTACATCATTCTCTTATTTGTTCCTTTGTGCTAATGTTTGGTTTGTCATGGGATCTTGATCTTGGGAGCTTGATCACCCCTCTTGATTATTGTTGTCTCATATTTCCAACATGAGTGCATTTGGATCCCTCTTGATATGCATGTTTGGCTACTTCAGTGTGAGTTTGAAGCAATTTCATCCTCACTAAATTGGGGGCTAAATGTAGTGTAAAAAATCTATCTTTAGATATTTTCACAATCATTTGGGTCTTTCTTATGGATGTTGGCCTAGTTTTTCCTAGATTTGATGTTGTAATGTGGTCAACACATTCACATTAGGTCTTGGATCCTTGTGAATCAATAAGAATTCTATGATGTCTTGTAAAAGTGTTGTGAAGTGTTGAAACCCACTTTCACACTTTTCTAGGACATTTTTATTATAATTCACTTAAATAACCTCCTTTTATCACTTGCCAATCCTTATTTCAAAGTGTTGTAAAGTTTTGTAACAAACTTTCACACTTTTCTAGGCTTGTCATCAATAATTTAACCATTTCTTATGTTTAAATGACCCCTTTAGACACTTACAGGCCTTAATTAAGTGTATTTTTTAGAATAATCATGTTAAACATCGTTTAATACACTTTAATTCCTGACACCCACTTAAATTTCCCTAGTGGGACCAAGTCACTACTAGGGGCGACTTTGGCTCAAAAATAAAAATTATTTCAAAATTCTGGTGGGATATTATATTCCAAACCTTGAGGTTGGCCTGTGATATGGTATTTTTGGGAAATTTTGTATAATCATGTATAAATATAGGGTTTTCCCCTCATTTTTCATCTCCTAATCTCCTTAATTTTCCTAATCATTCAAGCAATTATCAAGCATTCACTTTAGCATTCTAAGCATTTTTAAGCATACATCCATTGGAGCTTCTACGTGCATATCTTCAAATTTCTACTTCAAGGGTTTGGTGAGTTGTAGCATTACATGTTGTTCATTCATCATTCTCTTTTTATTTCATTTCATTTTCAAGGTTTTAATTACCAAACTAGGGTTTGACCAAGGCAAACCCCTATTCACTAAGCCTTAACCATTTTCCCCCCTCTTTACATGTGTTTTGCAAGTCTTGTGTGCAGATTTTTCAAAGAGAAAGGTGTGAAAAGTTCTCAGCAATTCATCAAATTCAAATTCAAAGTCAACAAAACCCTAAAAGAAGCTTGGAGATCACCTACAGGTTAGATTCTACAGATTCGGATCTGGAAACCTATTAGGAACTGAAGTGCAAAAATAGAGTTGCAGATTGTATTCACTACCATAGCAATCTTCCAAGTCAGATGAAGGGGGTTTATGCTTCTGAGAAGGATTGGTTTCTACATGAGAACACAAATCCTTTTTAAAGTGATGTGTCATTCCTTCATGAGGGATGGGAGTTATATAGCCCCCATCACTATCGTAGGTTAATGTTGTTGAAGTATAACCAAGTTGAACATATAAAACACAAGGTTGTTTTGGTTTTGGTTGTGATATTTCACACTCTCCCCTAAAGGAAGGTGTGAAACCCCAATCGCTACTAGAACTTGTGTTTGAAAAATGAATTGTTTGTATATGACTCTTTGGACCATGAGGGTGAGATTTTGGAAATTTTATTGAAAGGAGGTGTAGAATCTAATGACCTCCAATTATCACTAAAGATTTTTTTTGTAGGTGAAGGATTAGCATCAACTTGTATAGGTTCAAGCTTTGATCTAGGAATGAAAGTATTAGGGGAGTTGGAAATGTTGTAATTAGTTGATTCATAGCTTTGTTCATCTATTTCAACCATGTATATCTTGTTATTGTATAGTGAAGGGTAGATGGGACTCCTTTCATAGCATGAATCCATGGTCTCCCTAGGAGAATATTGTATTGAAGGGGTCGTTGCATGATATGAATAGAGGTAGGAAACACTACAAGTCCAACCTCAATAGGTAATGTGATCATCCCTAGTGGATGCCTATTAACATTGTCAAAACCATGATTATGAACATCATTAAGTTGAATGAGCTTTTTTTCCATGCCAAGTTTTTTTAGGAGGTCCATGCTACAAACATTAATTTTTTCTCCATTTTCGATGATAGTGTGTCTAACTAAGGTTTCATTAATGATCACCTTTATAATCAAGGGATCATTCTTGTTTTGAATCTCAAGTGAGGGTAATTCATGTTTAGGGAATTTTATTTCCAACTGGGTGACTTGCATTAGATGAGAGGAGGATGTTACATTATGCGATTTTATGTAAGATTGGATCTCCTCCTGCTTTATTTGCAACATTTCTTGAAATAAAAATTTGAATGTAGGTGATAGTTGAATAAGATACAGATATATTAGCAAGAGTATTTTTAAGGTCTTCAACACTAGGTACTCTATGTTGAGGAAAAATTAATGGTGTGGAAGTGATGTGTAGTCCCCTATATTTTTAAGTCACTAAGTTACAACTTAGCTGCTACAAAACATTGTTACGACTAGATTGCATCATGGATTTCAAGAAATATCTTAGTTTTTTGTGTGATTCACTAGTGGGAGGTGACTTAGGAAGCTCACTAATTAAAGGAGATCCCACTTGTGTCATCATAACCTCAAGAATTGTGTCTCTATTTGCATGATTTTTTAGTGAAGGGGATTCTAATGTCACTTTATTATCTTCACTTAGGGAAGGTTTAGTGTTTGAAGGATATGTAGCAATGTTCACATTTTCTTGCACCATGATATTCTCCCTAGGAGGAGAGTTTTTAGGAGAACTACAAGCCAAATGTTTTTGACATTCAAAGGTTGGTTCTTCTAAAAGGACTTCATCGCAAGTAGGGAGTGATCAATGGTTGAATTTTCTTGCTCAATGAGGGTTTCACTAGGTGAAGGGGGACAATTATGATTCTCATGACCTTCATTGATCAAAGTATTTTCTTCACCACTAGGAGAGATACTAGGAGAAGAAAAAATGTTATTTTCATGATTACCTATGGTTGTGTTGTCCTGTGCATCAATGTCTTGTCCACTACAAGAGGTAAGAGGAGAGAAACAACTAGGATTCTCAAAAATCTCATTGATTGGTTCGTATAACACCAAAATATCTTCTTCGCCAATAGGAGGGATATTAGGAGAAGAACAAATATGATCATTATGAATTTCCAAGGTTGTATTCTCTTTCACTAAAACACTCTCATATGGAGGGGATAGGAAATTTTTCTTAGTATGTCTAGATATGTAAGACATGGACATTGTTTGAACAAAAATGAAAAGCACTTGTAAACATTTCATGCAATGTTTTAGTAATGTAAACAATGTATATCCAAAGATGCAAAACATTTTTATCCAATATATGCAAAGCTTTAAGAATACAAACAATGTATATCCCAAAACAAAAAGCACTTTTATCAAAATTATGCAATTTTTTATGAATGTAAACATTGTATATGCAAAAGTGAAAATTAATTTTATGCATGTGATGCAAAGTTTCAGAAATGTGAGCATTTTCAGATCTAATGATGCTTGCAATTGAAACGTTTGCAAAAATGACTAACCTAAATTGATGTTCTTGACCTAGATGCATAAAAAAAATGTTCTTGAAACTTTCCAAACTTATAGTATATGATACTAGGAGGCTTAGGAAGCACAAAAATGAGGTTTCTAACACTGTAACAGATAGTTAAAAATCTGGAATGGGACTAATTCGCCCAGAATGGCGAATGAGTCCCAATAAGGGTTTTTTTCAAATTTTTCAAAAAATTTCAATTGATTTTGATGCTTTTTAGTTTGTATCACCTAAATACTAAATGAAAATGTATTTTTCATATGTTTTTCAATAATTTGGAATGCAAAAATGCAAACTATATGCACTTTAACTAATGCAAAATTAAAAAACCCTAGAATGCAAATTAACTAATGCAAAGTGAAATGCAATGTTAATGCAAGCTAATTATAGGATGATGATAGACCCCAAAATCAGAATTGTGATGGTCTAAGTTCGGGTTCACCAAAATGAAATGAATATTTTTGTCACCTCTTACACCTCTAGGGTTTTGTACCTAAAAGGAGAGAGACAAAGATCAACACTTCATTCAAGAACAAACCCTTTAGATTTCAATGCAAAAGGAGATTGAAATCTGTCAAAGGGGATTGTTCGAAAGGCTGAAAATGATAAAAAGGGTTTACCACTAATGCAAAAATTAGAAAATGCAAAGTGTTTGAAAATATAGTGTAATATGCAAAATGACCTAGAAATGCAATTAAATTGTAACAGAAACTGATGAAACTAAAGGTGTGCACCTGGAAATTGAAGAAGGTTAAAATGAAGGTCTGGAATCCTTAAAAACTTAATGCAGAAGCCAACTAGGACTCATACACCAATCAGGGTGACATAGTCCCAGATCTAGAAAATTATTCTAGAGCCTATTTTAGCCAAATGGGTATCCAAATCTGTAGAAACCTCTCAAAAATAAGTACATTGCGACTCATACACCACTAATGGTATATGAGTCCACTTTAGCTTTTCTAAAAATCCGAAAGTGGAACCAGAAGCTCTCGGTCTGTTCTTTCTATTTCTCTAGTTGTCTGGATCTAAAATTGCCAAATTTGGGTCTGTAAATGACTTTTTGTGAATATTTTGACTTAGCTAATAAGGAGATGTCTTCAAAAAGTTTGCAACTTATTCTTTAATGGTCTCCAAGCCTTCAAGGTACCTATATCTACAAACACACAAAGAAAGAGAGAGAAATGTTGAATGTTAGGGAATGGGAGTTTGCCTTGGTCAAACCCCTTTTAGGTACTTAAACCAAATGAAGAAATAAGATGAAGCGTGAACATGAAATGAATGAATTTAGAAACTTGCCATGATGATAGATCTTGAATTTCTACAACAATGGATGAAGAATTTTCCCTTGAATGCCTTAGAAGTGGTCTTGGATGCTCTCTAATTGACCTAACGCTAGCTTTCTTGACTTGAGATGGAGAATGAATGATGAATGAATGATGAATGCATTATGAATTAGGGTTTAAAAGCTTTCTTATATAGGAAATCCACCTAAAATTCCTGTTAATTTGATCCCCAAGGCCAACATGAAGGAAAATTAAACTTAAAACCTAATTTTTCCTGCTCAAACCTCAAAAATAGCCCAAATGGGACTAATTCGCCACTCTAGGTGACTTAGTCCCACCTGGATGGAACTCATTCGCCCAAAGTGGCGAATGGGTCCCTTAGGGGCTCTTTTGCCAGTTGGGATATCAGGGAGTGAAGAAATCAGGTTTATATGATGATTTAGATAGGTCTTTGATTAAAATAAGCCTAGGGATGCACAATATGGGGTCATAGGGGCCTATTAATGATGATGTAAAGGGTAATTAGGGCTAGGGACACAAATTTTAATGTGGAAGTGTGATTAAATAGACTTTACAACTTTAAAATGAGGTCCACATAGCCTAGAAAGGCACAACATCCAATGTGAATGTGTAAAACACATCACAACATTAGATTGGAAGGGTAAGTGCACCAATCTGTGACACAATTTAGGTGCCAAATTGGAAAATTTCACAAAAAAGGGTCAAAATTAGCCATTTGGCGAGTGCCAAATTTGGTGTGCGCCAAATGGAAAAGTTGAATAAAAGAAAAAGTGCATTTGAAACCCTCATTTCACTTCAACCTGTGGCTTGGCTTGGAGGATTTGAGGTCTGCAACTTGTGCTCACCAAATATCATCCATTATTTGCATCCTTAGCTTGCTATTTTCATGAGGATGCCACCAACACGTCAGAGACATCAAAGATTGAGAAGAGGTATGTGTTTTTATTCTATTTATTTCGAATTTGATTTAGAATACAGATTGAAATAGGTTTTTATAATAAAATTTTGTTCTATTCTTAGGGAATGAATCTCCACCTCCAAACATTGAGAATTCATAGTCACCCCCTCAGGAAGAGCCTCCTATTCAAGAACAACCTGAAACCCCTCCATCAATTCATAGGCATCCTCAAGGAACACAAGAAAATATTCTAAATCAAATTGAAAATAATAAAAGAGACATTGAACAATTAATTGGAAGATTAACAATAAAAGAGCATGCTGAAACCCACCCTTATAGGAGAGGGATTGTTGAATCATTGAAGTCAATTGTATCTCATGTAGGAGAAATGAGTGAGAAAATAATTTTTTGGTCAAATAAGATGCATGAGATGAGACAATATTATGCTAGTGGTTTTTCATATGCAGATGTTAAAAAACAAAAAAATAGCAAAGCCGACTTGTGTGCCCTATTTATAGATCTGAAAACCAACACACCTTTGTCTCATACATGTGGGAGGTTCCCCATCCATTGGTGCCACCATGAGTTAATTAAAAATAAATTTTGGGAGCGGTGGTGGATGGTATTTGACCAACCTCCATGCAATAACCATGAGGTACCACAATACTTTTTGATGAAACTCTATTATGATTTTATCCTCAATAAGATTCCAAATTATTTTGACATCTTAAATTTTCAAGGTAGAGGTGGGGGGTCCACACATGATAGACCTGTTGCACGACGTAATCCACAGTTGGCACCGAGACCCTTGGCTAGACCCATGGTGGAGCATGTCGCCATTCCTTCCATTGTTAAGGATAGTATAGAGGTGGACATGTTGGAGTCGATTGGATCACTCACCCAGACCATTTTACAGTGTGTGAGGCCTCTAGTAGAGCCTGGTGTTGAGGAGACGTGTAGGCCCCGAGCTCCACCCCACCATTGTGGCGCTTGTGGTGCAATTTGCACATACGATTATCAAAGTGCTCGAGATGCAGCTACACAACCTACATCAATTGTAGAGGCGATGAATTTCACAGATGATTTTCTGAATGATACATTCGGTATTGACACTTAGGTAAAATTCAGCAAGTTCATTTAATGTTGTTTATTAAATTATATTTTGAAATTTAAGAATAAGTAAATTAGTAGAATTTTAATATGATGAAATTTTAGGGTCAGAGTGTTCATGAGACATGCTCCATTCCTACAAACCCTTATTCGTTCTCGATGTTGAGTCCATAGGTATGCAACTAGTATTAAAGATATTATTATTGCATTTGAACAGTTGAATGTTATATTTGAATGTTTGTCTCATAACATGCTTTGGATTTCAAATAGATTCCTAGTGGACCTTCGACCTCCACACCTCACAATTCATTTCCTC
>VDFB02168118.1:57393836-57421118 GCA_007258455.2 Sequoia sempervirens
GAGAGAGAAAAAAAGACGAAAGGGGGAGAGAGAGGGAGAGTGAGAAAGGGGGTTGGAGTGAGATAAATTTATTTAGGTACCTAGGTGGGAGGGAAAGAGACCTGAGAGAGGGGATTGGACTGAGAGAGAGTAGTCTAGGTCATGTGGGAGGGAGTGAGACTTCAAAGAGAGAGAGACTTCAGAGGGATAAAGAGATATCCAGTTAGGGTAATGAGTTAGAGAGCGTATGAAAGGTAAAACCTCAACTATCCATCTATGATCATAAACTTTGCACTCTAAGCAATATCAAAGTTGTCGAGCAAATAGGGGAAATTCAAATTTTGTTCAAAGCAGGTCATTTGGCGCTCACCAAATGTGATGTGCCATTTGGTGAGTGCCAAATTTGGCGCTCACCAAATGACTTGCTTTGGACGTGTTAATTGATAGGATTTTCCAAATTTCCTCATATTTTTGTTTGTGCTCCCTGTCTCATTTGCATGTCTTTCAATGAAGTTTATAAAAAAAACCATGATAGCGTTAACCTCTCTCTTAGCTATCTAATTTTTTTATTTTTTTTCATTTTGATTTAGTTAAGGTTTTGATCCATGGCCTCTATTGTAAATGCCTCTATTTTTGGTCAAAAACCAACATGTGCTAGTTTTAGGATATATTTTTACTCATTCATCAAAATGTGAAACATTAATTTTTTTGAAACTAGACTCCATTCTACACATGATGAAAAAAAAATCAATTTTTGATTAGTTTTCAAAAAAATTAGGGGGGAGCACACTCAAATTTCAGCTTTTTAGGATGTGTCCACTTTGAAAATTTATAAAATATTATATATTCATTAAAAAAATAATCCGAAAGAATGAGGATAAACTACATGGTGTTAGCTAATTTCTCATTGTTGGGATTTTTGAAATTCTAAAAAAAAGTTAATCAAAAAGGGGGGAGCCCTCAGGCGCTATGCTATTTTTTTAATAAAAAAAGACCTGTTTTGGGCCCCTCCCTCTTTGAGACCCTTAATCTTCATTAATTTCAAAAATAAATAGTAGCTTAGAAACTAGACTCAGAGCACTTCAACTTTTGTTCTTGTTGCATCTTGAAATTTTGAGTGTAACTATCTTCATTTTCTCATGCAAATCAGATTTTGCTGATTTCAGAAAAAAGTTGGCATCTTAAGAGCCAAAATTGTGTCACAGATCCATGCACTTACCCAAAATCAGGTTTAATTTATAAGCCTTCTAGATTGATGTGAGAATGTAATTAAATATATTTTATAACATTGAATTAGGGGGAAAATAGGTCTATTAGACTTAGATGCTTAATAAAAGTCTAGAAAAGTGTGAATGTCATTTACAAAACTTTACAACACCTTTACAAGACATCGATAAATGTATTTTATTTAGTTTGCAAGGGCCCAAGACCTAATTTGGATGTGTAAAACACCTCACAACACTAAATCAAGGTGTCATTAAGTCCAACTTATCATCAATTATTCCCAAATCAAGCAAGTCGCCTTTTTTCTATGCTACAAAACTTAACCCAAATGGGATCCAAAATGGTAATAGCCCAACTTATGTTTCACAAAAGTTGTAAGTGATCTATCAAGCAAAACAATGTGGTTGTATACATGTAATTTGTTGTATCTAAACTTGTAGCAGCCATATGGGGAAGTATGATAGGGAAAACAAGGTCTAATTGTCTTAAATCTTCACAAAACATAGTAGTGAAGATGCTCTAGGGTGTTAGATTCCACAATGGTCCATTGTGCTCCATTTAGAGCCAATATCTTTCATTGATCATGCTAGATTTCTCCACAGTAAACAATGAATTCTCGTGGGAATTCTATTGCCATGACTTCTTTTTCCTTCATGTTTTATATTTTTTATACATTTCATATTCAATTGTATGCATAAACTTCTCTATCTTCTATGGTTTTAACTTCTAGGCATTTTTTTTAAATAATAAGTATTATACTACTTTTAGTCATTTGGAAGTTAGAATTCATCTTAGTGAGTTGAATATCTTGATATGTGAATCGATAGGGATATTCCTCAATCAGCTCTCCAATTACATATTTCTTACACAATGGCTCAAGTAGTCGTCCAATAATTGATTAGTTCAAGCAAAAAAATACACAAAACTAGCTTATCCAACTAAATATGCAAGCAAATACATTCAAGTATGGAAAAGAAATGAATACATAATAGAATTCAGACATAGACAATGACTGAAACATAACAAATCATCTTCACAGGCATGATCATGATCATGGTATTTAGAGAACCATGGCCATGAGCACAATCATAACCATAACCACAACTATGATCATGATCATGAACATCGCCATGACCATAAACATAATCACAATAATGGCCATGAACATAAGCACGGGCATGAACATGAGCATTATTTGATGTGGTAAATGTATTGCATGCATCTGTCATGCAGTATAAATTGACATAGAGTGTGGGTGTCTCCTCTCTATCCATCCATCTCTCTCCCTCTCCCTCTTTCTAGACCTCTATATCGACATCGCTTTGCCTCTCTATCTCTATGTCTCCATGTTTCTTCTGCCATATCTCCCTCTATATCTATCTCATGCTCTCTCCATCTCTCTCCCTCTATATCTCTCTTTACCAGTTGACCTCATGCACATCTTAAATCACAAAAAATAGCTCAAAATTTTCCCTAATTGACCTTCCACAACTCTTCAACGTACCCATTACACACCAATGTGCGATTGCTATATATATATATGGGTGTAACTATTAATGATAATGCTTTCTTGTTGGAAAGCATTTGAGACATCAAGGATAATGTTTAAGAAATTCTAGTAAGATTTTATGTCGAGCACGTCTTTGTTTGCATTTACTTGTTATCATGAAAACTGGCCACGACTCAAAGGGATTACTTATCACTATTGATTTAATATCTTTCTAGTCATCGAAGCGAATTTGTCCTCGATATCTTTCTAGTTATTGAAGACAATTTGTCCTCGAATACCATTATTGACTGAAATGCTTTCTAGTGTATCCTTCACGGTTACGTGACAGGTGTTACATTTGAGTATCGCCATTAGAAACACTTGTTCAGGGTATCCATATATACCTCCACAACTGATCATTATATCAAAACAACAATGGAGACCAAGGGGATGATGAATTGGGTACTACTGAATATATCATCGAGTATGAATTCTAATTTTATAGTTGGAGCAGCCACAGTCTTTCTCTTGGCAATAATAGTTTTTTTGCTGAAAAAAGATAGATCTGATAAGCATAGACTCCCTCCAGGACCCAGAGCGCTACCCATAATAGGCCATTTTCATCTCCTGATGGACAAGGAAAAGCCCTTGCATAGAATTCTTGATTCACTCTCAAAAGTTTATGGACCCATTATGCACCTCACATTCGGTAGCCGCCCAGTTTTGATTATCAGTAGTGCAGAGCTAGCCAAAGAATGTTTTACAGTAAATGATTTAGCTTTTGCTTCTAGGCCTCCTCTTACTCAGGGAAAGCATCTGGGTTATAATTTTATGTTTATGGGATGGGCTCCTTATGGCTCCTACTGGAGAAATGTTAGAAAAATATGTGCTCTTGAGCTTCTTTCTTCTAAACAGATCCAAACATACCGACCCAAGAGAATGAGAGAGATTTGTAAAACTCTGAATACTCTGTTTCAACAGGCTCAGATGAAAACCACAGTTAATATGAGAACTGTTTTGTCCCAGTTGACTCTGAATATTCTGATGAGCATGATAATAGATGATCGGTATTTTGGAGAGGAAGCGGGCATGCCATTAGCAGAAATTGGACATCTGATTGAAGAGTCTTTTGTGCTCCATGGGGCTGTGAATATTGGGGATTATATTCCCTGGTTGAAGTGGCTTGATTTGCAAGGGTATGAAAGGGATATGAAGAAGGTGCAGGGGAAACTCAATCCTTACATGCAGAGAATTGTGGAGAAGCACCGGGAAAACCCACCAAAAGAGAAGGAAGACATGGACTTCATAGATGTGCTCATCTTACAGGCTGAGGAGAATAGTGAGGCAATTCCTGACAAAGACACCTTCATCAAAGCCATTGCTGTGGTAAGCTCTTTTGCATGCTTGTCACTTCTCACTTTTAAGTCTTTTCGTGGCTTCCTCCACAAGGAGACCCACAAAAAAAACTAATAACCATTTCCTTGTGAAGGTATTTGTCTTTGTTTTCTGATTTTTCTTTATATATCTATTTAGAAGCAAATTTGTTAAGCTGTGAATATCATGTAAATTCTTATATTTTATTTATAATTTATGTCTTATTTTTATATAAATTTATTACAGATATATTATAGTAATAAAAATTTCTATTTCTTATTACCTTTATGCTACTAATTTATGTCTTATTCTTATATTTATTTCAGTAATAAAAATTTCTATTTCTTATTATTTTATTTTACTAATTTATATTTTTCTTTCAGAATATTTTTAGTGCAGGTTCAGATACTTCTTCACTTGCCTTAGAATGGGTATTGTCGTTGTTAATATTGCATCCCAACATAATGAAGATGGCTCAAGAGGAACTTGATTCTAAAATTGGACAAAGTAGATTAGTAGAAGAGTCAGATATACCACAATTAAAATACTTGCAAGCAATAGTCAAGGAGACAATGCGCCTTTTCCCACCTGGGCCTTTACTTGTACCACATGAATCTATTAAATCATGCATGATTGGAGGCTTCCATATTCCAACAGGAACAATACTAATGGTAAATGCATGGGCAATTCATAGAGACCCAAGAATTTGGAGTCAACCACTAGAATTTATACCAGAGCGCTTCTTGGGAAAAAATATAGAGATAGAGAGCATAAAAACTTTAGGGAATGAATTTGAGATGTTTCCTTTTGGGGTAGGAAGACGAGGATGTCCTGGTGCGTCTTTGGCAATGTGCATGATGCATATATCTCTTGCAAGGTTGCTGCAAAGCTTTGATTGGTTTCTTCCTGATGGTAAATCCCTTGATATAAATGAAGGAGTTGGTATGACAATGCCAAAAGTAGTACCTTTGGAGGTTGTTATTAAAGCTCGCCTTCCCCCTCATTTATACCCAAATTCTATTGAATAACAAGCTTATATACTGAAGCTTTCAATTTATATGTGGACTTCAATATACAAAAAAAGTCATTTTATTTCTCTTTCTACCACAACATAATGCACAAAAATTGCAAATTAAAATAAATTAATGCTGGTTGATTTGTTCAATTGATAAACATGTAAGTTATTTAAGAACTCATTATTAAATGTATAATTGTAACTAATTTGTATTTGAATAATATAATTAACTATAAAAAGTGATATTAATTTATCATATGATATCAAATATATATACTATTGGTATGAAAGGGATGTTTTACCTAGCTAGTTCATCACCTATGTCTTATTCACACTTGGTACTTAAGTTTACTTAGGGTACACATAGGATACTTATCACTTTGTCTCAAGTTATAAGATTAAGAAAAATGACAAAATCTTATATAATCTTATATTCACCTTGGCCTATATAACCGAGGGATTCCCTTTGTAATTCAATCAATCAAATTATCATTGTATATTTGCATCCATTGATATAATAGAATTATTCTCTCATAGTTGATATCTCTCGTGCTTTCATAAAAGTTCTTAGATCTTGGGTGACTATAGTCTTCAACCAAATCTTCCATGGTATAGAGTATTCTATACCAGCTCTTACATGGTACCAAAGCTTGTGGGATTGCTTCATTTTGGTATTAGTTGAGATATCTAAGTTGCAAATATTGATAGATTTTGAAAAGTTGAGTATGCACTTCTCTTGCATTGAATGATGACCTAGAGAATAAAAAAAAATGATAGAAATATAAAATTTGGGGGTTTCTTCTTTGTGGCTTTGTAATGCATATTCATTTTGGAGCTTGTTAGTGTAGATCTAAGCTCACCATTAAGATCAAAGTGTCCAAAAAAGTCATTTTTTCCTTTTGTTTCATCCAAATCAAACATGTGTGGCCAAATCTACAAAGGTTTGAAGCTATGAGGTGGTTGTCAGATCTAAAATCTATAGCTGCAATTTTGGAGCATGTTGGATTAAAATAGACCCTATCATCACATCTCAAAGGCCCTAAAATCCTAAGATCAATTGTCAAATTGTCAAAATCAGACATTTTTTCTTTAGGCCACCCTTAGGGAAGCTTTTGACCCCTTGCCATTAATGTTGTACAATCATCCATACAATTGCACAATCACTGGCGCAAGCAATTGTGCAGGTGTGATACAATACAAATTCAATTTTAAAATTTTAATTTTTTTTCTAATTTATAAAAATATATAAAAAAACATTTGTCTACTTTTTCACAAGTCATACCCTACCTACGTAAGATACCCTGTTCCTATGATAAGGTACATTTCCTTCATAGTGTGCCATGTGGTACGAGCATAGATCATGCCATCTACAACCTCCAATTAGCCGATCGATGCCAAACTGCGCGACAAATAGAATATTTTGAGGAATCTCTTAAGATTTCGTGGATAATACCAACCAGTCGAATATTTTGTGGATTCTCAAGATTTTGGCAGAAACGAAAATATTTTTACAAAGGTCTAGGCATATTGTGGTAAGTCACTATGATGATTTCATATTTCTTATTGTTGACGTCAACAGGCCAACCCCCAATTTGGCTATCCCCTCTACAATGGAGTTTCGATTTTGCAATCCAAATTTGAAGGCCCTCATAACTCAATCATTTGGCCTCCATTTTTTGATAAAAAAAAAATATTTGGGGTAAAAAAATTTGCTCTTCGCATTGGTGCAACCAATTTTTTTATTTTTACACCTATTTTTTCCAAAAATTACATATTCTCATAGATGTTGAGAAATTCTCATTTTGGGAACTTCCAAGGCTTTATTCTTCCTCCTATGGTAACATTTTTTAGTGTAGTTTTTTTTTTAAAGTACATAAATTTTCATGTAATTTTTAGTGGTGAGATCAACCTAATCCCATTATATCTAAAATCTATACTTTCAATTTGTAGTCAAATTTGGTACCTGTATGTTCTAAGATCAATTCCACTTCATTTTTTTTGGAAAGTTAAACATGTAATCACACAAAGCATAAAGTGCCAAGATCATGTACATTGTTGATAGGATTATTAATTGAGTAATTTGGATGGCAATGGGAAATCTCAAATTGAACTCTTAACTCCATATAATTATGCTTCATGGAGAAAATCACTATAGAATTATCTCATAGGAAAGGGTTATCCAATATATCTAAAGAAAACCATTTATGAACCTATTGATGTTACAGAAAAGGAAAGATGGGAGATCAATCATGAGAAAACACTTGGATGTATATGTTCATTAGTCTCTTTTGATTTACAATTTCATCTTGAATCATGCAAAACACCTAAGGAGTCTTGTGATACTTTTGAAAATTTGTACATGGTAAAACTGATAAGATTAGGGAATATCAAATTCATAAAGATTTGATGAATCTTAATCCTAAAGGTTTTGACCACGTCCATGACTATATCTCTAGGATTAAACAACTAAGAACATAGCTAAAAGACTGCAGTATTTAAAATGAGGATTTATAATTGATTCTAAATGTGTTATGCAAGCTTGGTCTTGAGTATTCAGTGTTTGTTAATGGATTCCATACCCATTGGATTTATATGGTAGCATCATATGTTGATCCTAAGTTTGATGAATTTGCAAATATCTTAATCCAAGAGAAAGCAAAGTTAATTCATATGATTATCATCAAGTCTTCTAGGCCACAAGCATTGATGGCAACTAATCTAAAGGTACAAAAGATTCAAGGAATCTTGAAAAGAAGAAAAAGGAGAAAAAGATGTTCAAGCTACATAAATAATTTTTACATAAATTATTTGAATCCTCTTCCTCTCAATGGGAATCATCTAAGAACGAAAAGCCTAAGTGTGCATATTGCAAGAAAATTGGGCAGGATGAACATTAATGTTATTCAAAATAGCTTGATGAGTTGAAGCATCTTCTTAAGAAGAATCAAATCAATTTTCCTTCAACAATGTCAGAAGGTTCATCTTCTTCTTCTTCATCAAAGCCAAAGAAACATAAGGGGCAAGCACTCATCATAGATATAGATTATGAGTTAGAGATGTGGATAATTGATTCAAGAGCTTCACATGATATGGTTTCATTAGGAAGTATGTTCTCTTCTTCTGAGTCTTGTTCATCACCACACATCTTGATGGCTAATAACATATATATGTGTGTTTGTGGGAAGGGATCTATTGACATGGATGATAGATCATTTAATGATGTTCTTTGTGTGCCTTTATTGTCAACCAATATCCTTTCTATTTATCAAATCACACATGGTAGAGAAGGAAAAAGCATTAAGTTCACACCAAATTTTGTTATCATTCAAGATTTGCATAGCAAAGATATAGTTGTAATTGGGGAGGTTGATCATAATCTCAAGTCTACACCTTCTCACATTTTTCTCCTATTGTTCCTTCAACTAATATTCACATTTAGGCACCTAGTGTGGATGCTTTTGAGGAGATTCAATATGGTCATTTGAATCTTGGTTCTTTCATCTACTAAGGTTCTAGAGACATGTCTCAATATTCCATCTCCTTCATCTATTGTTGCATTTGATGATGATTGTATTTATACATCCATGGATTCTTGTGATTCAATACAATAGAACATTCATGGTCTTCTAGATACAACTACTTGGGATGAGTACTTGAAAAACATTGTAGGTTTATTTTGTGAGTCATATCTTCTCGACTTGCAGGACACTATTGAGGATATCCATCTCCTCTTTAATGTTACTTCAGATTGAGTTGGAACATATTCTTCAAAATGTTGTGGGGAAGAATTTAGACCCTCTTATTCCTTCTCTTTCTCGACATTTTTCACAGTTTGGTATTGGTGTGGAGACCTTTGATCAAAATTTTGAGCATCCATCTTTGTATTTGGATTATGTTTTACATCCATCTAGATACTAGATTTTGGATTTTTATCTTCTTTAGTGTGGCCTAGAACACTTGACTTGATTATGGCAACTTTCAACATCGGTCACATGGGGACATGAGCAAAATTTAGAGACATCACACATAATCTTTCTTCCCTCACATTCCTTTCAAAAATGGGAAGAAATCCTTCATACATTGTTGGTTTTGTTTCTTCCTAAGGGGAGGACTGTTGCTCAACATGATTGGATCATCTTCAACATTCAATTGCAAGCATCTACCATCATTGCAATAGGCTCTACATTGAGGGGGAGTTGCATGGTCTCTCTTCTCTTTTATGGGGCTACTTTTACCTCACATGCACCATGGTTTTTTCCTTCTCATTCTTCCCTAAGAGAATTTTGTATTTTCTCTCTTTTGGGGAGGATTTTTGTCCCATTTGGGTTTCTCCTTTTCTTCATTTATGAAACATTACATTTTTGTATTGGTACCTAACATGGCCTAGTAGTTGGGACCCATCTTTGTATCATTTGCATTGTCTACTTCTCCCTAAGTTGTGCCTAAGGGCGGTGTTGGTGCGAAAGGATTGTTTTACCTAACTAGTTAATCACCTAGGTCCTATTCACACTTGTTACTTAGGCTACGCATAGGATACTTATCACTTTATGTCTCAAGTCATAATATTAAGACACATGCCATACAATCCAATGCAATCCTTTGTTCACCTTGGTCTATATAACCAAAGGGTTCTCTTTGTATTTCAATCAATCAATTATCATTGTATATTTGCATCCTTTGATAGAATATAATTATTCTCTCATAGTTGATCTCTCTTGTGCTTTCATAGAAGTTCCTAGATCTTGTGCATTCTATATCAACTATTATGTGCATACATTGATTGTTAACCAATTCAAAAAATATATTTTATTCATTTCATAACCAATCCATTTAATGTTTTTACTGTTTCTAATTCATTACTTGAATATGATACATAAATTAATATATAAAATTATTTTTTATTATGAAAATTAATGATAACTTCATAATAAATTAATTAAGAGTATTCATAAACTAAATTAATGAATAAATAATTTTACTTTATTTTTTATAAGATAAATTTGCATTGACACAATTCTAACAAACAATATGTTGGTGACCATAATATAGAAGATTTTTACTCTCAAATTTAAAAGATAGCATCTTGTGTTCAATTATATTGTTTTGATGTTTGAGATTGAGAATGTTGAAAAATGAATTCTTATCCCAATCATTTAAATTATTATTTGACACATCATTTGTAGAAGGGGAAATGTTATATTAGCTTGTGATATAAAATAAGGTATAAAGATATAAGAATATTATTATATGAAAATGCTTGTATTTAAAATAATTGACAAAATAGATTCAAAATTAAAAAACTATTAAATTGTATTTCTTCAATAATCTAATAATAAATTATAAATTGAAGTAAATAAATATAGAAAATTATAGAGACAAAAAAAATTAGTATTATTAGTTTTTATTATATATAAAAAGTTGTAATTGAATAATTAAGAGTTAATTTTGTTAATAAAAATGATATTCTATTATAATGAAATTTATTGATAATTTGTACTTAACAAATCATACTTTCCTCTAGTGTATATTTAGGTTATTTAAAAAAATGAATAATTTAAAATAAACTAACCTAGATTAAAGTGATTGATATATGTGTATAATAGAGTGCACAAATACATGTTATTTTAGAAAAAGTAAATGTATAGGGATAAGAGTACTTATTTAGAGGAACAACAATGGGAATAAAACTTGATGTAGTGCAAATTCAAGCAATTTTTGAATTACTAAATGTTTCTAGGAGAATTGTTCAAAGGTGTATTGAAAAGAGAAATGAAATAGATGAAAAATTTGAGAAAAATTGGGTAAATATTTGTAGGGTTCCCTGAAAAGATAAAATTTCAGAAGATGTAAAGAAACAGATGGTTGAATATTGGACCACCCACTTTCGTGTTTCTTCCAATAGAAAGGATACTATACCAATAATAGGTGAAAATGGTACAAAAATTTATCATCCAAAACATTTTATAGATACAACACAAAGTGAACTTTTTGAAGCATTCAAGCAAGAATTTTCAAATGTGAAGATTTTTCAAAGGATGTTTGAGACACTACGACCATCATTTGTACTTATAAATAAAGTGAAACTTCTTGTTGTTGAAATCATGTTGAATTTGATCTACACCTACAATCATATAAAAAATTTATGGTAGCAATTAATCAAAATTTAGCTGTCCCTAGAAGCACAACACAATTTGTGAAGTCTCTTGTATGCAAAAAATTAGAAGATTTAAATGAAGTCAATGTTTAGTGTATAAAAAATGTATATAATGATTGTGGAAATTTGTAGAATCTTTTACATGTTCACAATATTGAAATGCAAGTTATTTGGAAGAGATTTGAATATGAGACATACTTAACAAAGTTAGGAGTTGAGGCCAAAAAATTGTTCTCAAAGAGAGTGGATTTCCTTACAATGAATTCATGAATAAATTTCACAATATCATATATCCACATATCTAGCATTGTCATGGTACAAGATGGCAAGCTAAACAATTTCGTGATTCAAAGAATTGTTTTCCACTAGGTCGTATTCTCTCTATTGTAGATTTCTCTGAGAACTATAAATTTAGTTCTCAAACTGATATTCAAAGTCAATATTATCATTCAGAGCAAGTTGCAATCTTTGTGCAATTTTTCCATAGGCATGTCAAGTTAGAGTTTGATGGAATACAAAGTAGCAACGATGATTGAATTATCATAAAAGAGGTTCACTTTTATATTAGTGATGATACGAATCATGATAGAAGCTATGTAGCTCATTGTTTCAAAATGTTTTTTGAAGACCTGAGACGACGTGGCATAACTCAAGAACAACACTGGATATGGTCTGATAGATGTTCTAGTAAGTACATTGTTTTTTTTAAATTTTATTTATTTATTTACTTTTGACTTTGAGACTTAAATTGTTTAATTTCTTATATATAATTATGATTTTGAAGCTAATTTGGTTTGAGTGTAATTATCTGTAATGTCATAGGACAATTTTAAGTCTGCAAAATCTTTTGTTTGGTTAAGCCATCAACATGCTAGACACAACACCAATTTTTTGAGGAATTTTTATGAAAGTGGACATGGAAAAGGAGAGCACAATAGAGCAAGAACATGTGTGAAGCACACAATTCGTCAACATGAACTTACTGGTAGATCACCATATATGTATATGGAATCTAGAGATATTTAAAAAAAAAAAAGATATATATTAAACTAAATTAAATTCTTTTAGGTTCCCTGAAAGTAACATGTGACAAATTTTTCCAACATGTGTACTTGTAGGTAATGCCATACGAAATGTAAATAAAATTGTTGAATGGTGCAAAAGTCATTTTTCCACTTGCGACTCAACATACAACACATGGTATTTTTGGGAAGTTACAAGTACATCTAGTCAAATTTTGTTAAGAAAATGAATTTCAAAGTTTGTGTACATGATTTAATTGAATTTTCAAACTTGAATTTACAGATATTGATCGATCAAATACTTATAATTGCCAAACAATTCATGGTATTAGATGTTTGCATCAAATCATGACAACGGGAAGTAGAAGGCCTTATGTAATTAATGTGAGAGAAAAATCATGTTTTTGTATTGAATGCATTGAGGACAATGCAAATATTGTTCAATGTGAGAATATTAGAGATGGGTATGTTTCACGATGGGAAATGAAACAATTAATATCAATGCCTCCTTTTGCTAAAGATGACAATGTTGATGTCTACGATCCTCTATATTCAGTTGATTACGAACGTGTATCTGATTTAATTGTTACAAGTATGGAAATTGACTAAAAGTTTAAATTGATTTAAATATATTCTATGTTTAAGTAAGTTTCAAGCATGTTTATATATAAATTTATATATATTAAAAATATATTTACAACTTTTGTAAACTTTACATGGTGTGTTTATAGGAGATATTTTTGTTGTTGTTGAAAATCCTAACAATGCGGAAGGTGTAGATTACTATCTACTAAGATGTATGCAACCAAAAATAAAATTGGTGGAATCAATGACAAATGGTGATGGACAAGAGTATCCCATTGGATCAGTCGTTATTGAAGGCACATATTATCAACAAATAAAGATAGATAAAAATGGTATTATATTTGTTGTTTATATGCTAGGACAAAAGGTTCTACATTACAGTCACTTAGTTAGAGCAACAAAAATAAATTTAGAAACTTTACCTAAAAGAGGACGTGCCAAACAAAAGTGGAGGTTTCCTATTGAAGATCATGAAAAGATTTTAGAGATAATTAAAGATAGAGAGGATCTAGATTTTATGTACCAAGAGCTTTAAGTTAATTTTTGGATATATGTACACGTACTCAAACTTTTTTATAGATCTAGATCTATATATTTATATTGATTAGACATGAGACATGATTTAGAATGGGTTTTTTTCAAAGGCTTGGTCATTTACTTTTGGAATTGTATAAATAAATGTGTTCCATGTGGAATTCTTAATTTAGTTCAAGAATATTTGATTTCATAATTACATTTGAAACTCCACTTAAATATGTATGTTAGATCATATGTGCTTGATACAAAACCTAGTGACTTTAAAAATGTTTTCAAACATTTTGCCTAAATTCCTTTAAATCATCTATTTCCAATTGCATTTTTATGTTGGACATGGAATTATTTTAAGTTCACTTGAATCTTCGATTTCATTTGTTGAATCTTAGATCATGTATATATGTATGCAATTTACAAAACCTAGTGACTAAATTAAAAAGTTCACATTTTGCCTAAATTCCTTTAGATCATCTATTCCAATTGTATTTTTATGTTTGACATGGAATTGTTAAGTTCACTTTCAAATCTTCAATTTTATTTGTTCAACTCCACAAGTATATGAGCTAGATCATATATATGCACAATTTTGCATTTAAATTTATGTTCCATGGAATTCTTAAGTTCAAGAATCTTTCATTTCATTTGTTCAACTCCACAAGTATATAGTGCATCATTTGCAATTTAAAAAAAAAAATATAATACAACTTTAAAAATGCATTTTGCCTAGGGTCACAAGGATGATTTAAGAAATTTCTAGGAAAAATGAATTTTTAAAGTTGCAAGTTAGATGTTTTGTTGGGATCATGTGGTATTAGAAGGTTTTAGAGGTTTTTTCTAGTAGATTCTTAAATGTGAAAGTGTTAGTATATGCTCTTTATTAGTGTAATTTTTTTATAGTTTTTCTTATTGGGTTCCTAAACTATGATTACTTTATTGTAATTGTGTGACAAATCAAGGATCTAGTTCATTTGGTGTTTGAGTGGTGAAGAATCTACATCTATTGTCTCTAGTTTTCTTTATTTTTTATGTTACTAATGGGGCATTCAATATTTTTATTATATTATCCAAGATCTACATGCATTGTAAAATTTATTTTCTTTCATTTTGTTATCCTCGAATTCAACACGCTCAAATCAAGAGATAACTCCTACAAAACTTGTATGTTTTGTAGCCCACGTATTCTAAGCATGTAAAACGAGGCAAATTGCATTGGTCCTCATGTGTGGTCACCCATCTTCAAAAATTCATTCTAAGCATTAACTTTTGCTATTTCACCGAAATTCAAATTTTAAACCAAGTTGTGAAAATTCAATTTTGGGAGTTAGAAAATTTTCTGCACATGTAGGAGTGGGGTGATCACATACAAAACTGGTTTACAATTTTTGGGAGATTCAATTTTTTGCTAAAATCATATATTTTTAGAAAATATAATGATTTAAGCCTTAAAAGGTTCCATTTAGAGCATTCCAATTGAAGAAGGTTTGATCAAACTACCTTAGATCAAACCACCTCTGATAGAACCCTGCCAGTTTTAAACCATACCTATAACGAAGTCTTCTTTACACCTATCAAAATGCTGATAAAAAAAACACTTTTGATTTACCTTTTGGGGGATCAAATGAATTTATTTAAAATTTATTTTTTGTAATTATGTAGTCCTTATTATAAGCTTCCCAAAAAGTATAATTTTAAATAAATTTAATTTTATGATTATATTTATTTTTTGTCTTGTGAATGTAGGTTTTTCACCAAAAATCAAGCTCTTTGTTCTGCACATGTGGAAAAATAGAAGATTATCAAAAAAAGATTTGAAAAATATGAGTGCACCAGATATTGAAGTCCTTGATCCAACAAAAAAAAATTGAATTTCAATACATACAAAAAGTTGTGTTATAATGGTCCACCTATGTCTAAATTCGTTGTAATTGGTTTGACTTCAATCTTGATTAAGGAAAAAATATTCAATACAAAACTATGAAACCAATTGAAGCACTAGATATCGTAGTTACAAATATAAATTCAAAAAAAAAAGAATTTTATCCTTCATGGAAAAAAAGTTGTGTTATACGATGAGCATCACTCCTTAAAAATGGTGTTTACTGAAAAAACTAGTTTTAGAAGGAGATGGAAAAAGAAGTGCAATCTGATTCCAAAAATTTTGAAAAAAATATATTTAGAATCTACAGACAAAATGCCACAAATCACTAGTTTGTATCATCTTCAAATTCCTCACGGTTTAGCCGCTATAGGTGCCCGAAAGTTTGGCCAAAAATTGTAAACCAGTATTGTGGGATCACCTAACATTGATTTTTAGCACTTTTACATATTACACGTCTTAGTCATTTTCTAGCACATGTAGGAGTGGGGTTTTTTTAGTGCTTCTACATCTCAAACCACAAGTCACATGTAGGAGCTTTGTTTTTCACCGCTTTTACATATTCCATGTCTTAGTCATTTTCTGACACATGTAGGAGCGAAGTTTTTTAGCACTTCTACATCTCAAACAAGTCACATGTAGGAGCTCTATTTTCACCACTCTTACATATTTCATGCCTTAGTCATTTTTCTGGCACATGTAGGAGCGAGGTTTTTCAGCGCTTCTACATCTCAAATCACAAGTCACATGTAGGAGCTCTGTTTTTCACTGCTCTTACATATTTCATGCCTTAGTCATTTTCTGGCACATGTAGGAGCGGGGCTTTTTAGTGCTTCTACATCTCAAACCACAAGTCACATGTAGGAGCTCTGTTTTTCACCCCTCTTATATATTTCATGAAGAAGCTCTGTCTTTCACCACTCTTACGTATGTCACATGCATAAGCTTTGTTTTTCACCGCTCTTACATATTTCATGCAAAAGCTCTATTTTTCACTGCTTTTACATATGACATGTAAAAGATTTGTTTTTCACCGCTCTTACATATTTCATGCAAAAGCTCCATTTTTCACCACTTCTACATGAAACTACCCAAGTCCTTTAATATGTTGAAGCGTTGATTTTTAGTTGTAACGCCCCACCACGCAACCCTAGAGGAAGTTGCAACTAACTACTCAAACGTACTATTTTTTTTTGT
Source organism: Sequoia sempervirens (assembly GCA_007258455.2). Lineage (NCBI taxonomy): Eukaryota > Viridiplantae > Streptophyta > Pinopsida > Cupressales > Cupressaceae > Sequoia > Sequoia sempervirens. The sequence goes on from VDFB02168118.1 coordinate 57,410,286, forward strand.
TTAAGTACAAATAACATGCAAGTTCACTACCCATTGCCAACAACCTCTAAGGTTACAAGACTGAGATTACTTTAAAACCCAAACAAGAACATGAATTGAAACCAGAACATTTAATTAATTAAATATTAAGAACACATACATTCCATACATGATAAATTACATCAAAGAATAAGAAATACCACATGATTTCAAATAACAATCATTTAACAATAAGATTACAACCCTCATTCCCTGAATGAGGTAAATCCAATAAGCATGGTTACATAATACATCTTCCACCTCGATAAAAAATGAGGGCTAATTAATTACAAGATTCAACTAAAATGAATAGAGCATGAAATGAAATTGGATACCATGAGCTCACCAACTGAAAATCTCATCCATACGAACAAGAAGAAAGCCCAACGGAGTAAGGTGCATGTTCCACCCAACCAAGTGATACCCAAAGGCTCATCCCCTATACTAGGAGATAGTAACAACGGTTTCTAGACAAGACCATCTACCTCTAGACACAGGCTAAAACATAACTGAACTGAATCGAATACAAACACAACATCACTTAACACAATGGTTACAATGCTTCTAGATACTAATGAGCCACTACACAGTACAACAAAACTGACTTATGGTTGTCATAGAGAGAGTGTCACACATCATTTGCTATGATTTACCCTGGCTCAACCTTCCTAGGCTACCAGACTCCCATCCTGGGTTACCCTGGCTTGCCTCTATCAACTGCTGGACCCCCATACAAACTGTGCTTCTCGTCTCATCTCAAGCCTTAATAAGTACATGAGTCATGAGAGAGGCATTCATTATCTTAATTAGTCTGAAAGTTTTTTATTAATTCTTTTCAAGTTATCATTTACTTAAACCCTAAGTGAGTTACCCTAGTGCCCCGCTGTGTGTCGGACCCCCACATAGAGCCACTCTCCTATCGACAACATACCAAACAAAACCAATCACCAAGGGTGCCAAAGTGCATACAAACTAGATAAATAATCACTCCAACTCTAGGAGGCAACATATAATGAAACTCACTCCAAACAATTGGAGGCAACAAAACACGTAATCCACTCCTTCCAAAGGAGGCACAGACCACATAAACCACTCCTAATCCAAAGGAAGCACAAATCACATAATCCACTCTTAATCCAAAGGAGGCACAAATCATCCTCGTTTGTGAAAACCGGGTAAAACAACAGGATACAACTATACGCACGACCCAAGGCAATACAAAGGTTGACTAACATAACACAACAACCCCAAAAAGTTAAACCACTTTTGGAAAACATAACAACCCTTTTAATCAAATTTACCCAAAGCGAAAATAGAAGAAGTGTACATTCACGAAGGGCAATCAAACAGGAATTAAATCTATATTTGGATTTCCTAAATCCACTTCCTCCATTATCATTCAATAAATTATTTCCTTAATAAAACTGATTTAATAACGTCTCTTTCAAACAAAAGATGAAATTTAAACCAAATATTTAATTCCCTAATTGCTTTTAAATAATAACAAAATAAACATTTACTTCTTCGATTTAAATCATATCCTTTTAAAATAACTATTTCTCCTTTGCAAAATAAATCATTTTAAAAATCCATTAATCTCGCTATTAAACACCTTACATTTAAATCCAATATTTGTCCTTTTAAATATATTATTTTAAAATAAAATCAATAATTTAACTATGAACACAATATTTTAAATTCCTCAATTACACATTTCATGAAAATAACTAATCTTATCGTAAATTTGTTTGCAACCAATAAGAACTATAAATAAAAAATGCTCTTTTAAATATTTCATTTCATTTAATACGAATATCCCTTTTCCTTAAAATCATTCCCTTATTAAATAACTATTTAAGCATTTAACAAGCAATAATAAATTAAATCTAAGGGTCTACTTTAATTTCTCGATAATATTTAAATATAAGAATCCCATTTCCCATTGAAATCATTTCATTATAAAATCAATATATACATCTTATATAATAAAATAATCTTAAAATAATTGTGTTTAAATATAAATATATTTAAACCTGTAAACATTTTTTAAATATATATTTATATTTTTTATTTAAATCTTTTAACCTAATAATAACCCAAATTTTGCCAATTTAAAAAGCAAATAAAATATACATTAATAATACACATATATATATATATATATATTATATTATATATTTAAAATAATATATACCATATATAATATATATATACCTATATTTAAAAATTATAAACATATATAAATAATCATATATATATATATATATATATATACTATATATATAATAACATATATATATAGATATATATATTACATATTATATATATAAATATATAAAAATTTATATATAAAATAAATAAATTTATAAAAAAAAAACACAAACTACTCCCCACTTGGTCATGGGATCAAACCCTACCCCCTTAAGTAGGTCTTGCTAATGGGGGCGTTGGGTCTTGCCTCCAAGGCCAGCATACCCCATATGGGGGTGGCTGTGGAGGCATCCCCCCCCCCTCAAATTTAATCCACGATTTTTTTATTATATATATTTAAAAATAAAAATAAAAAAAACTCTCCTATTAAGGGCAAATTCCCAGAATGTTTTTCTTGACATAATTTTTTTTTTTTAATATAAAATTTTTTCAGCCTAACAGCATATAAATTTTATATGCAAAATATATGTGTATATATATATATATATATATATATATATATATATATATATATATATATATTCCATTACAGCCAAATTGGGCAAATTTTCTACAGAATAATTACACAGCAAATTTTAATTTCTAAATCATAATGAAAAATTCTCAAATCCAAACACAAGGTTTTCTGATTTATTTTGTTCCTCTTTCAAATTTCTATTGTTAAAACTTGGAAATTTATGTTGAAGGAGTGAGTTTTTCCACAAGAAAACTAAATTCTTTCAAGATTTTAACAGGGTTTTCAAATTTGTTTCCAAGCAAGCTTTCAAAATTGAAAATGCAATTTTTCAAAACAAATAAACAAGAGAGAACCTGTGATCTGAAGCTTGAAGAAGAAAAGTTGAGCTTCCTTGGAAGATAATTTTTCCAAAGCTTTTCCAAAGTCTTCACCCAAATCCAATAATGCATCCCCAAAACAAGAAAACCTTCATTTCTTTTTAACAACAATATTTTTCTCCAAAATGAAATATCTCCACTCTCATCAATTTTCCCCAAATTTAGTCAACTTCCCCAAAATATCCCACAACCACCATAGTTATTTCCCCTCTATCCATTTTGAGGATATTTTGTTTTAAAAAAAAAAATTAAAACCAACATTTCTATTCAACAAGAATTTAAAACTTTTAATAATTCCTTTTCAAAAAGCATTTGAAACTTTTTAATAATTTCTTTTCAAAAAGCATTTGAAACTTTTTAATAATTTATTTTCAAAAGAAATTACAACTTTTAGAATTTCTTTTTCCAAAATAAATTAACACTTTTAATTTCATGCATATTTTTAAAACCACATGAACCATTTAATTTATGCATTCCACAAATAAGTTTAATTAATCAATTCAACACAATTAATTTAATTGATCAATAAAATAAATCTAATCCAATATTAGATTATTTTATTAATTAAATTAAATTAATTGATAAATTAAATAACATTTCTAACATTATAACTAGATTTGTTTAATAAACAATTTAAATATATAAATCCATTTATTTACCTTTTCCAACTTGCAATTAAATAAAATCAGGAGAGATGAATAACAAAGAAGCAACTTAACCCGATTAAAACCTGACAACACACTATGACTAGGGTGATGAATTGGCACGGAAAACCTAGCTACTATCTCCCAATCGAATACCATTGCCCAATGGACTTGCTCAAACCTGTGAAACCAGGTGGAGTCGATGTCATATACCTGTCAACCTGTGAACAAAGAGTATATTGAACATGCATATATATAACATAATAAACACATTGTGAAGATGAAATCGTGGAATTATAGGGCACTCGTAAGCGAGTGATACGATCTCGTCCCCTTCACCAATACACTCATCATAGACTGACAGTTCCATCATAAACAAATATCTCATGCAATAACATGTTACAATAACTAATCATCACTACACCAATTAAAACATGTCAAATAAAGCATCAGATAAGATACATCACATCACACAAATAGACTATCTCTCTATAAATAGCGATCAAATCACACACACATGATAAAGTATCTCAATAACCAAAAATCACATCAAAGCAAACAAGGACACATTGTCCAGCAAGAAAGCAAAACAAAGGGATATTACATCCTCCCCCTTAGGGTCAGGCTTACTCCTGGAAGCCTGCAAACACAAATAGGTAACACGCACACACACAAATTTACATGTTATACAATTGTCTATAATGCATTCACCCAGTAGGAAGGATATCAGTGCATTGCACACTACACTGAAGATCCTATCCTTTCCACTAGTTTTTTACACCATTGGACCTACACCACCTAACAACAACTACACGGGTAGACAAAGCTGAGATCAACCCAAAGGAAAGCATAATATGAATAAGCATATAGGTCAGCGTAATGGGCTCATGAATTGCCCGAGTAAAACCTACACAACTCCGCGGCTTAATAGGTTCCACATTATCCCCAAAGCTTTGATATTTAAATGACTCACGATACCATGCGTATACATACACAACCCTAGGAATTTGCAATTAACTACTCACACGTACTATTTTTTTTTTGTTTAAGTACAAATAACATGCAAGTTCACTACCCATTGCCAACAACCTCTAAGGTTACGAAACTAAGATTACTTAAAAACAAACAAGAACATGAATTGAAACCAGAACATTTAATTACTTAAAGAATTAAGAACACATACATTCCATACATGATAAATTACATCAAAGAATAAGAAATACCACATGATTTCAAATAACAATTATTTAAAAATAAGATTACAACCCACATTCCCCAAATGAGGTAAATCCAATAAGCATGGTTACATAATACATCTTCCACCTCGATAACAAATGAAGGCTAATTAATTACAAGATTCAACTAAAATGTATAGAGCATGAAATGAAATTGGATCCCACGAGCTCACCAACTGGAAATCTCATCCATACGAACAAGAAGAAAACCCAACGAAGTAAGGTGCACGTTCCACCCAACCAAGTGATACCTGAAGGCTCAGCCCCTGTGCTAGGAGATAGTAACAAGGATTTCTAAACAAGACCATCTACCTCTAGACACAGGCTAAAACATAACTAAACTTAATTGAATACAAACACATCACTTAACACAATGGTTACAATGCTTCCAGATACCAATGAGCCACTACACAGTACAACAAAACTGACTTATGGTTGTCATAGAGAGAGTGTCACACATCATTTGCTATGATTTACCCTGGCTCAACCTTCCTAGGCTACCGGACCCCCATCCTGGGTTACCCTGGCTTGCCTCTACCAGCCGCCGAACCCCCATACAAACTGTGCTTCTCATCTCATCTCAAGCTTTAATAAGTGAATGAGTCATGAGAGATGCATTCATTATCTTAATTAGTCTGAATTTTTTTCATTAATTCTTTTTAAGTTATCACTTTTTTAAACCCTAAGTGAGTTACCCTGGCGCCCCTCTGTGTGGTGGACCTCCACATAGAGCCACTCTCCTATCGACAACATACCAAACAAAACTAATCACCAAGGGTGCCAAAGTGCATACAAACAAGATAAACAATCACTCCAACTCTAGGAGGCAATATATAATGAAACTCACTCCAAACAAATTAGAGGCAACAAAACACATAATCCACTCCTTCCAAAGGAGGCACAGACCACATAAACCACTCCTAATCCAAAGGAGGCACAAATCACATAATCCACTCCTAATCCAAAGGAGGCACAAACCATCCTTGTTCGTGAAAATTGGGTAAAACAACAAGATACAACTATACGCACTACCCAAGACAATACAAAGGTTGACTAACATAATACAACCCCAAAAATTTAAACCCCTTTTGGAAGACTTAACAACCCTTCTAAACAAATTTCCCCAAAGAAAAAACAAAAGAAGTGTACATTCAAGAAGGGCAATCAAACATGAATTAAATCTATATTTGGATTTCCTAAATCCACTTCCTCCATTAACATTCAGTAATTTATTGCCTTAATAAAACTGATTTAATAACATCTCTTTTAGACAAAAGATGAAATTTAAACCAAATATTTAATTCCCTAATTGCTTTTAAATAATAACAAAATAAACATTTACTTCTTCAATTTAAATCATATCCTTTTAAAATAACTATTTCTTCTTTGCAAAATAAATCATTTTAAAAATCCATTAATCTCGCTATTAAACACCTTACATTTAAATCCAATATTTGTCCTTTTAAATATATTATTTTAAAATAAAATCAATAATTTAACTATGAACACAATATTTCAAATTCCTCAATTACACATTTCATGAAAATAACTAATCTTATCGTAAATTCGTTTGCAACCAATAAGAACTATAAATAAAAAACGCTCTTTTAAACATTTCATTTCATTTAATACGAATATCCCTTTTCCTTAAAATCATTCCCTTATTTAAATAACTATTTAAGCATTTGACAAGCAATAAATTTTCAAATCTTAAGGCCCGCTCTTAATTTCCCAATAAGTTGTCTCTAAATATAACCCTATTTCCATTGAAATCATTTATTATAAACAATATACATCTTATATAAATAAAATAATTTTAAAATAATTCAAAGTCTAAATATAAATATATTCAAAACTCAGAACTTTTCATTATTTTAAAATATATATTTATATTTTCGATTTAAAATTCTAACTCATTAATAACCCAAATTTTTCCAATTCAAAATGCAAATAAAATATACACACATATATATAATATATATTATATATTTAAAATAATATATAACTTATATAAAATATATATATATACCTATATTTAAAAAATTATAAAACATATATAAATAATCATATATATATATATAATATATATTATATAATATAATAAACATATATTACATATTATAAATATTTAAATTCTATAGTATAAAATTCAAAATGTTTTATAAAAAGCACATCCCACTTAGGGGCTTCCAGGAAGTCCAAACCCTACCTTAATTATCAGGCAACAACGTAGCTTCCCCTTATAACCACTGTGGGTGTCGCTCAACTCTCCCATATGGGTCGATTGTAAAGCAGCCCCTCTACTCTCAAATTTAATCCATGATTTTTTTATTATATATATTTTTAAAAAAAATTAAAAAAAAACTCCCTTGTTAAGGGCGAATTCCCAAAATGTTTTTCGTGACAAATTTTTTTTTTTTAATATAAAAAATTTTCAAAGAAAATATTCCAGCCTAACAGCATATAAATTTTATATGAAAAATAGATGTGTATATATATATATGTGTGTGTGTGTATATATATATTATGAATACACACACACACACACACACACACACACACATATATATATATATATTCCATTACACAACCAAATTGGGAAAATTTTCTACAGAATAACTACACAGCAAATTTTAATTTCTAAATCATAATGAAAAATTCTCAAATCCAAACACAAGGTTTTCTGATTTCTTTTGTTCCTCTTTCAAATTTCTATTGTTAAAACTTGGAAATTTCTATTGAAAGAGTTTGTTTTTCCACAAGAAAACGAAATTCTTTCAAGATTTTAACAGGGTTTTCAAATTTGTTTCCAAGCAAGCTTTCAAAATTGAAAATGCAATTTTTCAAAACAAATAAACAAGAGAGAACCTGTGATCTGAAGCTTGAAGAAGAAAAGTTGAGCTTCCTTGGAAGATAATTTTTCCAAAGCTTTTCCAAAGTCTTCACCCAAATCCAATAATGCATCCCCAAAACAAGAAAACCTTCATTTCTTTTTAACAACAATATTTTTCTCCAAAATGAAATATCTCCACTCTCATCAATTTTCCCCAAATTTAGTCAACTTCCCCAAAATATCCCACAACCACCATAGTTATTTCCCCTCTATCCATTTTGAGGATATTTTGTTTTAAAAAAAAAAAATTAAAACCAACATTTCTATTCAACAAGAATTTAAAACTTTTAATAATTTATTTTCAAAATGCATTTGAAACTTTTGAGACTTTTAATAATTCCTTTTCAAAAAGCATTTGAAACTTTTTAATAATTTCTTTTCAAAAAGCATTTGAAACTTTTTAATAATTTATTTTCAAAAGAAATTACAACTTTTAGAATTTCTTTTTCCAAAATAAATTAACACTTTTAATTTCATGCATATTTTTAAAACCACATGAACCATTTAATTTATGCATTCCACAAATAAGTTTAATTAATCAATTCAACACAATTAATTGAATTGATCAATAAAATAAATCTAATCCAAGATTAGATTATTTTATTAATTAAATTAAATTAATTAATAAATTAAATAACATTTCTAACATTATAACTAGATTTATTTAATAAACAACTTAAATATATAAAGCCATTTATTTACCTTTTCCAACTTGCAATTAAATAAAATCTAGGAGAGATGAACAACAAAGAAGCAACTTAACCCGATTAAAAGCCGATGACACACTATGACTAGGGTGATGAATTGGCACGAAAAACCTAGCTATTATCTCCCAATCGAATACCGTTGGCCAATGGACATACTCAAACCTATGAAACCAGATGGAGTTGATGTCCTGTACCTGTCAACCTACGAACAAAGAGTATATCGAACATGCATATATATAACACAATAAACACACCGTGAAGAGGATATCGCAGAATCGTAGGACACTCGCAAGCAAGTGATGCGATCTCGTCCCCTTCACCAATACACTCATCATAGACTGACAGTTCCATCATAAACAAATATCTCATGCAATAACATGTTACAATAACTAATCATCATTACACCAATTAAAACATGTTAAATAAAGCATCAGATAATATACATCACATCACACAAATAGACTATCACTCTATAAATAGCGATCAAATCACACACACATGATAAAGTATCTCAATAACCAAAAAGCACATCAAAGCAAACAAGGACACACTATCCAGCCAGAAAGTAAAACAGAGGGGTATTACATTAGCACCAAGAAAAATTTGAAGATGAAGCTTTCTCAATAGCTTCAACGAACAAAATGATGGATTTCTAGCTTATTTTAGATTTGAAAGGATTGAAAAGTCTTCAATCTCATCGGAGGAGTTAATATCAAGAATCCTTGTCATCTCCAAAGTACACTCCAATGCTAAACAGTGATGAAGTGCACACCATCATGAAGTTTTCATGGAGAAAGATGTTGAAGAAGGCCAAATTTTGCCTAAGATTAGATTTCTTAGTTTTAGCATTTTTTAAGCATTTTGTAAATAGTTCTCGACATCTTACATGTCTTTTTCCAAGATGTAATTACATGTAAAAGTAGAGATGTTTTTGTAAATAGATGGACAACATTTTTGAATAAGTCGACTTGTTAGGTGAGATTTTCCTAAATTCGCTCACCCAACTTTCCTAGATTTGCTCATCTATTTTTCCTAGATTTACTCTTCCCTCTTTTTTATAAATATGAGAGGATTCTTTTGTAATCTTTATCTTTTATCTTTTGCAACGAAGTGCTACCCATTTGAGAAGCAAATACATGACATTTTGTGTTCATCTTTGTGAATCTATTTTGATCAATAAAGAAGTGAACTTGCATACCAAACTTTGTGTTAGAATCGATTATCTTTTGGATTTGATTGGAATTGGCAGTGATTAGTGATTGAGATCTAAAGGGCTTTGAGTAAATCCATGTAAACTTTGAGTTACTCTTTTATTCAAATTTATGATATTGATTGAATATTGTTGGTGAATTCTCTACTAGACTTTGTGCTTGTATTTATTCATGTTGTTCTTGGATCTATCATGGAGTATCTAGAAGATATTGTGCTCTAATACAACACTGGTTACATATCTCAAAGGATTCATTGGTGAAAGCTACGAAACAACTTTGTTCCTTCGTAATTTTTCTTGTTTTATCATTTATCGTTATCATGTTGGTATTCTTAGTCTTTGCTTTGACAAGATAAGAATATTGGAGTTACTACTTTGTTTTAGTTTGAAGTTGTATTGAATCAACTCAAAAACCGTGAAGCATTGTATAACATATTCTCTGAAAAAAAAGAGAATTATGAATGTGAAACACCCCCATCTCTTAATCGTAGTGTATATCGTTGTGAATACTTAATTAGTTTTACTTAGTTTCAATTAGTAAAAAGGGTGCCTCCCCTTTTTGAGAGGAGAGATTGTATCTCACACAGCTGTGGTTGAAATCAAGTTTTGTAATCTGCTAAAGGGGTTACATAATTTTCAACCAACACATTTAGAGTAGCAACCATGATTTTCTATAACCTTTGGTATGTAACTTACATGTATCATTTTGTGAATGTTAGATTGTATGGGTTCTTTTGGATTGGTCTTTCTTGTTCACCTTGGTGCATTGGAATATTCATTGTAGCGAATCATAGTGATAGTGTTTGGGGTGCTTGAGATTAGCTATATTTTAGCATCAATAGTTGTTTACCATGTATAGCTTGAGACCACATGTAATGGGATCTTTGGTAATTATACATGGATTGATCACTTTTTAATATATAGTTGCCATGGGAAGATCTAGATACTTATATTATGTGCATAGTGAGATTTTATCAATTTCCAATTGCATAAATGTTCCATGGAATTTTTAAGTTCACTTGAATAGATTTGATTTCATTTACATTCAACTCCACTTATAGCTCATCATCTAGATCACTTT
>VDFB02168118.1:57430973-57483635 GCA_007258455.2 Sequoia sempervirens
CATGAAACATCCCAACCTAGACAACTCCTCTAGAAGACTTACTAGACAAATAACCCCATTTTCCCAACATCGAAAAAGAACGAAAACATCATTTAAACAACATTTTAGGCAACAGAATAACCTAATGTTAGGATTTCCTAAATCCAAGCCAAGCAATAACACAGTGCATGAAATCATTTAAATTATTAACATTATTTGCATGCACTTCAAAGTAATCAAATCACATTGTCGACATTAAGGAATTTAATCCAATAATTTAATTCTATTTGCTCAATCATAGATAAGGATTAAAATAATCTTTATAAATAAAGTCATTTGCTTACAACTACTTTTAAATAAATCATTTGACTATTAAAAATCAACTTTTTTTTTAAATACTACGTTTGATTATTTAAAATCCTTTTTTTTGCCTCTATAACTTGACAATAAACATCTTAAAATAATCTATATTTAAATTTAATCATATATTAAATATACATATAAATGTATATACCTAATGTATAGACTAATATATATATATATATATATATATATATATATGTTAAATATATTAATATTTTAATCAACTAATTTAAAATTCCATATTACAAATCTATTTTAACAGAAAATGCATAATATATAAATGTTATATATATATCCACAATATGTACATAATTATAAAAATTTTAATTTAACAATATTATAATATATATACATATAATATATATATATTATATATATAATAAAAATTAATATATAGATAATATAAAAATAAAACTAACTTAAAAAAAAAAACAGACCCATGCTGTTGCGCAGCCCCTTTGGGGACAGCCACGCAACCCCTCCCGATGTGGGGAGTCGCTACCTGTGGGGGCAACGCTGGGCATTGCCTCCACAGTCAACACCTCCCACATGGGGGGCAGCTGTGGGGGTAGCCTCACAGCCCCCTCAAACCACCACAAAAATAATAAATTTTTAATAAAAAAAATTGTTTTAAAACCCCTGTTTTGGTAATATCCAGAACGAAAATTTGCATAGGAATTTTTTTTTACTTTTATTTATTTATTTAAAAGGATGAATTCCCAGCCAACATCATATAAGATTTATATGCAATATATATGCAATATATATATATATATATATAATCTAAATCCCATTTCATAGTTCAAATTGAACAACTTATCTACATAATATAAAAACACAACAATCTTAATTTCTAAAAAATAATAGAAATTTCTCAAATACAACACAAGGTTTTTTTGATTTCATTTTGTTTGTTTCAAATTTCTATTGCTAAAATGGAAGATTTCTTGTTGCAAGTTTGATTTTCAACAAATAGTCTAATTTTCTCCAAGATTTAAACAGGATTTCAAACAAAGATTTTCAAACAAGTTTTAAATTGGAAATGCAAATTTCTTACACAAATAAATAAGGAAAACCTGTGATTTGAAGCTTGAATGAAGAGTTTGAGAAGAGAGATGAGCTGCAAATTCCAAATCCTCCAAAGCTTTCCCAAAATCTTTTTCCAAAATCCAAAATGCATCCACAACACATGAACTCTCCTTTCAATTTTCTCACAGCCCCAAAATTCCAGAAAGCAAAACCTCCCTATTTTCTTCCCCAAATTTGGCCAATATCCCCAAAATATCTCATCCACCAAAGTTATTGCAAAAATTGGAGATATTTTGAATTTTTTTAAAAATTTAAAACAAAATTGTTTTCCACAAGACTTTTTTTATCTATTTGAAATTTCTATTTCATATGCATTTAAATACTTTCAAATATTTCTAAAAGACTTTAACTTTATTTATTTCAACAAGATTAATTTAATTAATCAATAAAATAAATCTAATCCAAATTTAGATCATTTTATTAATTAAATTAAATTAATGAATAAATTTAAATAACATTTGTAACATTGTAACCAATTAAATTTAATAAACAACTAAATACATAAAGTCATCTATTTACCTTTTTCAACTTGCAATTTTAAATTAAAAAAACAAGAAGAGATGAACAATAACTAAGCAACTTAACCCGACTAAAACCTGACGACACGCTATGACTAGGGTGATGACTTGGCACGGAAAACCTAGCTACTATCTCCCAATAAAATACCGTTGGCCAATGGACACGCTCAAACCCGTGAAATCAGGTGGAGTCAATGTCTTGTACCTATCAACCTGCGAGCAAAGAGCATATCAAACGTGCAAATTTATATATATAATAAGACACACCGTGAAGTGGAAATCTCAGAATCGTAGGGCGCTCGCAAGCGAGTGATACAATCCCGTCCCCTTCACCAATACAGACTTTTTAACTGACCAGTCTAACATCAACAATGCAATAAAGCATAAGGAATTTTTAATTAAATAACTGCTACGCTAATTCAAAACATGCCATAACGATAACATCAAAGTAAAATTCCATCACATCAAAATATAATGTTTACATCGCTTAACAGTTAGCGGTCAAAAGAACCACATTCCAAAGTCAAAGCATGAACAAAAAAAAACATAACAAGGGAGAACACTGCCGATCCAAAGATCCAAAATGGAGGGGTGTTACACCATTCATGTTCTTACACTAGAATGTGGTAAGCTCCCAAAGTCAAGGTCATCTCTAGACCAAAATGTATACCTTGAAGGTTCATTCATAATGTTCTTTCCTATGTATCTCTTTTATGAATCAAAGGTTTTGTAGTTCATACTCCAATGATAGAGATAATTCATCCTCTCTTATTATATGATATCTCTAGTGTCACTTTTGAGACACAACTATTCATTGAGCTTATGCCTTCAATTTGATCCAATAAATATAAAATAAAGTCAAACATATCCAATCAAGTGTTGGTTCCATGCCAATATCTGTATCCAAACAAACACCAAACCACATGAGGACTATATCATTCAAACATCACATGTTCTCATATTGATTGGCTCAATAATACATCATGTATACACATGGATAGCCCCCACTTGTGTTTCACACATACAAGTGGTTAGATCTTATACAACTCACATGAACACGTGAGGGGTTATCTCAAGCATACACCACTTATACACAAGGGGACTAGCTCACACCCACATCATGTTACACACAGTGAGTATCTTAGACATACATAAACCATACAACATGAATAATTCACACTTACATCACATATATATAATGAAATAACTAATGCATGCATCACATGTACATTGTGTGAATTCCTTAAGCATCCAACACATATGTACATATTATGAATAACTTAACAACCTCATGAGTACACATAAAAAATCACCCATAAAAAAGGAAGTGGTTGTGACCTTATTGCAAGCATCTTATTTTTTACTAAATTTATTAACACATAAGCCCTTTACATCCCAACCAAAGAGGAATATCAATACAACTACACCAAAAGTCCTATCCTTTTTTCCCAATCCACTACCATCTATCCTAATAAGCAAGCATTCCATACTACTTTTTTTCATCACAAGAAAGGGCATAAGTATAACAATATGCATAATACCTAAAGCCAATTTTTACATAGGTAGACAATGATTGACTCATACATGCAAAGTGACTAACTAACTATAGGAAATGGATGTGACACTAGTGTAGGTATCTTCCCACTATCCAGTTCACTAACACATACCTTTTAAGTGCACCTTATCCAAAAAAGGAATGTCGATGCATCTTAGAGTATGTCATGGGTCCCATATTTTTTCTCAATTATCTACACAAGTTGAACATTTTCCTCAATATGTCTCATACTACTTGTGATCATCACTAGATAAGGTACAAATGTAAACATATGTATATCACATAAGGCCATTAATAGTAATTCTATAGCTTTCTTAACCTTTTGAATTGGTGGATCCTAACATAGATCACCTCCATGCCACTAGAAAATTTCATTCCAACCTAGTATGAGGTAGCTCTTGGCATCTATCACCTACATGGTAGTGTTGAAATTTGGCTAAGCCCTATTATACTATGGGTAGCTCCTAATACCTGTTACCTCTACGCTACTTGCTAAAAGTGGCTGCCTCAAATATTGATTGTCCATAATAGTGGTTTGGGCTACAGAGGGCAATTTTAGCTGAAATCAAATATTTTTGCAGAAAATATATTTAAGCTAAAAGTTCATTTAGGATTCCAATTGAAGAGGGTTTGGTCGTCCTTATGGATGAAACCCCGGATGAACATGGTTTTAAACCATATATAAATGTATCCTTTACACTATCAAAATCTTGATAAAAAATCACTTTTGATTTAGCGCAGGGGATCAAATGAATTCATTTAAAATTTATTTCAAATGATTATAGTATTTCTTAGAACAAGCTATCCAATGAATATAATTTTAATATGTTTTGGTTTTGTTATGTATTTATTTTTTAAGTTTTATTAAACATAGGTTTTCAATCGAAAATGAATTTCTTTGTTCTTCACATGTGGAAAAGTAGAAGATAATAAAAAAAAAAATTAAAAAATATGAGTGCACCAGATATTAAAGTCCTTGATCCTTAAAAATTAAATTCATTTTGACATATACAAAAAGTTCTGGCGTTATCGGTCGTATTTTGTGTTCACGAATTGTAGTCGTTTGACTTTCGGCTTGATTAGAAAAAATATTCAATACAAAAACTATCTAACCAGGTGGAAGCACTAGATATCAGGTCAAATCAAATTTGAAAGAATTAAAATTTTATCCTTCATGGAAAAAAGTTATCGTTATCTGATTCGTCACTTTTTAAAATATTTTCTGGGGACTTTTGTGGAGTGGAAAAAGAAGTGCAATTTGTTGAAAATTTTGAAAAAATATTTTGAATCTACATGCAAAATTTGATGAGACTCAGTTTGCCATCTTTAAATTCCTCACAGGACTTTAGCACTTCTAGATGCGAATGTGAAGATTTAGTTAAAATAATTGGGTGTCGGTTTGGCCAAAAATTGTCGAAGCCTTTTACTATTGTGGATATTATGGTTAGCTCTTAACATCTATCACTTGCAAAAAATTAGTGATAACTAGCTAAACTAAATTTGCATCAATTTCCCCTATCATATTTTGCCTCTATGATACTAGCGACAACCAACTAATCCTCAAGATATGGTAGATAGCACCTAACATCTATCACTTGTATGATATTGGTGATAGGAATTTATTCACACCTATAAAAAACTTGTCTTTGACATGTGGGGTCATCTTATAGCTAAGTACATGTAATCCATGCATGGCAAGGGTTCACAATATACTAGTCAAGTTGATGTAGATGTATTCTACAATCTAGCAATCCTTGGACCTATACTTTGGCTCCTATAGGTCTTGAGGTCAAAGTATGACACACAAGTAACACAATGAACCCACATGAATAGGTATCTACTCAACACATATTAAAAAAGACTTATAAATTAATCAATTCCATTCACTTCATTCAATTGTTATTCAAGAATATAGTACTTATTAGAAAAAAATAACTTTTAAAGTGATATTAAAAACCGTCCAGTCTCTAAGTATATGACATTTTATATATTACCAATCATAAGGCTTATCATACATAATTTATCCACCCAAACATATATATGATGGAAGAATAACCAATTATATTTAATAATAGTTATTGTTGATTGTCTATAGTTGGAAAAGGGAATCATAAGGAATTATGTTCCAAAATTAGATCATTCATACTTAACAAGATTTTTTCACACTATGAAATCATTATGGATGAACTCAACATCATCATTAAATGCATGTTAGTAGGTTTCTCTAACTCATTCATAGCCATGGAAAGCTCAATTTTATCACGCCCTTCTTTCCTGAATAGATATACTCCACCCAATCTTGAGGCTAATCTATAATATCCTATACTAGTCAATGATCTAGGATACCAAGCCATAGTGTTTGACACATAAAATCTAATTATTTTAGTTCAAATAATATTTTAGTTGACTCTCACACATTCACATTGAGATAAACCATAATGACAACGACTCTAAAATTTCATCCAATATTGGAGTAGAGTTTGGAAAGTCAAACATCAAAAACCTCAAAGTACACAATATTGATGAAGATCAATTGTATTTCACTAGGTCACACCTATATAATGGAAACATATTAATTGGAAGGTGAGATCACTGCCATCTATGCAAATTTGGACTCAAGTTGAAGAACAATAAAGAGGGAAGGTTGATTAGATTTAGAAACAACCCCTAACTCTAGAGCTATTCTCTAAACCCTCCCTTAAGGACTTGAGCCACAGGGGCATCCTTCACCCAACGAATGCCTACATACACTCTTCTAAATGGGATCAAAGTTCCATATAGTTCTCCTGAATGAACATACTTATAGGTTCTCATGTACGCAATATTTTATAACCACTTGAATGCCATTACTCAACGTTCGAGTAAAATGGAATAAATAATATAAAAGGAAAACCATAGGAAGGAATTAAAACCAAAAATGTAGTAAACCACCATTTGCAAAAAATAATTCTAAAACAAGTCCATAGCCCATAGAGTTGCATTGATTACTTTTCCATATGTCAGCAAGGTTCTATAAATAAGGATTCTCATCAAATAATAATGACTAACAATAGGAAAGGAAATCTCAATTAAGATCACCCTTTAGAAAAATATAATAAGGAACTTCAAAGGACACCAAGATCTCAATTTTAGATCTCTCCACAATTATGATTTTTATATCAATATAGACATGCTAGATCCCTTATCGATTCATCCCATTAATGCATAAGATGGGTTGATTATTTAACAAGAAGAGGTCATAACATGAAAATTTCATAAAAATACTAGAAGAGAGATACCGAACACTATATTCATGTTTCCAATAAATATTTAATTATCAAGATCAATAATGGTGTACAGTGATATTGAATTTAGGCAACGCCATCATGACAAGTCTCTACTCATTACCCTAATGAAATTCATACAAATTTTGTTTAGAAAACTAGGGTCAATTGGTGTTAGCTTAGTAATGTCATTTGTAATAAAACATAACATATATATTAGCCATAAGATAATTTTATTATTAAAATTTGGGTCAAATATATTGTTTTTGGTATGTTGTTTTTGTTCAAATAAAAAGGGTATAGGACCACCTACACTTAAAAATCCCAAAGAGAGTTCACAACAACATTAAAATAGAAAGTATTGAATCCAATAGTCTACAACCAAAATAAATAAATAAAATACCTTGAAAGCTAGAGAAAATAGTAGAAGGATACAAAAACAACACCAAAGAATATATAACAACATGAACCAAAAATAACATGAGCACACAACCACTAGTGAGTTGAGGAGCCAACTAAGTCCTTTAGACTAGAAACCACATCACCTTCCTCTAAGAGACTATGTAGATCAACTCTAAGAGAATTTAATTCCTCGCCCTTGTATCTCTAAGTATTGTTTCCCTTTTTTCCTTTTATCTTTCAAAAATATCTTTTATGTCATTGGTGGTGAAATTCATACTTTATTTTATTTGACAATATTTTTGACAAAAGTTTCCAATTGCTCAACCTTGGACTTTTCATTCCCAACATTATTTTTTGGATAAGGTCAATTTTATTCTATTAATATGACAAATAAAATAGGGGTTACCATACTTAGTGTTCATTTTCAAGGGATTTTTCCCTTCAATTTGTTGTTCTTTCTCCTTGGTGTTTATATTAATCCTCTAATTTTCAATTCTTCTTTTTATATTTCCTTACCTTTTTCTTGCTTTCCTAGTTTTTGACATTCTTTCCTCATTAGGCTAGCTATACATATTTATCAAGGGGAACATTGGGTTTTTTAAAAGATACTTATTTGGTAGAAATGGTCATCTTAATGGAAAAAATAATTTATTTATTTTCTATTAAAGGCAAGGTCAATTAGGAACTTAGTGCTAGAGTTGGACGATGGGGTGACATACAAACAAAAAAATATATGAAGTCATTATCTTCAAGGTCTAAGTGGCTCTTATTATTAGTAGGGGTCTCCTTATGCAAAGGTTGAACATTCTTTCCTTCACTATAAATAATGACATTTATCTTCTTATTCAAAGGGGCTCCTTTTCTTTGGACTTTCGAGAGGAGATCCAAGAAAACCTTCTCTTTTTTCTAGAGAAAGGGGTAGCATAAAATGTATCCTTCAAGTTGGAGGTGGTAGCAATAATTTATTTCTCCTAGTGTAGCTTTTTTCCAATTTGGGTGACTTTAGGAACTGTCAATTTTAGTATCTATTTAGGATGGTTAGCATAGCGAATAGGGAGGTGCTGTATAATAGTGGTTTACAATTCTGTGAGGAGCAGTTTGCTGAAATCCTGAAATTGCAGAAAATATAATGATTCAAGAAGCCAAAGTTCCATTTAAGGATTCCAATTGAAGAGGGTTTGATCAAATCACCTTAGATCAAACCCCTTGGATAGAACCTCGCTAGTTTTAAACCATACCTATAAATGCGTCTCCTTTACACCTATCAAAATGCTGATAAAAAATCACTTTTGATTTAGATTTTGGGGGATCAAATGAATTCATTTAAAATTTATTTCAAATGATTATGGTATTCCTCAGAACAATCTATCCAATGAATATAATTTTAATATGTTTTGGTTTTGTTATGTATTTGTTTTTTAAGTTTTATTAAACATAGGTTTTTCATCGAAAATGAACTTCTTTTTTCTTCACATGTGGAAAATGAAGATTATCAAAAAAAAAAAATTGAAAAATGGGTGCGCTGAATGGTGTGAGTCAACAAAAGAATTAAATTAAATTTTGACATATACCAAAAAGTTAAAATTCTGGTTGTGTTGTGTGAATTATAATTTGTGCGACGACTTTGATTAAGGAAAATATTCAATAAAAAACTATCTAACTAGGTGGAAGCACTAGATATCAGAGTTAAAAATCTAAATTTGAAAGAATTAGAATTTTATCCTTCATGGAAAAAAAGTTATGCGTTATACTGTGTGCGTCACTTTTTAAAAATGTTGTTTTCTGAAAAAAATAAATTTTCGTGGGAGATGGAAAAAAGTTAGTTGGTTCAAAGTTTTGAAAAAAATATTTGAATCTACAAAAAAATTGGCAGACTGGTTTTATCTTCAAATTTACTCAGTTTCATTTATGGTGCTGAATGAAAATTAATTCATCATTTGAATTCGGTTTGGCCCAAGTGTGACCCTGTATGGGATGCCGGGTTAGAGATTTTTGTTGGGAACTGCCGAGGAATTTAACAAGTAATGTTGATAAAGGAAATAGATCAATCCTTGATGTAAGGGAGTAAAATCTCTACTAGGAAGGAATTATTTCATTGAATTCTCCAAAGAGGAAAGGAGATGATTAGGGAAATTATACATAAGTAAATAAATTTGCAACTATAGATTTTTTTTTAAGCGTTTCACCCAATAGGTAGTGGAAAAAATTCCAACAATTTGATAAGTTGTTATGAATGAACAAATTGCCTCTACTTTAGAGAGGGGAAACTCACTCATATGATACGTTACAATTTTTTAACTCATATTTTTTAAACCGGAAAAAAGGAAAGATGAACTATCTAAACAAGAAAAAGGAATGGAAGAAATATAGAGTATGAGCACAAAGTCTCACAACAAATATAGCTACATGTAAATGAGGGAAAATCATAAGAAGATAATAATTGAAATATTACTTAGACTTAAAAATAAGAATACCCATGTGAAGAATGATTTAAAGATTCACATAAAATTGCTTATACCCCACGTAACATTCATGAAATATATTGCTAAAATGTCTTGTAAACTTAACATAATTAACATTCACATCTAAGAAATCACATACCCAAAGTTTTTTGAGATTTCTATATTCAAAATTGTAGAGCCCAAAGTCTCCCATTCAAGTCTTTACAAATGTTCTTGCAGATATTTCACAATGCAAGGAAAAGTACAAAGGGATAATCCTAAGAAAATAATTGGTACTAGTAGTAAAATTCCTTAAAAAATATCCTTTCTCTTTCCTTATCTCCTCTATAGCTTTACAATTGAAATCATTTCTTGATTTGTAGCTGCCTCTTGAAAAGACATATTAAAAAAACTTTATTCATAATTTTATTTTCTTTAAGTAAAGCTCATTTTTAATCTATTACAAAATAGTAATGAAAGTTTCTTTATAGTATAAAAATAGAAAATCAACCAAATATTATGATATCATGTATTTATTGTTATTCTAATTGGGGACATTATCCATATCTTTCTCTTGAACATTAACCTAGTTAGCAACAATTCTTGTTGTCTATTATTTGAAATTTACAAAATTTGGGTAAGGATTTTCCATTTAATATGCATGTTTCTTAATCTTGACTTCCATGTCAACATATCTTCATTAATTTCATCTAATTTTCTTCAGAGATTAGAAAATTCTTTTTTGAAGGTGATCGAATGTGTTGACATATATCTCAATTTTTCTAAATTATATTGTAATCAAAAGTATCTTTTCTACACATTTATTCTAACATCATATATTTGAAGGATTTATTAACAAAAAAAGTATCTAATAAACTAGCCTCATCATCCTTTAGGAAATCAACATCAAATGATCAGTTACATTGTTTTTAATGTCAATTGGTAAAGAATCACAAAAATTCATCAATCTTTTGAATTGTGTGATGGATTTCCTCAAAACCATTATTTTCCATGCAAAGCTCTTTGGAAAGCTAAGGAATTGATTATCCTA
Source organism: Sequoia sempervirens (assembly GCA_007258455.2). Classification (NCBI taxonomy): domain Eukaryota; kingdom Viridiplantae; phylum Streptophyta; class Pinopsida; order Cupressales; family Cupressaceae; genus Sequoia; species Sequoia sempervirens. Next base: position 57,441,635 of record VDFB02168118.1, read on the forward strand.
TGGGTTACTAAAATACTATTAACTGATCAAAATATTCACATTTACCATCATTATTTCTTGAACTTATTTCAACTATAACCGAATATGAACACCATCCTCCTCTCTTGCATCTGGTTATTCAACATCTATCTCTACCTTTTTATTTTGAAATTATTGATACATCCTCATAGCTTCTTCAATGCATAAAGATGCATTAAGAGTAACCTTATATTTCCAATCTTCTATTAATCTCTCACAAGTTTGATACTTATTAATATTGTCTAAAAAGATTTGAGCTTATTCCATGATAGGGCACATAGGATGAACTTGATGGAAAATCATCAAGTGGTTATGTAGAATTATCAATGATAGATCTAATATAAGTAGTAAGAGAACTCACATTTTCTTCTAATCTATCTTTGGATTCTACTTCCTTCTCTACCCTTTCAATCAAATTTGAAACCAATATTTATTTGGGCATTGTGAATATCTCCTTCATGCGTAGATGGACCTAGTTCTACCTGGGCAATATTTTTATGCAATATCTTCTTCAATTTAATCCATTGTGGGTTCAACGATTTCTAAAAACTAGTCACCAAAGGATTCAAACATCAACCAAGAATTTGTATGAGATTTATTCAGTTGAGGAGCAGCTCTTAGCAATTTAGATAGTACATTAAAACTTGGTTCATATACTTGATATTTTCTTCTTTTATTTGATACAATTTCTTTAATCCATGGGGGAGGAGATGAAACTGTTTCGGATTTGAAAGTTAAAGGAGGAAACAAAATTGTAGGAACATAATTAATATTGATGTTATCTATGGGGTAAATGGAGGAGGATTAGGAATAAGTTCTAGGAGATATGCACAAAGGAATGATCTTCATGATAGATGATTTTCTCCTAAGGAGAAGGAGGACTTTGTGACTGAGAAGGAGGATTCGAGGGAAGGAATATGGAATACCCATGGTGGCTATTCTCCAGCCTTTAGATTGAGAAGTGTTTATTTCTTTGTATGGGGAATGCCTCCTAATTTCCATTCTCTTCCCCAATGCTCTGGCTATATCATCTTTATATGGCCCTATAGATTAAATAATTTTCTGATCATCATATCCACCTCCTTCATGGTGTAGTAGATCTAGACCTAGCATATACATGCAATTGTAGCAACTAGATCCGATGAAGAAGAAGCGCTTGATTTTTTATTCAATGTATCTTTCTTGGGAGGAGGTTTCGTAGTAGCATTTTTAGATACCCGAGGTCTTATATCCACATTTTTTTCGTCAAGAATATATGATAATTTATTTCTTTTATATCTATTACTTAATTTTCAATCCAGTATATTGGTTGGAGAGGTTGCATTTTAATAGAAGAAGTGAAGATAAGGTCTATTAAAATATGACTCACCATCTTCTCTATTCTTAGGATTTTGGAGTATATCAAAATATCCAACCTATATTTCATTGTCGATCTCAACCAATCTTTGCTTCTAACTTCCAAATCATCCACACAATCCTCCCTGAAATATTCAATATGAGAAGCATAATTATGAGGAAGATACAAATAATCCTTGACACAACTTTTAGTATCAAAGGATAATCTGGTTAGATATAATTTTAAACTATTTCCAATTTTGAAATCAAAATACAATCAATTATCTATTTAATCTCAATAATCGTAATTTTAAGGCATACATAAATTACTTGAATCTTTATTTAATGTCTCTCATTAGATTCTACTTACTCTAACTTAAATTTAAAAAACAACATTAAAATCCACATAACAATTTTCAAAGACATAATATTACTACAATATTATTTTTAAATCTAATTGTAATGAATGTTATAGTAATAAATATTCAAACAAATCTATGAAAATATATAACCAAATGATATATTTACTATATGAAATACTAAGTTGCCACTTAGTATACTGAGATACATTTATTTACTGAGAATACCTTTCTCTTACTGCATTGAATAAATCTAAAGAGGGTTCCACATGTAGTGAGGAACTATCAATTGTTCATTAATTTTTGTGCAAACACGTGCCTTCTTCCAAACTTTCCCTGGTTTGCAAAAGTACCCTTTATGGGGAGCACAATGGTTGTCCTCTCTACACTTGCACAGCTTGTCCAATGCACACCCATCTCTAAAAACCTCTAAACTTCCTCCTCCAATCCCAAACAAACCATCTGTCCATTCATTAGAAAATACTCCAGATGAATCAAATTTCTTCTTCACTTCCAAGAACTTTTCTAAATTAGTTGCCCTCTTAGCCAGACCTTGAAACAAGTAACCCCCTGATTTACCGTAGTGTAACACACCACCATACTTCTCAATTACCATCTGTTCAATCTCTTCATACACATCTTCATTCCACTTGGGTGTACCAGCTTCCCTTGACCTGTAATTCATCATGTCCAATGTCACTAGATCCTCCTTAGGTCCCAAATATGCCTCAGATTTCTTGATAGAACGCATAAATATTCCAGACATGTCACATAATTTTTGAGGATTCAAATCCCTAATCCTCTTCACATCCTTTATTACTTCGGCCAAATGAGATATAGGCACTCTTAGTTCCACACCAAAGTATAAGGTACTGTATATTCGTCGATCCCATGAACAAACAGTCTCATTTTTATCTAAAATTGATGTAGGAGTGCAAGTCATAGAGTATCTTCCTGCTTGGCATCCACCAGATGTTTGCATGCGGTGATTGAATCCTATTACTGGGTACCCTGTAAAGCGCTTTCCATCATTTAAAAAGCCTTTACCATTGATTGCAAGATCAAGTGTCTGATTTATGAGTACATTGCATATAGCTTCAACGTCTGGCTTGTCTTGAATTGCTTCATCTACAGTTAAGATCAAATAATTAGATGAATACACATAAAAGCAACTTAGAAAACTATATTATTTTAATTTTTGATAACAATATTGAATATTATATCTTAAAGATTTCATAATTCCATTCTTCAAAATGATCTTTAGTTTTCATACATCATTTGTGATGAGAATGTTGAATATTATAATTTTTTTGGGCCAATCTTAGGCACTAATTCACCATTGTTAAAATGATCCTTAGTTTATTCATAATATATTAATTGGTTTTTTCAGGATTATAAATTTTTACAATTTCTATTAAACCAAACTCAAAATAATGGTATAGATTAAGATTCTTGTCTTTATCCTACATTTGGGTTGTGTTTGATCACCTTGTTAAGCCTTTACATCTATCTGTCAATGATGAGTAGAATAAGTTTAATTCTACCTTGACTTAAAATGTGTATCTATCAAAATTAAGATCCCTTAAAATTTTAAAGAAACTATTAAATTAAAAATAACATATTAATGTGTTTTTGAATAAGTGGTTTGTATTAATATTCACAAAATAGTCTTCAACACGTGCTTTGGGATTTCTCTCTAGTAAAAAAATACATAACTAGTTTTGAATCTCATATACAATAATCTAAATATTGTTACTAGGAAATAAAAGGGATGGTCCAAATAGTTATATTGAGAAAAATAGACAAAAGAAAATCCTTTAGATAGGTCATTTTTCTATAATTAATTAATCAAGTACATCCAATCTAATTGTGAATCATTCAATGCTTACCTTTACATTCTAGATGAGAAATTTTATGTGAGAATCGCTTTTTTCATCTCTTATACCATACCTTCAGGGGTTTGAAACTTGATGAATGGCATAATAAACGAACACACCATCACCCTCATCAATTGAAATTCCATCATTTGATAAAAGGTGAACAATTTAACTTTAACTGACATAAATAAATAAAAATAGAAATAAAAATAAAATAAGAATTAACTAGCCAATCTCATGTCACTTTTTAGTGACATCACTAAAAAGTCAAAGTTAGTCCTTTTTCTTTGACAAAAGCAAAAAGTTACCCCAAATAAGACAACCTAATCCTTATACTCACGTTTAATTTGTTAACTAATTAAACATTATACTCACAATCAGCCGCTCTTGTTCTTTGACATTTTGCCGAGTACCTCATGCCGGCGCTTCGCCAATTTAGGAGCTGGAGACTCGTCTCCGGGAACATCTACTGAAGCCGATCGATGGGGAATATAAACCAGCCTTCCTGTGTGGAGGGGAATCCAGCTCTATGCCCGCGAATTCATGAGCTCTCAGGAAAAGCCTCCTCCTGGGCTTTGATTTTCAGGACGCGTCATCCTTCACAGCGGTCGAAATGGGAGCGCCAGGCCACTGGCCGCAAAAGCTGAACGTCATTTAGTGATCGCTCCGAGGAGTGCCCCGGCAGCATCTGGTTCTTCTGTCCTTTCCGTCGCTGATCACTCTTGCAGCGCCTTCTGGATGGTGGCGCGCAACCAACTTACCGCAACCACATATTCATAACCGCCACTGCCTTTTCCAGCGAGGCCGCTGTCATGGGCGCCCGTGGAGATAACGCCGGCGGCGGAGACGCCGTTCCAGTAAATCATGGCGTTCAGAGCCAACCCTTCCTTTGCAGCCGCCTCCAGAACGTCGCTCATCAGCGCTCCAGCCTCAACGGTAATTGTCATTGCGCTCTTGTTCACTTCAATTACAGAGGCATAGTTTTGGGTGGAGATGATGAGACCTTCGCTTCCCATGCACACCAGTTTTGGCTCACTGTGAGCCAGCTTGCTCTGGCCAACTTTGATCGTGTTGTTTACGACAACGGTCATGGCTGCTCTGCTTCTGATGTAGCCATGCAGAATTGTGAGCCTTTACAAACCCACGATCGTCCCAAATGCCTTGGAAATCGAAAGATGTCGTACTTTATTGTTTTTGCATTCAATTACAGGATATACAGGTTGCCTGTGGTTTCCTAACGTTATACAAAACCGCAATCACATACAGAGGCCTCCAGGAAAAATCACGCTGGATTTGGTCATCGCAGAGATATTATCACAGCCATTTTTCTTCTCGCTGTCTCCGTCTCTTGCATACCTTTAAATAAGTCATGTTAGTGAATGTTACACCAAATAAAGTTTTAGAACTTTCGTTCACGAAAAGTAGGGTAGTGCGGAAGAATGCTCAGATAAAGAAACAAAAATCACACGAAAACTGTCGCACGAGGAGAATTCTTTATCGGGCGAGTTGGGTGGGTGCATCAGCCCTCTAATTCCAGCCCCGCATATTATACTGCCGCCCTTGACGGAAGGAATTTATGAGGACTTCCTTTTGTTTGTTTGTTTGATTGGCAAATGGACGAGAAGGATGGATCGGAGTTAGTCACTGTCAATTTCCTTTCTGGTAACACACGCGCTTTTATACGGCAATGCCATTCCGGGTATTAGCAGATCCAGTAAACCGATGTTATTTGCTACACGATAAATACCAAGAATGAAAGTATGCTTTACGTCTTTGCATGGATAGAAGAAAATATGTGTATCCCTTCTATAAGGGAGATGAATTCTTTTAGGTGACGACTTACCAAGAACTCGCTACAATGGAATATGAATGAAAGTATGCTTTACGTCTTGCATGGACAGAAGAAAATATGTGTATCCCTTCTTAGAAATGAGAATGGTTGGTTTACATAATAGTCATGACAATGTTCATTCTTAGTTAATCATGACGAATTTCATCTATTTTAGAGTATTAGTCTACATTCAAAGGACATTTTAGAAATTCATCTCTTAGAAAAGAGAATACTTGGTTTACATAATAGTAATAACAATGTTCATTCTTACTAATCATGACGACTTTTTTGAATATCACCTATTTTAGAGTGTTACTCTATCTTCAATTGACTCAACCATGAAGTCTTTCCTTATAGTTGTACCTAATTATTTTTCAAACTTTTTTGTATAGAGATCATTTACATGAAGTCTACACGCCTTATTTTCATAATGGTGCCTTCGCTAATTTGTCATTTACATAATTATTAACTTTTCACACATTAGACATTTCATATCATATAATATATTTCAATAATCATCTCACTGGATACAAATGTAATTTTAGAAATTCAATTTACATCCTCACTAACATAGATGGTACACTTTATTATTATTCATTTTATCTATGATGATGCTCTCAATAAATATGAAATACACCGCATCTCCTTAGGTATAAATACAAATGCATCCAGGTACTAGTTCCTTTACAGCAATTTCTAGAATCAGATATGGAACCTTATGGTATGATATTTAAATTGTAACACAGGCATAATACTTATAGCTGCCATCGTGCTAACAAATGCACACGCAGCAGGTTTTTGATGACGAGTATTCCATACATAGTGTAGCTAGAACTGTATCATACCCAAACCCATGCAGTTTCAGTCAAAATGCTCTAGGTTCTAGAAATGTATTTTGTGTTACTACTGGGAACACTTTGAAATCTACACAGTACAAGTAATCACTTTACATAACTCATTTCACTAGAAATAATAAATGAATTTAAAATTAAAAGAGAAGAATTTATATGCACAGATCAACTAAACCTTTTAAGCAAATGAATTGAGGAACAAAACACCTCCTTGAACATTTAGTGTAGGCAACCCATGCAGCCTAAACCCTGTTTCAGGGAAAATCAACAAAAAATAACTCAACCTGCACTTTCAACAAAGAGCATCACCTGAGAATTCTTAAACATCTTTAATGTTTGAGAGCCTTGAACTGATTTCCTATTTTATATTTCTTTCATTAATATTATGTTGCTATTGGCCAGCCATACATAATTTGACATAAGTAGATTTATTATAATCAAACATAGGCTGATTGAGAAATTAAAAAAGACATATATATATATATATTTTTACAGCACCATAGAGAATTGTCTCAAATATGGTACAATTATTTTCTTTTTAATTAAAAAATTGAACAAAAGTTGATGTTGGATGAAAAATATGACATTTTGACTAAATTTGACTTTAAGAATTATTAAAAAATAAATATTCATAAAAAAATATATTATTTTTCCATGCACTAGATTTTTAAGTTGTCTATGAAGAAAAATAAATAAATTTATATTTTCTATACTTTTCATGTTGCATCTCATGGACCTCGCTTTGGAACTTTTTAAAAAGTTAAAACAATTCTCTTAAATTTGTAAAAAAATTATACTCAACTAATTTACATTTTTTTTTAAAATTTATAAATGTAGGACTCCATGCAATTCTATTATATCATTTTAAATTTAAAACATAAACGCCACTTGTAAGTGATCCAAGTTGAAAAATTATATTTGTGTTGGTAATTTTTTTTATAAAAGTGTGACAATTATGAACTTTTGCACTAAATTATTAATTAATAGGTTACATATGTTTATATCTATTGATAGTTCAATGATAAATTTAAATGTTATTTCTAGTAAAAAGAAGATTCAATCTTTTTTCAAATCAACGCAAGCCCCTCCTAGAAATATTTTAAATATATTCAACAACTATTTTTTCCGCACAATCATTCTCACATAAAATTCATCATACACACATAAATATATGACACAAAATGTAGTACTAGGGAACATGCCAAGTAGCTATTATTTATGTACTAGTATCCAAATATAATGGATATTCTTTTGATAGAACATGTGAAGAGAGAACCACATAATAAGCCAAATATGAAAGTGATGTATCTTGACTTGTAATTTAAAAAATGCATATGGTCAAATCAATAGCTTAAATTTTTTTTCTTCAACTTTTTAGTTTTGTTTGTAAAATATTCAATTAGATGAACATTTTAGAATTATTCTTGTATTAAACGACTATAGAAAGGCCACAATATTTTCTCTAGAACATAATACATTCAAAATATATGTATCCATAACTAATATGCCACCTTTCCCATTTTTCTCAGCACTTTATTATATTACAAAATCATTGTATTGACATGTAGATTTAATATGCATGTCATTTTAATCTAAATCTAGGATATTAAATTTCATGTTATATGCCTCAACAACCATTAAATTTCACACATGGATTTTATACATAAATATTAAATATTTTAGTAATAATCCTTGTTATAATAAAACATGTATACATTCAACAAAATATCCAAAATATTGTAATCTCATATCCTACCCTATAATCAAAACCACATTCATAATCAAATTTTTAGTTTTGAATAATGGTTGTGATCTCTTTCCCCTCATACACTTGTCATCCCAAAAATAGTGTAAGTAATTTTAATTGAACAATTGTGTCACATTTTTAGTAAAGGTATACTGAAGGGGAGAATATGCCTAAATTGTTTTATTAAATAAAAATGAATAAATATATAAAGAGGAGAAATGTAGTTGAACAATGTCTAACTGCATATCCACCAAATAACCACCTATAAAAATAAACAATGTAATAGGAATTGCTAGTATTCCCCCCTTATTACATTGTTCCTATAAATGTACCCCTAAAAACTCAAATTTCACCTTACCAAGAGATCGCCCTTAAGGCTTACATAACAAAACTTTTTGATTACAAAATAAATATACATTCTTGAGAAGATCTTTTCAATAAACAAATCCTGAATGAGGTGGAACTCCATCAAGTTGCCTCGTGGCCCTCAAAACAGTGTAGCTTTGAGCTGAATTCCTAAGCTTTTGGACTACCATATTTTCAAACTCTTCAATCACTAATTACTGACTTATTCAACAACAATCAATATTGAGTTGCGATAGAGCTCCATCAAGTTGTCTGATGACCCTCAAAAGCATATAATTATTGATTGTGTTGTAACACCCAACCTCATCTTTTGCTATAAACTACCAAATTTTTGCTAAGTATAACTAACTTGTTTTCATTCAAGAGTTTCCAAATTGATTTCAACCAAATCAATTTAAATTTTCAACTAACTTCTAAGTTTCCAGTTTCAGCTGAATTGAAACAACTAACTGTTTCACCAACTGTTTCATGGAAGGTCAATAACTAAATAACTGTCAAACTAGGGTTTCCTTTACAGCGAGATGGAAAAGAAAACCAATTCCGATGTCGTTACATCATACAACTCATCAACTAAATTTTAAAACTACCATTTCCAACTGAAAGGAAAACTATTAACTGTAAACATATAACAAAAAATTACAGAAGGATAATAACTACTTTTATTCGCTTCCAGAAAGTAATGAAAAAATACTACAACTATTAAAGAAATGTAACAACTGTCTTTCTAGAGTTTAAGAAACAACTGCCAGATTTCATCCAATAATTCTAACTAACTAAACCATCTAGGGTTCCCATTAAACCAATTAATAAACAGAGGAAAAGAAATATATTCTCTATATTCATTAACTAAATTCAGATCTTTCATTTCAGCATAATGATTCAAAAATTGTTTGACTGCAGAAACTTACAACGGACATTTAACATAAAAGAATAACATTCATTGCATAAATGAAAGTAAACTTTAATGAGCATTGCATGTACCTGGATTTATGAACTTGAGAAAGGATTACATTTGACATCATCTTCATGCTGCTATACTTGGGAATCTCTATCAATGAGGGAAAGAGAATTATCCTCAGGGGCTTTACCGCCCAACCAAGACCTATTGGTCTCCCGTCTTCCTTCGTCTGAAGAAACCCGACCCTTCTTGAGTGTAATCAGCATGGATCATATTATCATCATGCCTCTGAGCCTGGTGTCAAGGACCTATACCTCATGAGCGACCTTACCAAGGGTACCTCCCAACTAGAAAAGTCATTCTGATCAGTGTTATATCTGGTACTTGATATCTAACAGATGCTGAATCTAGCATCGTACCTTGGCCAAGGATTTAATACTTTTGGCACTCCTGTGCTGTCAGCACTCACCCTTGCTCAACACGACAATACTTAGATCAAGGTCAAATTTTACATTAGCAAGTTTGATTATCATTTCTTCTTAGTTCGTGGTTATATCTTAACCATAGAATTTAACATCACAATAACCTGATTAGGAACCATTTTTATTTAAGATTAAGCTATTTTCTGAAACCGTTTAAGGGAGATTGGACTCTGTATCTTTCACCTCTTAGGTAGAAAACTTCTTTTACAATCAAGGAGAGCTGAACAAATTGATATCTGCTGAGAAGGAGATACCCTCCGTCCCCTAGCAAAGGTAAGTCATGAGATGAACACGACTGAGAAGGAGTTGCTCATACTACCATAACTTGATTCATAATCTTTTCTCAAAGTTAAAGTTAAACTGATACCATTAAGCATCTAATCATAAAGAGAGTGAGAGAGAGTCTCGACTCAACTATTACTTCTTTAAGACTATCTACCTTCTCTAAACAGAGGTTGTTTTCATTGAGCACTTATGTATGATCGACATATTCAAATAGGTGGTCTTCAGATCTTAACATTCAACTTCATATTCTCGTCTCAAGTTTAAATTACAAAGACTGGTTTGAATATCAATTTCTTTAAGTTAAATCAGGTTAAGTCTAACCATAAAGTTCATACAAATGGAAAGAGTGAAAGATACATCACTGAAGATTTCAAGACTCTCATTTATGTCTCGATTGAACAAAGGTTTGCACATGATCAACTAATAATACAAGAAGGAAGAAATTCGGCCTATCAAGACAAATTGAGGTCTAGAATAATTACAAAAGTTTTAACACGATCTAAATACAAAATTTTATTCATCGTAAGGCCACTAGCTCTGGCTGAGACAGCTAGGTAAATTTCAATCAATGAACAGGTTCAGGTTAAGATGAAAAGAATGTAAGTTTTATCTGAGATAATACAGGAACAAAGTACAAAGGGAGAGTCTAATTCAAGTACGAGGCATATGGAAAAGAGTAGTTTAGATAACAATTGGTCTAACCCTCGATTTACTATTAAAGAAGATGAAATTTATTAATCTTTTATGTAATGAAGATCTTTAAAAAGAAAAGAGCATGAATTCTTCTATTCTTATGATTGGTCTTAGAAATTCTTTGACATTCATAAATTCGAAAGAATAATCCAGAACAACCGGTTATTGGATGCCAATTTATCAATTCAACACAATTACATGCCCGAATGATAATGCAGATCCTGTTGAGGTCCCGCACTGGATTCTCCAGACGTTGATATGGGTAACTCGAACTCAACCACAAATTCTGCTTTGCCCGATCAGGAAGACCAAGCCAACCGCTTCCATGAATTCAACTTAAGGGAAAAACTCTCAAGTAAAATTTGGAGGAAGAACCGACATGGAATTCGTGACACAAAAGTGACGATAACAATGGGTTTTACATGGGACACGGTGAAGGATGCAGATGCTTCACAAATAAGCTAACAAGGATTGAAATGAATTTTCAGCCAACACACTTGGAGTGAGAACAAAACAAAAGCCAAGAGCTCGACAAGGTACGCGAGTGACAAAAATGAAACAAGACCATATGTTAATCGTTCAGGGAGAAACGACTCCAATTCATGATATATGCCAATAGTGTTTTTGCAGAGAAGATGTCCCAGAGCCCCCTCGCCAGCCTTTCTGAGAGCAAAAGTAACGAATGAAAAGGGAAACCTTCGATCATTCAAATCCAAAATACCCAGAATCCCCCGTGTCTGCTTAACTTCCATCTTGGCCGTTTCTCACGATGGGAATGGTGGCTCTAAAACTTCCGCCTTCAAAACCACCGACGACTCTATTATCAATTCATTTAATTTCCAAGTTAAATCTTACAATGGTTTTCCATTTAAAAATTGGTGGCAAATAATTTGTCTCTCTTGTTATTAATTTAATATTTAATATCCTCTTGTGAATATATAAATGTATCCATAATTTGGTTCACTAACTCCAAGAGGATAAAATAAATGTTTTAATTATATCTATTATTTTAATTTGTTATTTATTAACCTTTTCCATCTCCTTAAAAGGTGATCATTTAAATTGACTTTCTTAATCAATAATTATATTAATTTACTTATGGCCAAGGTAATGACGTCGACACAACTGTCTTGCTCCGACTCTGGGTTTGATGATAAAATTGATCCATTGTTAACCACTTCCTCTCCCTGACGATATTTCCCTTTCTCTCGTGGCGTCGACAGTCCTGCATCCACTGACAAGGATTATGGTTAGATCGTTCTCAACGGCTTAATAATATGCATTTAAATTTTAATCTCATGATCTCATTCATCTTCACGTGAACAATAAATTCATTGGAAAAATATTTTTTTTTTTAACATTACAGTTATGATAAGAGAACAACTATTACATTCTGAATGTCATAATCACATGAAAGTAGTTACTGGCAACGAACATTGAATTCAAAATACATAACCACATATATAGTCTCAATTTGAGGGATGTAACATGTGTAGTCTCATAAAATCGGTGGACAACGATCCATATTGAGTTTAACACCAAATCTCTTACTTGTCTCCAAGAGTCAAACTTTACCATATATATGTATTCTTGAAATCCAACAGCATCAATAAGGATCTAATCTATCAACATAAATAAGGAAAGTTGGAAGGAAAGTAAAAAAAAAAAGTAAAAAATGTTACTCATGCAAAGCACCATCTCAAGTGAGAAGTTGACTTGAGATGATAAAAATTCCTCAATCCTCCAATGCCACCAGCCTCCAAAGAGCAGGCGTAAAGTATGAATCCATCATTTGTTAGCTAGGTTATATTTTTCCCATATGACTTTGCCTGCTAGAGTCAAAAGACCATATTTATTGACCTTTATTATGGATCCTTTTGTTATCTCACACACATTACCATTTGAGTTTTTCTTCACACTAATAATATCAACATTGGAACTTCATTGTAAACCCATTAGAATAAATGGTTCATACTTGGGATGTCTCCTTGTAAATATGGGTCCCATAAATGTAATCTTAATAGTCATTTGTTTACATTGCTTGATTGTGTTGATTAGCATCTTGGAATGAGTTGTTGAATCTCGGTGTAGCAATTAGACACTAATCCTTCATGTAAATTATCATTCATTTTGCATCTAGTGGTATTTTGTTCATACATACCAATTATTTGCTTTATCAAAATTTTTAGTGCATAATGCTTTATCAAATATTAAAAGGGACAACTAAATGTAATAGCTCATTTTAAAGATGTTGAAAAGTTATTTCTAATGGGCACCTTGGAAATGAGACTTTATTTATGAAAAAATATTATTATTCCTCAAAAAGGTGAAAAGTGCTCCATAAAGTTAATTATTTATTTTATAAAAAGGAGTTTTGAAGCAAATAAGGAAGAAATTTATAATTTTTTGCTTCAAAAAGTTATAAAAGGAGGTTGAGGGCTCATTGTTGGGGCAAGAAGAGTACAAACAAGATGTTATTGGATTGAACTTGCGAGTTCTTCTAAGATTTATTGAGGATAAAAACCCTCTTACAGTTACTAGTTTTGGATCGAAAAGATGATCCCTAGTTAGTTGGTGTGTATCTACTCAAGTGCCACTATTGCATTTCAAGTGATTGCAGATTTAGGGTTTCAGACAGTAAGGATTTTAAAGCTTTTGATTTGTAGATATTTTTGGTGAGCTAATACTTCTAGTTTCCAAGTGCATGCTTAGTGTGGAGTTTGGATCAGACCTCTTTGGCTGGCCATCCCATTAAACCCTTGTTTAGTTGTACACTCTATGCTCATTTTTACTGGTTGTACCATAGAAAATGTGAACTCAGGGCCTTTTGAGGTGATTTGCAAAATGGCGAAGCCTATAGGAGTGTTTCTTGGCCTGCTATATAGATTTATGGAATTTTAGAGGGGTTATTTTTCTAGTCGAACCCAAACCAAGTTGTACCAAGTAATCCTTTGTTGGGAATGATAGACCAGGGTTATATATTTGGGTGTTTATGTTAGTATGTGATGTTGATCTCTCAGTTCTACATGCCATGCACAACTATGCAATTCACCTTAGCTTCAATGCACAATTTTTCTTGTAGTTCTCTCACTTTGCATGATGAGAATGTTGAAAATTGTGACTCAAATTACTGGCTTGATCAACTTCCTGGAGCAGTTGTGTTTTCCTCCATCGGCCTGAGTTAAGTCGCTGGTTTTCAAGTTTATCTAGCTGAAGTCGCGGGGTTTTGAAGTTTTGTGACCTCTCAACTTAGCGACTGTGAAGGGAAGGATACTTCCTTTGTTGTTGGCCCGTCGCGGGTTTTGAGAACTTTGTAAGTTCCTCCGACTCGAGGTTTGGAAGTTTGGGTTTTGAGCGACGGAGCGATCCCTTTGTCGGCTTGTCGCAGGTTTTGAGAACTTTGTAACCTCCAACGTGGGGTTCATAAGTTTGAGTTTTGGGTGATAGGGTGATCCCTTTATTGGTGAGTCAGGGGTTATGGGAACTTTGTAAGCTCTATCTCGAGGTTTTGAAGTTCAGTTCTCCAGCGATTGAGTGACTTGGATGCCGATGGATGTGGGGACCATTTGGGACCCGATAAGGTTGGCGGATCATGATGAAGGCCGATAGGTGGTGATGACGTGGAGGACAGATGGCATGTGGGCCCATGTGCTCGATGGTTGACTCGGTGACTCATGGAGAACCCTAAGTTTGAGGGTGGAGATTTTTTTGACTACTTATTTGATGGCCAGGATTGCATGCTAGATGATGGCGTGTGGCTCGAGGTGAAACCCTAAGGGGTGTGGTAGTTGAAGAGTCAAAGCGATATAGAGAATGTGATATTCTTCAAAGAGTCTCTCTAGAATCTCTCGGAGGGGCCGAACGGTGGTTACCGAAAAAGTTGAGCTGCAGGCTGAGAGGCTGGATGCAGAAAAGGCTGAGAGATGACTCTCTTAGAGTTTGGAGCAGAGTGTGGTGGTGACGGTGAGCGGCACTAACCAGAAGGAGCGGAGGCCGAGCTGCAGGCCATGAGGTTGGATGTATCGCACGTCGAGCGACAGGCCGAAGGGTTGGGTGTTGGCCGAGGTTACCGGGTGGAGGTCGAGATGCTGCGTGGAGGTCAAAAGGAAGAGAGACCCCGTGGTGCTAGGTGCCAACCTGGTGGAGAGGTTGAGGTGTTTCTAAATTGGTTGTGTGGTGCTGGGTGCAAACTGGCCGAGAACTTGGGTGCATGCCGTTAGGTTGGGCATCGAATGCTGAGATGCTGGATGCAAGCCAAGAGGCTAGATGTGGGTGTTTCCATACTGGCCAAGAGGCTATTTAGCCGCATGAAGAATGTAAACCTGAGAGGTTGACTGGGAGAGAGTGCACTAGTTTGAGGAGAAGTATCTGCACTGTATGCTGTGTGAGAGTGTTGTAACGGTTTGAGGATTCTAAACGGTCAAGCTGTTTGTATTTCTCCGGATGGAACAAGATGTGTAAACTCCTATAAAGGCTATGGGCTTGAAATTGTATTGTAACCTTTCTTGTTGAATAATACAATGGATCTATCTTTTTGGAGTGTGGGATTTCTTACCCGTAAGGGTTTTCCCCACATAAATCTGTGTGTTCCTTTCCTTTATCTTTCATGTTGATTCTGCATGGCGAATCCGTCTATTTTGGTGTTGGATTTGGTTATTTCTGCATGTGCTTTTCTCAGAAGGGTTAATGTGGGAAATCAACTATACCTGCTTCCGCGTTGTGGTATATTAGTAGTGTATTTGAAAGAATTAAAATCCCAAAGGCACTGTTGTTCTTAGATATTTCTATCTGAGATAACCTCGATTTCCCAACAAAGAAAAGTTAGGAAATAGCTATATCTTTCATGAAGATAAGATTAGTGTTTCTAAATATAGGTTTTTCTTGAATTTGTAACTTGCACGTAATATACATGATAAATTGCATGTATAAGAAATTGTAATGGAAAGCATCTATAAAGAGAGGTCATATGTAATGAAAATTATTATCAAAGAAATAAAGGCTATTGTGTGTTTATGTTAAATAATTCTCTATTTATTGCTCAGTTCTTTGTTTGTTATTTCTGTGTTTATTGTTTCTCGTTTATTGGTTGCTTCAGATTCTACAATTTGGGATCTTTTCCTTGTTGAATAGATATGCAAAGACATTTGGAAAAGATTGGAACAGTTATGAGGTGTTTAATGGAAATTTATATGTGATAATGGGGGGCGACTCAGGTCATTATACCTGCATATTTGACTGTTGTTAATCATTTTTAGGCTGGAGTAACCTTAGTTGACCATGTTGGGATGTTGGTGGGAGTTTATAAGGGTGTTGTGTGGAGTTTATCAACCTTTCTAGCATTTGTGAGTGTTGTGAAACAAAATTGGAGGCTAGTTGGGTGCTTTAACCATGTTGATCTATTTTAAACAATAGTTTTCTACCACTTTTAGACATGTTCAAAATTAATGTGACCCGCACTATTCCTTTTAGAGCAGCTGGGTGTGTTGGAAGGTGGCTTTGTTAGCGTTAGGTATGCCTTAAGATGTATAACATACATGGAACTTGCATTTTTCTATTGATTTGTGGCTATACAACAGTGATGAGTTAATACTAGGTTGATGGTGACCTTTGTGGAAGCCTAAGTACGATTGGTGGGCTATCTTATCAGAAACGAGAAACAAAAATTGTCGAATACTTAAAGATTGTGTATAAGAGATGGATATAATATGTTTACTATTATTTTATAGAATAATGTATATTGCTTTAATAAAGCATTCAACATTTTAATTGAAGCTCATTGTAATTAGGAAATGGTTAACACTCAATGCCAGTTAGTTACTACAATTAAAGCTCATCTAAGTGGCCAGTTAGTTGCATAGAAAAAGCTACCGCAGCGTTTTCATTTCATGTCATATTAGGACCAGAAAGCAAATAGTCTTATGGCACTGTTAATAGCTAGTGAAATTATATGGTATAGAATCAAAGGTTTATTTTATTAAAAAACTAGAATAAAATTAATTATCAAATACAGGTCAGAAATTAGGAAAAGTAAAGTAAACTAATATTTGAGACCAAAATCAAAGCAACTACTTCTCCACAACAGCTTGGATGGCTTAGAAATGGATGTTTACAATGTGAAATGCGTTTCGTCCATCCTAATGCAAAACAACATTAGGCCATCACATTTATGGTAATAGAGCTAGTAGGCGCATTGGGAGTGAATTCTACAGGTGTTTCTAATCCATCTTGGCGAGTGATAGTTGGGTGTTAGGAGGAGTGTTGGGAAAATTATTAATGTTTTGTTGCTTGTAGTAGCACACATTGACTCATTATCATACCTGTATTAGATGATCATTCTTGTTTAAGGTATTTTGTGTTGGATTTCTTATGTATAGCACTCTAATGTAATGAAGTATTATTTTTTGTGTGTTATCTTCCAAAAAAACTTTTAACAGTAGTCAAATGCATATTAAAAATAAATACCAGAATTGTGACAGTAGTAAACCGTCAAATGTAAGTTCACGTTATTGATCTCATTGACCGAATTTTCAAAACAAAAGGTAGGGGTGTTTATTACATATATACCCAACTTATTATTTATTATTTATGAAAGTTAAAAAATCAACACCTTGTGTCAAATTGGATGAACCCAACTTAAATCCCAACCATAAAACCTATAGTAAAGAAAAAAAATGCCTCATTTCAAGTTGGAAAATTCAACTTAAATCCTGAAAGAAGGCATGTGACCAGGCCTATCTTCAATATAGACAACTAACTAACAAAGCAGTTCCAACCACCCATAAAACACTTCTTAAATCTCCATACCAAAAAGAGGGAAATACACTTATACCGTTTTATAGACTCACACTAAGAAAAACTAAAAAAAAAAGACATGTCCAATGCCATATCAAACACCCAACACAAGTTAAATAAATAGAGGGACTCCAAACTTAACCAATTATAGTGAAACTTGAAAAGCAAAAAGCAGGGTGATAGCTTTAAAAGACACACAAAAGAAAAAGATAGAGAAAAGATGCATGCGACTCACTATACAGTGCAGAGGTGCAATGAGAGAATAAGATTCCCAATTATAGTTATGTGCTTTCTATGACCCTGCTATATTATGTGACCCTATTTTAAAATTACACAATCTATAATTAATAAAAACGCCAAGTCATTAAACAAGAAATATTGTAAATGGATGGTAAAATTATACCTAAATGACGTTTTCCACTTCTGGATTTCTTTTTCTTTATTTAAGGGAAAGGATATGATAGGAAAGATTTTAATGTTTGTGAAATTAAAATTGTTTATGGGATTTTAGATAAATAAAATTAAAATTTTAAAATTTTATACTTGAAATCATTATATAATCAGAAGGTTTTAGTTTGAATCTTTATACGAATTGTGTAGAATTATAGATATTATAAATATTCACATATTATTTTTTATTTCTCACATTCATATCCATATTTCATATGGTGGTCCCAACATTCATTGCCAAGCTTTCCTCCTTAATACTAGATGTATTATTTCACAAAATAGATAAAGTAGAAAAGAAAGTGGATGCAAAGCCAAATGGAAAAGAAAGTGGTGCTATAGACTTCCTTTTGGAGGATAAGTTGTTAATGGTGTCATTTCCTCACACTCTCATCGATTATGCTATAGAGTGGTTCTTTTTTCTTCCTCAATATTTAGCCGATAGGCTACATATAGTGTGAGATTTGAGCCTGAAATAAGTCTCACGCCTGCAAACCATTGTTGAGTCATCAAAAACATCAGAAAATAAGTTTCAACTACCGTTTAATGGTAAAAGCCTCCAAAATATCACTTATGACATAAAATCCAAATAAATATTGATTTGACAACTCGATGGGAACATTCTATTTTCATTTGGAGTATTTTTTGTCAATTTGATGGAAACTTTCATTTTTCATTTGCATTGCTTTATGTTTTAAATCTGTATGCAAATATTTCATAATTAGATAATACTTAATTTTTTAAGGAAAAAATCTAGATTTGTCTAAGTTTATTTCATTCCATTATTTAGCATTTATTATTAATTGTTTAATCTACCCTCATGCAACTAGAATTTGCATGCAAAAACATGTACTTTCTAACATATTAACAATACATATAGTTTTCTAGTGACGTAATCCTTGAACCTCCTTTAGGTGCAATTGCTAGTTAATAATTTTTTTTGATGATTTGGTAGAAATGTTCCTAAAACAATTTGAAGTTAACACAAACCTTAGATTTATAGTTGTCAATTTATTTGAATGTGCCAAAGGATAAAATAAACACATCAATGATTATATCACATCATTCAAATATTTATGCTCCAAAATGATAACCCCCTCACATGATTTTGAGCTAAAAACATTTTTATTGAGGGTCTACTTGAACCAATCCAAGATAATGTGTATTTGAATATCCTGGCTTCTTTTATGGATTGATGTGTTCATGTTAAAGCTATACAATCCATATTGTTAGCATAAAATGCCTTCAAATATGGGTCTTTAAGCCAAAATGCTTCCTACACTTTGAAATATCTAGAGTCAAACAACTTTTCCATGCATAATGATGTGAATAAAAATGTTCATCATGTTGCTAACACTTCCATGATCCTTCATTTAAGTTAGTAGTTTTTAGAAATTTCACTAAACTTCAAAAATATATGGACCTTGTGCTTCAAACGTTGTTGAGTGCTAATTTACTCCCTTCAATCCACCCACTTCCTAAAGTATATAATTATCAAATATTTTGCAACCATTAGGATGTATTAAATGTCATTAGACCCAAAGTTGCATGGATCTTAAATGCAAGGACAAGTTCTCATTGAGAAAAATGCAATTAAAGTTGGAGTCGTTAATGATAATGGAAATCCATCTATTGGACCCCAAATAGTCATCTAGAAATTTACACAAATCTATTTCCTCATTGTACAAATAATGTAGAGCCACGTGATAATGATAATAACATTGAGAAAGATGAAATGGTCATTCTTTTACAGGAAACATTGAATCTAATGATACATCTTCTTCATCCCATCCTCCTAGAACCCCCTAATTATATTTTACAATGAAGACACCCTTCAAAGAATCATTATGGACCATTATACATTTGAACTGTACACATGATATACAATCTATCAACTATAAAAATTGTAGAAATCCAAAAAAAATAATTATACATATTATGCTTATTATGCATAAATTAAATGACAAACAATAAGAGAGGAAGAGGAGAATCTTGAATATCATACTTATTCTAAAAACCATCCAAAGAGACAAAATCTAGACTCATCAATAGTGGAAAATACGTACTACCATTATTGTGTAACAAATGGCATGTATAATGAAATTATAATTGAAATGGATCTACAATATGCTTGATTGCTCCATTAATCCAGGGCCTTGACTTTGAATTCAATATTCCCTAAGTTACTCCACTAGTTGCATATTTGTCTTCTACGATCCTTTCCTTTTATCTCTCATGTCAAAAATACAACAAAAATTAAATTATCTTATGTTATATAAGAAGAATATGCTTCACACAATTACATTCTCTCCTATTAATTTAGGTAGATACAACATACAATTGTACTCCCAATTTCCCCTTAAGCAACCAATGCAATCACACATTTAAAGAATCCTATACATAATAGAATTATCATAGGCCCGAGAAGAATATGTAATAACCACTCCTTGATTACCACTAATTTTCAATACACAACAAGTGCTAGCTTAATTTACCAATCACCTTCCATACAATTTATAAGTGTCTACATAATTTTTCCAATCATAGTTGTAGCAACGACTCTACTCTACCATTTGTAACGCCCCGCCACACAACCCTAGGGGAAGTTGCAATCTACTACACAAACGAACTAATTTTTTTTTGTTTAAGAACAATTAACATGCAAGTTCACTAACCAATTTCCAACAACCCCTAAGGTTACGAGACTGAGTTTACTTTGAAACCCAAACAAGAAACATGAAATGAAAACATAACATTTAATTACTTAAAGCATTAAGAACGCATACATTCCATACATGATAAAATTACAACAAAGGCATAAGAAATACCACATGTTCCCAATAATAATCTTTACAATATGTTTACAACCCTCATTCCCCGAACGAGATAATTCCAATATACAAGGTTACAAATTACAACTTCCACCTCGGTACAAAGAGGGGTAATAAAATTACAATAATAATAGGAAAGAATAAATCATGAAGCACTGGAACCCATGAGCTCTCCAACTAGAAACCTCGTCCACACGAACAAGAAGACAACCCAACGAAATTAAGGTGCACGTTCCACCCAACCATGTGATACCCAAAGGCTCACCCCCCGTGCTAGGAGATAGTAACAAGGAATTCCTACACAAGACCATCTACCACTAGACACAAGTTAAAACATAACTGAACTGATCAAATACAAATACAAAATCACTTGACACAAAGGTTACAATGCTTCCAGAGGACAATGATCTTTTACGCAGTACAACAATACTGACTTCTGGTTGACGTAGAGAGTGTCACACAACATTTGTTATGAGTTACCCTGGCTCAACTGTCTTAGGCAACCGAACCCCCATCTTGGGTTATCCTGGCTCAACTCTACCAGCCGCCAGACCCTCATAGCAACTGCGCTTCTCGTCTCATCTCAAACCTTAAAAGCGAATGAGCTATGAGAGAGGCATTAATTATCTTAATTAGTCTGAGAGTTTTTCATTAATTCTTTTTAAGTTATCATTTACTTAAACCCTATGTGAGTTACCCTGGTGCCCCTTTGTGTGCCAGACCCCCACAAAGAGGCACTCTCCTATCGACAACACATACGGTACAAAAAACACAATCCAATGGGTAAACTCGATAAGACGACCTCTCCAATCCAAGGAGGCAACGAACAAAGGAAAATCACTCCAAACACTAGAGGAAACAAAAAGTACATAATCCACTCCTTCCAAAGGAGGCACAAACCACATAACCCTCTCCTAATCCCAAGGAGGTACAAACCATCCCCGTTCATGAAAACCGGGTGAAACAACAAAATAACTCTATAACACATTTCTCAAGGCGATTCGCAAGTCGAACCACTACATGAAACATCCCAACCTAGACAACTCCTCTAGAAGACTTACTAGACAAATAACCCCATTTTCCCAACATCGAAAAAGAACGAAAACATCATTTAAACAACATTTTAGGCAACAGAATAACCTAATGTTAGGATTTCCTAAATCCAAGCCAAGCAATAACATAGTGCATGAAATCATTTAAATTATTAACATTATTTGCACGCACTTCAAAGTAATCAAATCACATTGTCGACATTAAGGAATTTAATTCTATTTGCTCAATCATAGATAAGGATTAAAATAATCTTTATAAATAAAGTCATTTGCTTACAACAACTACTTTTAAATAAATCATTTGATTATTAAAAATCAATTTTTTTTTTAAATACTACGTTTGATTATTTAAAATCCTTTTTTTTGCCTCTATAACTTGACAATAAACATCTTAAAATAATCTATATTTAAATTTAATCATATATTAAATATACATATAAATGTATATACCTAATGTATAGACTAATATATATATATATATATGTTAAATATATTAATATTTTAATCAACTAATTTAAAATTCCATATTACAAATCTATTTTAACAGAAAATGCATAATATATAAACGTTATATATATATATATCCACAATATATACATAATTATAAAAATTTTAATTGAACAATATTATAATATATATACATATAATATATATATATATATATATTATATATCATTATAAAAATTAATATATATAATATATAAAAATAAAACTAACTTAAAAAAATATAAAAAATAAAAAGAACAGACCTTACAACAGCCTCTCAACAGGACGACTCTGGGAGCCACAACCCTCCCCATGTGGGTAGTCACTGGGGGTAGCTCAAACCACCACAAAAATAATAAATTTTTAATGAAAAAAATTGTTTTAAAACCCCTGTTTTGGTAATATCTAGAACGAAAATTTGCATAGGAATTTTTTTTTTACTTTTATTTATTTATTTAAAAGGATGAATTCCCAGCCAACATCATATAAGATTTATATGCAATATATATGCAATATATATATATATATATATATATATATATATATATATATATATATATATATATATATATATATATATATATATATATATAATCTAAATTCCATTTCATAGTTCAAATTGAGCAACTTATCTACAGAATATAAAAACACAACAATCTTAATTTCTAAAACATAATAGAAATTTCTCAAATACAACACAAGGTTTTTTTGATTTCATTTTGTTTCTTTCAAATTTCTATTGCTAAAATGGAAGATTTCTTGTTGCAAGTTTGATTTTCAACAAAAAGTCTAATTTTCTCCAAGATTTAAACAGGATTTCAAACAAAGATTTGCAAACAAGTTTTAAACTGAAAATGCAAATTTCTTACACAAATAAATAGGGAAAACCTGTGATCTGAAGCTTGAATGAAGAGTTTGAGAAGAGAGATGAGCTGCAAATTCCAAATCCTCCAAAGCTTTCCCAAAATCTTTTTCCAAAATCCAAAATGCATCCACAACACATGAACTCTCCTTTCAATTTTCTCACAGCCCCAAAATTCCAGAAAGCAAAACCTCCCTATTTTCTACCCCAAATTTGGTCAATATCCCCAAAATATCTCATCCACCAAAGTTATTGCAAAAATTGGAGATATTTTGAATTTTTTTAAAAATTTAAAACAAAATTGTTTTCGACAAGACTTTTTTTATCTATTTGAAATTTCTATTTCATATGCATTTAAATGCTTTCAAATATTTCCAAAAGACTTTAACTTTATTTATTTCAACAAGATTAATTTAATTAATCAATAAAATAAATCTAATCCAACATTAGATCATTTTATTAATTAAATTAAATTAATGAATAAATTTAAATAACATTTGTAACATTGTAACCAATTAAATTTAATAAACAACTAAATACATAAAGTCATCTATTTACCTTTTTCAACTTGCAATTTTAAATTAAAAAAACAAGAAGAGATGAACAATAACTAAGCAACTTAACCCGACTAAAACCTGACGACACGCTATGACTAGGGTGATGACTTGGCACGGAAAACCTAGCTACTATCTCCCAATAAAATACCGTTGGCCAATGGACACGCTCAAACCCGTGAAATCAGGTGGAGTCAATGTCTTGTACCTATCAACCTGCGAGCAAAGAGCATATCAAACGTGCAAATTTATATATATAATAAGACACACCGTGAAGTGGAAATCTCAGAATCGTAGGGCGCTCGCAAGCGAGTGATACAATCCCGTCCCCTTCACCAATACAGACTTTTTAACTGACCAGTCTAACATCAACAATGCAATAAAGCATAAGGAATTTTTAATTAAATAACTGCTACGCTAATTCAAAACATGCCATAACGATAACATCAAAGTAAAATTCCATCACATCAAAATATAATGTTTACATCGCTTAACAGTTAGCGGTCAAAAGAACCACATTCCAAAGTCAAAGCATGAACAGAAAAAAACATAACAAGGGAGAACACTGCCGATCCAAAGATCCAAAATGGAGGGGTGTTACACCATTCATGTTCTTACACTAGAATGTGGTAAGCTCCCAAGGTCAAGGTCATCTCTAGACCAAAATATATACCTTGAAGGTTCATTCATAATGTTCTTTCCTATGTATCTCTTTTATGAATCAAAGGTTTTGTAGTTCATACTCCAATGATAGAGATAATTCATCCTCTCTTATTATATGATATCTCTAGTGTCACTTTTGAGACACAACTATTCATTGAGCTTATGCTTTCAATTTGATCCAATAAATATAAAATAAAGTCAAACATATCCAATCAAGTGTTGGTTCCATGCCAATATCTGTATCCAAACAAACACCAAACCACATGAGGACTATATCATTCAAACATCACATGTTCTCATATTGATTGGCTCAAGAATACATCATGTATACACATGGATAGCCCCCACTTGTGTTTCACACATACAAGTGGTTAGATCTTATACAACTCACATGAACACGTGAGGGGTTATCTCAAGCATACACCACTTATACACAAGGGGACTAGCTCACACCCACATCATGTTACACACAGTGAGTATCTTAGACATACATAAACCATACAACATGAATAATTCACACTTACATCACATATATATAATGAAATAACTAATGCATGCATCACATGTACATTGTGTGAATTCCTTAAGCATCCAACACATATGTACATATTATGAATAACTTAACAACCTCATGAGTACACATAAAAAATCACCCATAAAAAAGGAAGTGGTTGTGACCTTATTGCAAGCATCTTATTTTTTACTAAATTTATTAACACATAAGCCCTTTACATCCCAACCAAAGAGGAATATCAATACAACTACACCAAAAGTCCTATCCTTTTTTCCCAATCCACTACCATCTATCCTAATAAGCAAGCATTCCATACTACTTTTTTTCATCACAAGAAAGGGCATAAGTATAACAATATGCATAATACCTAAAGCCAATTTTTACATAGGTAGACAATGATTGACTCATACATGCAAAGTGACTAACTAACTATAGGAAATGGATGTGACACTAGTGTAGGTATCTTCCCACTATCCAGTTCACTAACACATACCTTTTAAGTGCACCTTATCCAAAAAAGGAATGTCGATGCATCTTAGAGTATGTCATGGGTCCCATATTTTTTCTCAATTATCTGCACAAGTTGAACATTTTCCTCAATATGTCTCATACTACTTGTGATCATCACTAAATAAGGTACAAATGTAAACATATGTATATCACATAAGGCCATTAATAGTAATTCTATAGCTTTCTTAACCTTTTGAATTGGTGGATCCTAACATAGATCACCTCCATGCCACTAGAAAATTTCATTCCAACCTAGTATGAGGTAGCTCTTGGCATCTATCACCTACATGGTAGTGTTGAAATTTGGCTAAGCCCTATTATACTATGGGTAGCTCCTAATACCTCTTACCTCTACGCTACTTGCTAAAAGTGGCTATACCCTAAGATATTATGGGTGTTGTCATAATAGTGGTTTACAATTCCGAGAGGAACTAATTTTATTGAAATCACATATTTTAGAAAATATAATGATTTAAGCCTTAAAAAGTTCCATTTTAAGGATTCCAATTGAAGAGGGTTTGATCAAATCACCTTAGATCAAGCCCCCTTGGATAGAACCTCGCTAGTTTTAAACCATACCTATAAATGTGTCTCTTTTACACCTATCAAAGTGTGATAAAAAATCACTTTTGATTTAGCTTTTGGGGATCAAATGAATTCATTTAAAATTTATTTCAAATGATTATGGTATTCCTTAGAACAAGCTATCCAATGAATATAATTTTAATATGTTTTGGTTTTGTTATGTATTTGTTTTTAAGTTTTATTAAACATAGGTTTTCATCGAAAATGAATTTCTTTTTTCTTCACATGTGGAAAGAGTAGAGATAATAAAAAATTAAAAAATATGGGTGCACCTGAATAAAGTCCTTGATCCAACAAAAAATTAAATTAAATTTTGACATATACAAAAAAGGTTGCGCTACTTATGTGTAGTCAATTGTAATTGTTTGACTTTGAAACTTGATTAAGGAAAAATATTCAATAAAACTATCTAACCAAGTGGAAGCACTGATATCAGAGTCAGAAATTTAAATTTGAGGAGTGGGAATTTATCCTTCATGGAAAAAAGTTATGTTATACGGTTAATGGTCACTTTTTAAAAATGTTGTTTTCAAATTTTTTTTCAGATGGAAAAAGAGTGCAATTTGATTCAAAAATTTTGAAAAATATTTTAGAATCTACATACAAAATTTGATGAGATAGTTTGCACCATCTTCAAATTCCTCACGGTTTAGCCGCTATGGGTGCTTGAATGTGAAGATTTAGTTAAAATAATAATTTCATTGTCCAGTTTATTTGTTATGTACTTATGGGATCACCCTATGGTTGCTCTTAACATCTATGCTTTTTAATTTAGTGATAATAGCTAAACTAAATTTGCATCATTCCCTATCATATTTTTCCTCTATGATACTAGCGACAACCAACTAATCCTCAAGATATGGTAGATAGCACCTAACATCTATCACTTGTATGATATTGGTGATAGGAATTTATTCACACCTATAAAAAACTTGTCTTTGACATGTGGGGTCATCTTATAGCTAAGTACATGTAATCCATGCATGGCAAGGGTTCACAATATACTAGTCAAGTTGATGTAGATGTATTCTACAATCTAGCAATCCTTGGACCTATACTTTGGCTCCTATAGGTCTTGAGGTCAAAGTATGACACACAAGTAACACAATGAACCCACATGAATAGGTATCTACTCAACACATATTAAAAAATACTTATAAATTAATCAATTCCATTCACTTCATTCAATTGTTATTCAAGAATATATTACTTATTAGAAAAAAATAACTTTTAAAGTGATATTAAAAACCGTCCAGTCTCTAAGTATATGACATTTTATATATTACCAATCATAAGGCTTATCATACATTTATCCACCCAAACATATATATGATGGAAGAATAACCAATTATATTTAATAATAGTTATTGTTGATTGTCTATAGTTGGAAAAGGGAATCATAAGGAATTATGTTCCAAAATTAGATCATTCATACTTAACAAGATTTTTTCACACTATGAAATCATTATGGATTAACTCAACATCATCATTAAATGCATGTTAGTAGGTTTCTCTAACTCATTCATAGCCATGGAAAGCTCAATTTTATCATGCCCTTCTTTCTTGAATAGATATACCCCACCCAATCTTGAGGCTAATCTATAATATCCTATACTAGTCAATGATCTAGGATACCAAGCCATAGTGTTTGACACATAAACTCTAATTATTTTAGTTCAAATAATATTTTAGCTGACTCTCACACATTCACATTGAGATAAACCATAATGACAACGACTCTAAAATTTCATCCAATATTGGAGTAGAGTTTGGAAAGTCAAACATCAAAAACCTCAAAGTACACAATATTGATGAAGATCAATTGTATTTCACTAGGTCACACCTATATAATGGAAACATATTAATTGGAAGGTGAGATCACTGCCATCTATGCAAATTTGGACTCGAGTTGAAGAACAATAAAGAGGGAAGGTTGATTAGATTTAGAAACAACCCCTAACTCTAGAGCTATTCTCTAAACCCTCCCTTAAGGACTTGAGCCACAGGGGCATCCTTCACCCAACGAATGCCTACATACACTCTTCTAAATGGGATCAAAGTTCCATATAGTTCTCCTGAATGAACATACTTATAGGTTCTCATGTACGCAATATTTTATAACCACTTGAATGCCATTACTCAACGTTCGAGTAAAATGGAATAAATAATATAAAAGGAAAACCATAGGAAGGAATTAAAACCAAAAATGTAGTAAACCACCATTTGCAAAAAATAATTCTAAAACAAGTCCATAGCCCATAGAGTTGCATTGATTACTTTTCCATATGTCAGCAAGGTTCTATAAATAAGGATTCTCATCAAATAATAATGACTAACAATAGGAAAGGAAATCTCAATTAATATCACCCTTTAGAAAAATATAATAAGGAACTTCAAAGGACACCAAGATCTCAATTTTAGATCTCTCCACAATTATGATTTTTATATCAATATAGACATGCTAGATCCCTTATCGATTCATCCCATTAATGCATAAGATGGGTTGATTATTTAACAAGAAGAGGTCATAACATGAAAATTTCATAAAAATACTAGAAGAGAGATACCGAACACTATATTCATGTTTCCAATAAATATTTAATTATCAAGATCAATAATGGTGTACAGTGATATTGAATTTAGGCAACGTCATCATGACAAGTCTCTACTCATTACCCCAATGAAATTCATACAAATTTTGTTTAGAAAACTAGGGTCAATTGGTGTTAGCTTAGTAATGTCATTTGTAATAAAACATAACATATATATTAGCCATAAGATAATTTTATTATTAAAATTTGGGTCAAATATATTGTTTTTGGTATGTTGTTTTTGTTCAAATAAAAAGGGTATAGGACCACCTACACTTAAAAATCCCAAAGAGAGTTCACAACAACATTAAAATAGAAAGTATTGAATCCAATAGTCTACAACCAAAATAAATAAATAAAATACCTTGAAAGCTAGAGAAAATAGTAGAAGGATACAAAAACAACACCAAAGAATATAACAACATGAACCAAAAATAACATGAGCACACAACCACTAGTGAGTTGAGGAGGCAACTAAGTCCTTTAGACTAGAAACCACATCACCTTCCTCTAAGAGACTATGTAGATCAACTCTAAGAGAATTTAATTCCTCGCCCTTGTATCTCTAAGTATTGTTTCCCTTTTTTCCTTTTATCTTTCAAAAATATTTTTTATGTCGTTGGTGGTGAAATTCATACTTTATTTTATTTGACAATATTTTTGACAAAAGTTTCCAATTGCTCAACCTTGGACTTTTCATTCCCAACATTATTTTTTGGATAAGGTCAATTTTATTCTATTAATATGACAAATAAAATAGGGGTTACCATACTTAGTGTTCATTTTCAAGGGATTTTTCCCTTCAATTTGTTGTTCTTTCTCCTTGGTGTTTATATTAATCCTCTAATTTTCAATTCTTCTTTTTATATTTCCTTTACTTTTTCTTGCTTTCCTAGTTTTTGACATTACTTTCCTCATTAGGCTAGCTATACATATTTGTCAAGGGGAACATTGGGTTTTTTAAAAGATACTTATTTGGTAGAAATGGTCATCTTAATGGAAAAAATAATTTATTTATTTTCTATTAAAGGCAAGGTCAATTAGGAACTTAGTGCTAGAGTTGGACGATGGGGTGACATACAAACAAAAAAAATATGAAGTCATTATCTTCAAGGTCTAAGTGGCTCTTATTATTAGTAGGGGTCTCCTTATGCAAAGGTTGAACATTCTTTCCTTCACTATAAATAATGACATTTATCTTCTTATTCAAAGGGGCTCCTTTTCTTTGGACTTTCGAGAGGAGATCCAAGAAAACCTTCTCTTTTTTCTAGAGAAAGGGGTAGCATAAAATGTATCCTTCAAGTTGGAGGTGGTAGCAATAATTTATTTCTCCTAGTGTAGCTTTGGAACTTAGTAATGAATTTTGAAAAAATCTATCTTTAGGATGGTTAGCATTATGAATAGGAGGTGTTGTCATAATAGTGGTTTACAATTCCTGAGGCAGGTTTTTGAAATCACAAATTTTTAGAAAATATAATGATTCCAAGTTCCATTTAAG
Organism: Sequoia sempervirens; assembly: GCA_007258455.2. Classification (NCBI taxonomy): domain Eukaryota; kingdom Viridiplantae; phylum Streptophyta; class Pinopsida; order Cupressales; family Cupressaceae; genus Sequoia; species Sequoia sempervirens. The sequence continues at coordinate 57,471,762 of VDFB02168118.1, forward strand.
GATTCAATTGAAGAGGGTTTGATCAAATCACCTTAGATCAAATCCCTTGGATAGAACCTCGCTAGTTTTAAACCATACCTATAAATGCTCCTTTACACCTATCAAAATGCTGATAAAAATCACTTTTGATTTAGCTTTGGGGATCAAATGAATTCATTTAAAATTTATTTGAAATGATTATGGTATTCCTTGTAACATCTATCCAATGAATATAATTTTAATATGTTTTGGTTTTGTTATGTATTTTTTAAGTTTTATTAAACATAGGTTTTTCATTGAAATGAATTTCTTTTTTCTTCATGTGGAAAAATAGAAGATTATCAAAAAAAAAATTGAAAATAAGCAGTGCACTAGATATTGAAGTCCTTGATCCAACAAAAGAATTAAATTAAATTTTGACATATACAAAAAAGTTACGTATTGACGGTTGTGTTTGTGTGAATTATAATTTGTTTGACTTTGAAACTTGATTGAGAAAAAATGTTAATAAAACTATCTAACCAAGTGGAAGCAGATCTCGAGTTACAAATCTAAATGTGAAAGGAATTAGAATTTTATCCTTCATGGAAAAAAAGTTATGTGTTATATGGTGTGCGTCACTTTTTAAAAATGTTGTTTCTGAAAAAATATATTTTGGTGGAGATGGAAAAAGAAGTGCAATTTGATTCCAAAGTTTTGAAAAATATTTTAGAATCTACAAAAATTGTGAGATTCTAGTTTGCACCATCTTCAATTCCTCAGTTTGTTTGTGTTTTCGGATGTGAAGAATTAGTTAAAAATAATATTTAGGTGTCGGTTTTCCAAAATTTGTAAGCCACTATTATGGGATCACTGTGAGTTAGAGATATTTTTTGTTGAGAATTTCTACCCAAGGAATTTAACAAGTAATGTTGATAAAGGAAATAGATCAATCCTTGATGTAAGGGAGTAAAATCTCTACTAGGAAGGAATTATTTCATTGAATTCTCCAAAGAGGAAAGGAGATGATTAGGGAAATTATACATAAGTAAATAAATTTGCAACTATAGATTTTTTTTTAAGCGTTTCACCCAATAGGTAGTGGAAAAAATTCCAACAATTTGATAAGTTGTTATGAATGAACAAATTGCCTCTACTTTAGAGAGGGGAAACTCACTCATATGATACGTTATAATTTTTTAACTCATATTTTTTAAACCGGAAAAAAGGAAAGATGAACTATCTAAACAAGAAAAAGGAATGGAAGAAATATAGAGTATGAGCACAAAGTCTCACAACAAATATAGCTACATGTAAATGAGGGAAAATCATAAGAAGATAATAATTGAAATATTACTTAGACTTAAAAATAAGAATACCCATGTGAAGAATGATTTAAAGATTCACATAAAATTGCTTATACCCCACGTAACATTCATGAAATATATTGCTAAAATGTCTTGTAAACTTAACATAATTAACATTCACATCTAAGAAATCACATACCCAAAGTTTTTTGAGATTTCTATATTCAAAATTGTAGAGCCCAAAGTCTCCCATTCAAGTCTTTACAAATGTTCTTGCAGATATTTCACAATGCAAGGAAAAGTACAAAGGGATAATCCTAAGAAAATAATTGGTACTAGTAGTAAAATTCCTTAAAAAATATCCTTTCTCTTTCCTTATCTCCTTTATAGCTTTACAATTGAAATCATTTCTTGATTTGTAGCTGCCTCTTGAAAAGACATATTAAAAAAACTTTATTCATTATTTTATTTTCTTTAAGTAAAGCTCATTTTTAATCTATTACAAAATAGTAATGAAAGTTTCTTTATAGTATAAAAATAGAAAATTAACCAAATATTATGATATCATGTATTTATTGTTATTCTAATTGGGGACATTATCCATATCTTTCTCTTGAACATTAACCTAGTTAGCAACAATTCTTGTTGTCTATTATTTGAAATTTACAAAATTTGGGTAAGGATTTTCCATTTAATATGCATGTTTCTTAATCTTGACTTCCATGTCAACATATCTTCATTAATTTCATCTGATTTTCTTCAGAGATTAGAAAATTCTTTTTTGAAGGTGATCGAATGTGTTGACATATATCTCGATTTTTCTAAATTATATTGTAATCAAAAGTATCTTTGCTACACATTTATTCTAACATCATATATTTGAAGGATTTATTAACAAAAAAAGTATCTAATAAACTAGCCTCATCATCCTTTAGGAAATCAACATCAAATGATAAGTTACATTGTTTTTAATGTCAATTGGTAAAGAATCACAAAAATTCATCAATCTTTTGAATTGTGTGATGGATTTCCTCAAAACCATTATTTTCCATGCAAAGCTCTTTGGAAAGCTAAGGAATTGATTATCCTATGGGTTACTAAAATACTATTAACTGATCAAAATATTCGCATTTACCATCATTATTTCTTGAACTTATTTCAACTATAACCGAATATGAACACCATCCTCCTCTCTTGCATCTGGTTATTCAACATCTATCTCTACCTTTTTATTTTGAAATTATTGATACATCCTCATAGCTTCTTCAATGCATAAAGATGCATTAAGAGTAACCTTATATTTCCAATCTTCTATTAATCTCTCACAAGTTTGATACTTATTAATATTGTCTAAAAAAATTTGAGCTTATTCCATGATAGGGCACATAGGATGAACTTGATGGAAAATCATCAAGTGGTTATGTAGAATTATCAATGATAGATCTAATATAAGTAGTAAGAGAACTCACATTTTCTTCTAATCTATCTTTGGATTCTACTTCCTTCTCTACCCTTTCAATCAAATTTGAAACCAATATTTGGGCATTGTGAATATCTCCTTCATGCGTAGATGGACCTAGTTCTACCTGGGCAATATTTTTATGCAATATCTTCTTCAATTTAATCCATTGTGGGTTCAACGATTTCTAAAAACTAGTCACCAAAGGATTCAAACATCAACCAAGAATTTGTATGAGATTTATTCAGTTGAGGAGCAGCTCTTAGCAATTTAGATAGTACATTAAAACTTGGTTCATATACTTGATATTTTCTTCTTTTATTTGATACAATTTCTTTAAGCCATGGGGGAGGAGATGAAACTGTTTCGGATTTGAAAGTTAAAGGAGGAAACACAATTGTAGGAACATAATTAATATTGATGTTAGATGGTGGGGTAAATGGAGAAGGATTAGGAGTAAGTTCTAGGAGATATGCACAAAGGAGAATGATTCTATGAAGGAGATAGATGATTTTATGAAGGAGAAGGAGGACTTTGTGAAGGAGAAGGAGGATTTGAGGAAGGAATATGGAATACCTATGGCTATTCTCCAGTCTTAGATTGAGAAGTGTTTATTTCTTTGTATGGGGAATGCCTCCTAATTTCCATTTTCTTCCCCAAAGTTTGGCTATATCATCTTTATATGGGTTCTATAGATTAAATACCCTTTTTTGATCATCATATCCACCTCTTCATGTTGTAGTAGATCTAGACCTAGTGACACATGCAATTGTAGCAACTAGATCCGATGAAGAAGAGGCGCTTGATTTTTTATTCAATGTATCTTTCTTGGGAGGAGGTTTCGTAGTAGCATTTTTAGATACCCGAGGTCTTATATCCACATTTTTTTCCTCAAGAATATATGATAATTTATTTCTTTTATATCTATTACTTAATTTTCAATCCAATATATTGGTTGGAGAGGTTGCATTTTAATAGAAGAAGTGAAGATAAGGTCTATTAAAATATGACTCACCGTCTTCTCTATTCTTAGGATTTTGGAGTATATCAAAATATCCAACCTATATTTCATTGTCGATCTCAACCAATCTTTGCTTCTAACTTCCAAATCATCCACACAATCCTCCCTGAAATATTCAATATGAGAAGCATAATTATGAGGAAGATACAAATAATCCTTGACATAACTTTTAGTATCAAAGGATAATCTGGTTAGATATAATTTTAAACTATTTCCAATTTTGAAATCAAAATACAATCAATTATCTATTTAATCTCAATAATCGTAATTTTAAGGCATACATAAATTACTTGAATCTTTATTTAATGTCTCTCATTAGATTCTACTTACTCTAACTTAAATTTAAAAAACAACATTAAAATCCACATAACAATTTTCAAAGACATAATATTATTACAATATTATTTTTAAATCTAATTGTAATGAATGTTATAGTAATAAATATTCAAACAAATCTATGAAAATATATAACCAAATGATATATTTACTATATGAAATACTAAGTTGCCACTTAGTATACTGAGATACATTTATTTACTGAGAATACCTTTCTCTTACTGCATTGAATAAATCTAAAGAGGGTTCCACATGTAGTGAGGAACTATCAATTGTTCATTAATTTTTGTGCAAACACGTGCCTTCTTCCAAACTTTCCCCGGTTTGCAAAAGTACCCTTTATGGGGAGCACAATGGTTGTCCTCTCTACACTTGCACAGCTTGTCCAATGCACACCCATCTCTAAAAACCTCTAAACTTCCTCCTCCAATCCCAAACAAACCATCTGTCCATTCATTAGAAAATACTCCAGATGAATCAAATTTCTTCTTCACTTCCAAGAACTTTTCTAAATTAGTTGCCCTCTTAGCCAGACCTTGAAACAAGTAACCCCCTGATTTACCGTAGTGTAACACACCACCATACTTCTCAATTACCATCTGTTCAATCTCTTCATACACATCTTCATTCCACTTGGGTGTACCAGCTTCCCTTGACCTGTAATTCATCATGTCCAATGTCACTAGATCCTCCTTAGGTCCCAAATATGCCTCAGATTTCTTGATAGAACGCATAAATATTCCAGACATGTCACATAATTTTTGAGGATTCAAATCCCTAATCCTCTTCACATCCTTTATTACTTCGGCCAAATGAGATATAGGCACTCTTAGTTCCACACCAAAGTATAAGGTACTGTATATTCGTCGATCCCATGAACAAACAGTCTCATTTTTATCTAAAATTGATGTAGGAGTGCAAGTCATAGAGTATCTTCCTGCTTGGCATCCACCAGATGTTTGCATGCGGTGATTGAATCCTATTACTGGGTACCCTGTAAAGCGCTTTCCATCATTTAAAAAGCCTTTACCATTGATTGCAAGATCAAGTGTCTGATTTATGAGTACATTGCATATAGCTTCAACGTCTGGCTTGTCTTGAATTGCTTCATCTACAGTTAAGATCAAATAATTAGATGAATACACATAAAAGCAACTTAGAAAACTATATTATTTTAATTTTTGATAACAATATTGAATATTATATCTTAAAGATTTCATAATTCCATTCTTCAAAATGATCTTTAGTTTTCATACATCATTTGTGATGAGAATGTTGAATATTATAATTTTTTTGGGCCAATCTTAGGCACTAATTCACCATTGTTAAAATGATCCTTAGTTTATTCATAATATATTAATTGGTTTTTTCAGGATTATAAATTTTTACAATTTCTATTAAACCAAACTCAAAATAATGGTATAGATTAAGATTCTTGTCTTTATCCTACATTTGGGTTGTGTTTGATCACCTTGTTAAGCCTTTACATCTATCTGTCAATGATGATTAGAATAAGTTTAATTCTACCTTGACTTAAAATGTGTATCTATCAAAATTAAGATCCCTTAAAATTTTAAAGAAACTATTAAATTAAAAATAACATATTAATGTGTTTTTGAATAAGTGGTTTGTATTAATATTCACAAAATAGTCTTCAACACGTGCTTTGGGATTTCTCTCTAGTAAAAAAATACATAACTAGTTTTGAATCTCATATACAATAATCTAAATATTGTTACTAGGAAATAAAAGGGATGGTCCAAATAGTTATATTGAGAAAAATAGACAAAAGAAAATCCTTTAGATAGGTCATTTTTCTATAATTAATTAATCAAGTACATCCAATCTAATTGTGAATCATTCAATGCTTACCTTTACATTCTAGATGAGAAATTTTATGTGAGAATCGTTTTTTTCATCTCTTATACCATACCTTCAGGGGTTTGAAACTTGATGAATGGCATAATAAACGAACACACCATCACCCTCATCAATTGAAATTCCATCATTTGATAAAAGGTGAACAATTTAACTTTAACTGACATAAATAAATAAAAATAGAAATAAAAATAAAATAAGAATTAACTAGCCAATCTCACATCACTAAAAAGTCAAAGTTAGTCCTTTTTCTTTGACAAAAGCAAAAAGTTACCCCAAATAAGACAACCTAATCCTTATACTCACGTTTAATTTGTTAACTAATTAAACATTATACTCACAATCAGCCGCTCTTGTTTCGATGTCGAGTACTGTGCTGGCGCTGCCAATTAGGGAGTTGAGACCGTCTCCTGGAACATTCACTGGAAGTCGATCGATGGGAATATAAACCGCCTTCCCGTGTGAGGGAATCCAGTTTATGTCTGCGAATTCATGAGCTCTCAGAAAGCTCTCCGCTTGATTTTCTAGATCAGTGTCATCCTTCACGGCGGTCGAAATGGAGCGCTTGTACATTGGCTGCAAAGCGAATGTCACTTGGGAGATCGCTCCGAGAGTGCCCAGAGACAATCTCGCAGCATTCAGTTCTTCGTCTCCTTCTGTCAAGCTGATCACCTTTGCATAGCCTTCGGAGGGAGAAGCAGGGACAACTAATCTCATTGCAACCGCATATTCGTAAACGCCACTGCCTTTTCCAGCGAGGCCGCTGTCATGGGCGCCCGTGGAGATAACGCCGGCGGCGGAGACGCCGTTCCAGTAAATCATGGCGTTCAGAGCCAACCCTTCCTTTGCAGCCGCCTCCAGAACGTCGCTCATCAGCGCTCCAGCCTCAACGGTAATTGTCATTGCGCTCTTGTTCACTTCAATTACAGAGGCATAGTTTTGGGTGGAGATGATGAGACCTTCGCTTCCCACGCACACCAGTTTTGGCTCACTGTGAGCCAGCTTGCTCACAACTTTGATTCGTTGCTTGTTTCTTACTGCATTCGCAACGGCCTGCACAAGCTCTGCTTCTGATGTGGGCCATGCAGAATTGTGAGCCTTACAAAACCCACGATCGTCCCAAATGCCTTGGAAATCGAAGATGTCGCATGCATTGTTTTTGCATTCAATTACAGGAGGCGGCGCACAGGTTGCCTGCGAGCCCAACGTTATACAAAACTGCACCCACATACAGAGGCCCAGGAAAACGATGGATTTGGTCATCGCAACAGATACGATTACAGCCATTTTTCTTCTTTGCTGTCTGCGTCTCTGTGCATACCTTTAAATAGGTCATGTTACCCCTGAAAGTCGTTGTTACACCAAATAAAGTCTTACAACTTTCGTTCACGAAACGTTGTGCGGAAGAATGCTCAGAGAAAGAAACAAAAATCACACGAAAACTGTCCGCACGAGGAGAATTCTTTATCGGGCGAGTTGGGTGGGTGCATCAGCCCTCTAATTCCAGCCCCGCATATTATACTGCCGCCCTTGACGGAAGGAATTTATGAGGACTTTCTTTTGTTTGTTTGTTTGATTGGCAAATGGACGAGAAGGATGGATCGGAGTTAGTCACTGTCAATTTCCTTTCTGGTAACACACGCGCTTTTATACGGCAATGCCATTCCGGGTATTGGCAGATCCAGTAAACCGATGTTATTTGCTACACGATAAATACCAAGAATGAAAGTATGCTTTACGTCTTGCATGGATAGAAGAAAATATGTGTATCCCTTCTATAAGGGAGATGAATTCTTTTAGGTGACGACTTACCAAGGGTTGGTTTAATGTCACACACTAAGCTTTGACTGCTTGGTGTGGATGTGGGCCCGCAACCTGTTCGTTCCTCTGCAAAATCCGTTTGCCTAAACAATTGCCATGACAGTCAGCGGTTAACAGGGCCGGACTTAACCAGCACAGTGGCTGCTGTGGGGTCCACCAAACTTTTCAGTTTCTGTTTTGTTTTCCGTTGTGCTTTCCGTTCTATTTATCTGACTCTCCAGAGTGAGTCACTGTGACGGTTAAACTTGAATTTCAATAATGAATCCGCATCTGCCGCCTGCAACAAGGTTCTTGTACTTCTGCCCGCGCATTTTCGTGTTCTACATACAAACCAAGGCAACTTTTGCAAATAATATTTTTTAATTTATGTTTCTAAATGACTATTTATTTTTATATTCAACTTTTTTTACTATTGATTTATGATCATAAATGTTTAATATTAATTTTTTATTATTTGTTAAGAAAATTTTAATAAAGAATAAATTTTTTTATGTTTAATTTTTTCTTTATATTAGTTTTTTTTTTTAATAATAATGAAAATAAATTGTTTAATTTTTCTCTTTTTTTTTTTTTTATGTCAATTTTCATTATTGATTATTTTAAATAGCAAAAGATTTATAATTTGTATATCTAATTCATTCTTTTATATTAATTTTTAATATTAGTTATTAAAAAATATCTTTAATGAGTAAAAAATTGTTTTCATGTTAATTATCTTTTCAGATTATTTTATTTCATATCATGTGAACTAAAATTTACACTAATTGGAACCATATTTTATCTCTCTCTATTTCTTTATATTTTAATTTTAATTTTCTATTCAAATATTGTACATTTAATTATGAAAAATAAAAAATAAAAATATTTATAAAATTTTAAATAGTCTTAAATCAAATTATTTAAATAATAATGTAATGGTAAAATCTTCATGCCCATTCTAATTCTTATTTAGTTTGATCTCATTTTGATGGACTAGCTTAATCAATCACATATCATCTAATGGAACAATTTGTGAAAAATCAGTGTTCATTCTTTTTCTTTATATTAAGAACGTCATAGTATTAGATCAATTGAATCGTTAATGATCACAAAATATACAAAAAAATCAAAAGAGAATATAAAGTTTATATGATCTACATCTATCAATTTCTATAGCTCAACTTAGCAAAGCTCATTGACTTCATAAGCACCACACATTCTCCTACTCAAACTACTTCTCATCTATCTTGAAATCCTCAACATAAAATAACTAATTAAAAATTTAAGATAATTGATGTGTTTCTTCTCAAATCTACCCTTTTCGCTTTTAAACCTCTTATACTCATATGTAAACCCTCAACCTTATAGTAAAATTGTAGATTGTATGTAATAAATAAATAATCAATAAAATTATAGGTACAAAGTGAATAAAAAATAAGAATGAAAAAAGATTAATCATAAAATAAAACATACATATTTTTTTATAGTGCAATATAATGTAAAATGAAAAAATATAATTATTAAAAAAGTTAATTCAAGATGATATTATCAAATTTCTTGTAAGTAAAATAATAATAAAATATTTCAATGAAAGTAACATTGAAATGATAAAATAATCTAATAAAATATAATTTTAATAAACTAAAGGAAAGTTTAAAATAAATAAAATGAAACTAATGTGAAAATTAAATCATGATATAATGGATTCTTTTATAGTCTTTTTTTAAATTTTTTATTATTTCTTTATTAATTTTTTTCTAGGTTTAATATTTTTTATATAATTAGGGCTATGTTTTATTATATTATGTCAAACTACTTTAAATTTATTGGGCTCATAGCTTGGATAATATAGTTCTCTTTTTAATTCTTTTATAGTTGAGTTATTTTCTTTTTTGTATTTTATTAAAATATGCTTTACTTTTTTGTTTATGTTTTATTTTGTAGCTAATCATGTTCATTTATTTTGTTCTTTCCTTACCTATTACTTCTTTATCTATTTGGTAAATGAATTGTACAATCTTATGATAACTTTTCTTTCTATAATAAATATAATAGATTATGGTACAAAATATTAATATAAAAATTACTCATAATTTTTACCAAAAATATTCTCTTATTTTTAATTTATTAAACAAAAGATAATTTAAATAATATAAATTTGAAAATATATAAGACATCCTTATTTTTATAAAACATAATATTAAATAAAAAATATAAACTATACTTTAATCTCATAATTAATACATACTTTCAAAACATGCATCTCTAGATATCCCAAACTTAGATTAAAGGTGTGGACATGCTAAGACTATATTTGGAATTGTTTAGTCTTTTGTAATTTATTCTTAATAGATTTATTGCATCTTTACTATTGAATGGTTGTGAATTGCAAGACGAAAGATTTCTCATAATAAGAATCTACGGGAGTATAAAGGAAAGGAGAGATTATTTGAAGATATAGTACTTTGAATGCTCTTTAATGGTTTTGAGACTATAGATATGGCTATGGCACTTGGTATAAAGTTCATCACTAAGAATCCAAGAGTATTGAAGGAGTTGAGGGTGAGTGCAATGATCTAATTCTAAATGTAGTTAAAATCAATTCTATGATCTAAAAAAATTATTCATTTTTTTTCTTTATTACATATAGGAATGAATTTATCAAGCTAAGCATGACAATATCTTGAAGTTCAAAAGAAACGACAATAGAAATATGACCTGGGACAAATATTTGTCTATATTTTAACTCATTGTGTAAGCAGATTTAAGCATTTTAGCTTAAACAACACACTCTAAGTTTTGACTTGTTTAGATTATTCATTTGAAATCATACTAATAAGTGGGGATTACTGGAGAAGCTAGTATAATGTTAGATAAACAATTTAAATGAATCAAACCATAGAGTATTACTAATACACATATATTTTATGAAATACAGAGAAGTATCACTAATTTTTTAATAATATTTTAACTTAGAATGCTAGGAAGATTAATATTTTAAGGACTCATAATGCTAATAAACAATTTTTTATAGATTCTATAAAGGCCATGGGATAGAAAGACATAAGACAACTTCGTACACCCCTCAATAAAATAGATTTTTAGAACTTGAATGGGTAGGGCATTGATGGAGAGGGAAATTGTGACATTCAATATAATCCTTAAAAAATTAAACACAAAATCACAACACTTAGAGAATTTTGTATACCTTTGTAACTTCTACCACATGATATGCACACAAGGGATGACAAAAGAGAACACTTAGGAAATATCAAAGAAGTTGAGACCCATACAAAGATTTCTTAGATTGATTATATATGATGGAAAAAATAAGGCCTAACTGCACAGAGGAGTTGTGAGTCAAGAACATTTTCATTGTTAGATTGAGTCCTAACAACATCAATCATGTACATAATTATTTCACCAAAAAACTATAGCAACCCACTTCAAGATTGCATTATGAGGTGCTTATTGTCATTTTCAATCTAATATAGGAAAGTTATTATTTGTTGCTAAATTGACATGAAAAGACTACCATAATGAGTCTTTAGAAGAAGCTTGGAGGAATTTATTAGGCTAAATCCTTGGTGAGTATTATATTTTCTTGATAAAGAAGCTATATACCCTCAAGATGGAACATGGTGAGTTTGTACCCAAACATATAAATCTTGGTATGGCTCATGTGGATCCCTCCTAATTGATTCCCTATTCCCATTTGTTTTCATTCAATGTTTCCCACTAGACATCTTTGTTAGTTTATAAGGTTGCAATAATCTCTCCAAGGATGTACATACTTATTAATAGCTCAAATATTTTCTTTTGAAATGTTGCAAAAAATTATCTCAAGCTTAACTACCTAGTAGCTTTATATATATGTATTATATTATATATATTTATATCATATTATATTTATACTATATATGGGCGGGTGCAAAAAGATGGGGGGCCAAATTGTGGAAAATTTTAAAAAACATTTGATAGGCTATAATGTCCTCACTGTATGTGTAGGAAATCATGGAAAAAACAAGCCCTTAAGTGGCAATGAAAATTAAAAAAAACAGAGTTAGGCAACTTGACATAAAATTTTGAATAAGTTGTCTATATTATTTCAAAAA